>NW_019104495.1:2210962-2257014 GCF_001995035.1 Momordica charantia | reverse complement strand
CTAATGGATGCGTAGAACTAAAGGCTAAGCTAGATTGCTAAAGGCTTAACCATAATATGGCAATTATCAATCTACTTTCTTGCTTTTATCATTTTGCGGGTGGCGGGTAAATACCCATGATTAGCTTGTAGGCTGAGGGGGTTGATTAGATCAGAAGACACTCATGGCTTGCTGAATGGTCACGATATTTAATAGTTAGCATTTGTTTAGCATATTTGTATTATTTAGTGATTAATAGTATTTTGTGCAGGTAATTTCAGTCATTAAGGGCTTATAGGCTTTCCTTTTCTTTTGTTCAAGAAACTAATTTATTTATAACAGTCCTGAAAATGTGCGAAGCAGGGACACAATTATTTGGGCTTCTACGCTTGTTTTGATCTTCGAGAGTACTACAATTATGGATTGGTATTGACTGAATCGTGGTGGCAGCCTGGTGGGCTGGGAGAAGGTTTGGTGAAAGTTGAGAAATGGGGGCAGTTGCTGGAGAGGAGCTGACGAAGTTGGAGAAAATGCAGGGGATAGCTGCCCGTGAGGAGAAAATTCTTGTTTTAGTAAGGTTGAGACCTCTGAATGAGAAGGAGATTATGATGAATGAAGCAGCAGATTGGGAGTGCATCAATGATACTACTATCTTGTATCGGAATACCTTACGTGAGGGGTCTACATTTCCAAGTGCCTATACTTTTGGTAGGAAATGCCAATCTCTCTCCCCTTTTGACATCCTTTGTATAACATCTGAAAACATCTAACTTTTCGAGCTAATATTGATGAGGATTAGACACTGGAAATGTTTCAGTACATTTTTTATTGAACGCTTTAATACAGGTTCTTTTATTCAAGCTTGGAGGATTTTGGCTTCATCACTTGTTAATATTATATTTAAATTTTGTCTATTATGTCAAATATCTTTTTAATGATTATTACCTTTTTACCTGACTGTGGCTCTGTAAGTTAAGCCCATGTTTAAACATATTTCTATGCCTTTAGTACATTGCACTACTTAAGCATGCCATTGATAGTTATAACTTTCAACTTTAATTGTTTTGTAGAAGAGGACTGTTTCATTTTCTGTTCATCTTTTTGGTGACAGATAGAGTCTTTCGAGGTGATTGCTCTACAAAGCAGGTGTACGAGGATGGAGCTAGAGAAATTGCATTTTCTGTAGTCAGTGGTATCAACTGTAAGTATGTCATTTTATTACAATTTGATTTTTAACATGTCATCGAATTCTAATAAAAAGTAAAGACCTTACTCCAATATTTATGTTTTCAAATTTCCAGCGAGTATTTTTGCATATGGTCAAACAAGCAGTGGAAAGACATACACCATGAATGGAATTCTTGAACATTCAGTGGCAGATATATTTGACTACATCAGAAGGGTGAGTTAATTGTGGTGATCGCACTACACTCTTTACCTTTACCATAAGTAAGCTCTATTCTTATAGTCTTTGATCGTTTGTTTTCTTTTCCCAAAAATAAATGTCAGCATGAAGAAAGAGCATTCGTTGTAAAGTTTTCAGCCATTGAGATATACAATGAAGCTATTAGAGATCTCCTTAGCACAGATAATAATCCGCTCAGGCTGCTAGACGATCATGAGGTGGATATATTGTTTTTTATATGAATAAAAAAAAAAATTATATTTTTTCCTATTCTGTCATTTCTCACAGTTATTTGGTTATCAATAGAGGGGGACTATTGTGGAGAAAGTTACCGAGGAAACTCTGAGGGACTGGAATCATTTAAGGGAGCTCATTTCAGTGTGTGAAGGTGAAGCATTTTGAAAAATCTTGCCAGTCCCTGATTATTTCATATCTTCATGAAATCTGGTTATAATGTGCAGCTCAACGACGGATTGGAGAGACCTCACTGAATGAGAAAAGCTCCAGATCTCATCAAATTATCAAGCTGGTGTGCTTCACGTCTCCTCTTAATTAATCACATGATCAATCTGATTGAAGGATTCTATTTTCATCTCTGGGATAAAAAAATTTTCAACCAACTCCTCTTTACTTGTTGATGCCTGCAGACAATTGAAAGTTCTGCTCGAGAGTTTTTAGGAAAAGACAATTCAACCACCCTTGCTGCTAGTGTGGTACAGACCATATAACTTTACATTGTGTGTACATTACCGTATAGCTAATGTACCGACTATGTTTTATCTTTTACTTTTAAGAGACTTCAATTAATACACAACAACATTTCAATGTGAGACAAGCAACTCATCTCAACTCTTTTTCACTCTCCCGACTTTTCTTGCAGAATTTTATTGATTTAGCTGGGAGTGAACGTGCAGCTCAAGCTTTATCAGCAGGAGCAAGATTGAAAGAAGGTTGCCATATAAATCGCAGTTTACTGACTCTGGGTACTGTCATTCGCAAACTAAGGTAGTTGAAGTCCTCTTTCCTCCCTTTACGTTGTTGACATTTGTATTTTTCAAGATCTGTTGGAAACTATTTGGATCTTCGTCACTATGGGCCTAGTTATTCCACTAAACTCAACTTTTTTTTTTCCTTTTCCTCTTTAGATTTGAGCGAATGATTAATATGCAAAATTGCCACTTGCCACTGATGCTTGTGTCATGAACTTTCTCTAATGAGTTAAGAAATAAATATGGATTGTCACCATTGTCGGCAGTGTGCAAAGCATACAACCCTGGAGGGAGGGGAGTAAAAAGCGGTGGCATATATAGGCTTTCCCCAGGCAGTACAGAAGTTTCTTACGTGCAATTCTATTATCATTTTTGAAATACTTCTCTGTACAAGCTTAAGAACTATCATTCTGGTCTACTGTGTTGTGTGACCTGTGTTTGTATCTTAGTTCAAATATGCTTCCTGGTATGTTTTGCTTATTAAAGAGTTTCCTGGTGTTTCACTGATTTATGTAGTTGATATTCCAGAAGATGGTGGTCTAGAAAATTTACTTATAAATTTAGTTTGATGTTGAGTGGGACTTGCATCTGGAAAAAACTCGTTTATAGAAAATTTTACTTTAGCCATTACAGATGTTTTTGTGATTGGAAAGGAACAAAATATTCTTTGAGAATGGATCCCAAGTGTTTCAATATCTTATTTTTGGAGTAAAAAGGTCTAATTCGTTGATAACTAGATGTTATGCCCTCTCCCTCTCATTTTATTTTTCTTTTTCTTTTCTTAAAGTTTGCACAATGAGTGAAGATCTTTTTATACTTTTTAAAAACCCTTTGAGAATTTATTGGTTTAAATTGGTGTTATAATTTGGTGCAGCAAAGGAAGACATGGTCATATCAATTACAGAGATTCTAAGCTGACACGAATATTGCAGCCGTGTTTAGGTGGCAATGCTAGAACAGCCATTATCTGTACATTGAGCCCTGCAAGAAGTCATGTTGAACAAACTAGAAACACTCTCTTGTTTGCTTGTTGTGCAAAAGAGGTGACAACAAAAGCACAAGTCAATGTGGTCATGTCTGATAAGGCTTTGGTTAAGCATTTGCAGAAAGAACTAGCTAGGTTGGAGAGTGAGCTGAGAACCCCCGCCCCTGTTTCGTCAAGCTCAGAATATGCAGCCATAATTAAAAAGAAGGATCTTCAAATTGAGAAGGTTGTGTTTGCTACCTTAATTCATGCTTGAGATATATGCTCGAATTGATTTGAAGTTTGATATAAAAAATGTGCATATTTTCATTTACATTTGTTTGATATAGCGAACACCTTTAAATATTTTATGTACTCAGTTTTTAGTTATACAATCCATATCTATTCTAGAATTAAGTTTGGTGTCAAGAATTGCCTGAGAGATCTCATGATTGAATTAAGTTTGGCTATAGATGTCCTGTGTCACGCTTGATTGAAGGAGATCACTAACCCAGACAAGTTATCTCACCCTCAAATTTGATAACCATGAGGGGGAAAAAGTTAGCATGACAATTTTGCTTATAGATTAAATTGTGTTCCATCATGCAGTTGGTGAAGGAGAATAGAGAGCTCACTAAGCAAAGGGATCTCGCTCAATCCCGGGTTGAAGATTTACTTCGTATGGTTGGACATGATGATGTCTCGAGAAAGGTAAGCATTTACTGAGTTTACTTGATTTTACTTGCATGCATGTATAGTTACCATTGTGTTCTGCATATTATTTTTTTGTCTTCTTTCCAGGATATCAAAAGTAGTCATTATAAATGGCAAGCAAGGGATAACTTGGAGGATGAATGTTCAGCATCAGAAGCTTCAAGTTTTGCTGATTCTCGAGGTGCAGATATAAGAGGAAAAACTTTTAACAATCCTCATTATTATGATGGAGACAGTGATGATGGAAAGAGGTTCCTTGACTCTCACTCAGGTCAGAGTGGAATGACAACCGCTGTTGCAATAGCACAGGATTCCGATGACTGTAGGGAAGTTCAATGTATTGAAATGGAGGAGTCAGTCGGGGACGGTGGCTTATCACCCTTTGCTTCTGGTGAGTTCGGAGGAAGACCCTTCACTGGGCCAAACGATGGAAATATTGGTCATGAGGTAATATCAACTCCAGTGAATGGGAGCAGAGAAGTGCGTCAGATTCGAAATGATTCAACAAATGGTCAGCCAGAGCAAAGACTCCATGATACAAGAATGGCCATTAATTCTATTAACAGTCCTTACCGTGACGATGCATATTCTGAGGCAGCAGCCGAGATGTCGAGCTCCAGAAGCTTGAAGCTAGCCAGAAGCTGGAGTTATAGAGACAATCTCATGATTGAGTCTCCTGATAAAGCAGAGACCACCCCTTCCCATGGATTTGACAAAAGCTTTCCTGGAAGACCTGAAGGTTTTCAACGGAAACTTCTGCCATTAGACTATGATGGCACCCTATTGAGAGTTGATTCTCAGTCTTCTATCGGAAGTGCTCGGAGCATCAGAACTTCTGCAGATGAAGATATTACTCGCTTAGATACTTTTGTTGCCGGACTGAACAAAATGACCAACGCAGAGTATGGGAAAGAACTTGCTGATGGTCAGGTGAGGATGCACTAATTTTATTTTCTTGAAATTGATTGCGTAGTTTTCAAGATGATCTAAGTTTCCATACTTTATTTCTTGCAGATGAGATATCATATGGTGTGTTCTCTAGAACTTGGGTTCATTCATACTCAGCCATGTTTTAGATAAATGCATCGTTTGGCCTATGCCTTCTCCATTAATCCCACAATTTTATACATTCATAGAAAATGCTCGAATTACAATTTAGTAATTAGGTAAGAACATTTTAATTTCTTCTAATAATTAGCATGTTCTTACTAGGTTCTGGAGGATGGGCAAGAAACAGGTTTCTTAAACAACTCAAGGGGTGCTGGAGTGGAGACAATGCAAGATGCGCTACCCGCACTGGATTGGAATGAGGAGTTTCAGAGACAGCAGAGGATGATAGTTGAACTTTGGCAAACTTGCAATGTCTCGATAGTCCACAGAACTTACTTCTTCTTGCTATTCAAAGGTGATCCTACCGATTCCATTTACATGGAAGTAGAGGTTAGGAGGCTGACTTTTCTCAAGCAAACATTTTCTTATGGTAATGAAGCTGTGGAAAATGGCCGGAAGCTCACTCTTGCTTCGAGGTTAGTCTTCGTTCTGGCACGTTTCATCTTTGATTTTTAACTTCATACTATGAGTTCAGACAGTTCAATGCAGATTGCAATCGATGGCAGTTACAAAAAGCTGGAGCTTTTTATTTCTTTCCCTTTTTGATAAGAAACTAAAGAAACTTACGGATAAATGAACTATTATACTATTATTACAGAAAGGGACACATAATATACACCAAGTGAGAGCTACAAAAGTGAGATTATCCAAAAACAAGTTTCCCATCTTTGAAAACTTTAGACAAATCTTTAGAACAGTGGGTGGGAGTTGCAGTTTAGAATACTGTTGTGACTGCTCTTATAAGATGCAGACCAGGGGTTGGAGTAACATGTTAGAAATAGAATATTGTTAACTTCCTTCAATTGTTTGAATGAGCAGAAGCATAAATGTACTAACCCTAGCAACTTTATTTCTCGTGTCGCCTGCCTGATGCTTGCTCATTTTCTTTCTGCTCGGGAAAAACAGTGCAAGGGATCTCCGTCGCGAGAGACAAACATTGAGTAAGCTAATGAAGAAACGATTCTCAGAAGAAGAGAGAAAGAGACTATTCCAGAAATGGGGAATCGGATTGAACTCAAAACGCCGAAGACTGCAGCTGACCAACCGCTTGTGGAACGACCCGAACAACATGAACCACGTAACCGAGAGTGCAGCCATTGTTGCGAAGCTTGTGAAGTTTGCTGAGCAAGGACAGACCATCAAGGGGAACTTTGGTCTCAGTTTTATCTCCCCTCAGAAAACTAGAAGTTCATATAGCTGGAAAAACAGTAGGAATTCTCTTCTGTGAACTGAGCTGCACATATAACCACACTTACAGGTAACATTTTCAGTACTGAAATTACCATACAGCAATTTTTTTTTGTTACCAGTAATTAATATTGATAATGAACTGCAGCATCATTAATTGAAATAGGGCTGTATAAATCTCCTGTAAACTTGCTTGAGCTAGGAAGTTAGATTAGGCTTTTTGTGTGTATTTTGTGGAACTTATTAGTCCCTGCTCCCCACGTACTTTATCTCAAACATGAGATGACATGTTGAGATGACAAATGTTGTCGAGTTATTATCTGTCCTTCCATTTCTTCTGCCTTTCAAATTGGATTATTCTTGGCATCTAATTACTTAATGGCGATTATTTTAATATTTACTATTGATAAAAATGTATATTTTTTATTTAGTTGATTGATTAAGGTTTAAATACTATTTTGGTCCTCGTATTTTTGGCTTTGGTTCGTTTTTGTCCACGGACTTTCAAAATGACCATTTTGGTCCCTATACTTTTTAAAAGTGATTATTTTGATAAAAATAATAAAAATGATGAATAGAACAAAATCGTCACTTTTAAAAAGTATAGAGATCAAGGTGGATGTTTTGGAAGTATGCCGACTAAAAAAACAAAAGTTGAAAGTTTAGGGATAAATTGAACGGTTGAAAAGTATAAGAACAAATATGAACTAAAGTCAAAACACGTGTATCAAAATAGTATTTAAACCCTTAATTAATGTTGGAGTTCTACATATCGATGTCAATGGAAATGGAAGGTGATAATATGGACGACAATTTGATGAGATCTTGAATTACTAGATTAAAATATTTCAGTTAAGCGGGCCTGTTATATTTTTTATTTTATTTTAAGTTTTGAAAAAATACTTAGATAACATTTTATAGAAACATTTTGAAATAAGAAAATTGAGAAATAGTTTTCAGAATGTATTTTCACTCATTTTTATTTTCAAAACAAATTTAATTATGAAAACGTGATACATAAATATTATTATATATGTTGAAATCATGATATATAAATATATGATTTTAGAACAATAATTTAACTTACATGATACAAACACGAGAATGAGAGAGCGAGTGGTTCTCCTTCTTGACATTTAGGTAACTTAAAAAAAAAATTAGTAAATTCTAAATAATTTCCCTACGCGTAAAACGGATAAGCTCACACAACATTTTAGAAAACTAATTATAAACTAAATAATAAAGAAGAAAAAGAAGTTAATTTCATGTAAGATGTACAATTTTCAACAGTACAAGAATTTAAAATTTTAAAAATATATACAGAAATAATATTTAGGGGAGAGAATGTTAAGATAGGCAATCCGAACTCTATTTATTCTTTTCAGTGTTTTCAATTTTTGAATTTAAAATTTTAAAATCAGAACTAAATTTAGTTTAAGGATATTTGTTTGGTTTTGAAAGTACATAATCCAAAATAAATAAATAAATAACCAAAAAAAATTAATAGCTGCTCTAATTCAGGCCTATATCCGTAACTAATTTGAAAATATCGGTACAGTCAAGTCCTAAAACGTTTATTTTTTATTATTCAAAAATTAAAATAGACCTTCTGAAAATCTGAACACAAAAATAGTATAAATCTTGAAAATTCACACACTAAAATGAGATTGAAAAAAATGAGCGTATTAGTTTCATTTCCACCACAAATAAATTTGCCAATTCCATCTAATTGCGTTCAGCTTCAAAATCTTTATCGCAGAAATACTTCAATTCTCAATTCCACCGCGTTGTTGCAGGCGAGGCTGCAGTAAGATAAATCAGAATCCGATCTACAAAATCTATTTTCCTCCCCAAATAATCTTCTTTCTTTCTCGAAAAATTTCCAGATATCATTATGAATCTGAGCTAATTTTCGGTCAAAAAGATCCATATTCCAATTCAAGACCGGAAAAATGAAATCGTACAAACCAGCAAGCCGATTAAGCACTCAAGATCAATTCCAATTTCGCTTAAATCGATCCTGCCAAAACCCTAAACCTCGAGAAACCCTTGATTTTTTCGAAATTACAGATCATGGAATTTTATGCGATTAGAGGCAGAAAAGGAAAACTAAAATCAGATGAGCTTGAAAGGAAGAGGCCAAGGAGTGGAACTAGGAACCTCGATTTTATCCTTGATGCGCTGAATCTTCTTCTCCTTCTTCGGCCTGGCGTTGCCGTAGGAGCCTTTGAATCTCTTCCCCTTTTTGGTCTTCTTGTCACCTCGTCCACACAGGATCGGCACCAGAGCTTCGGCCGCCATTGGTGACGTTAGTGAAGGAGCGCGCCGCTCCGTCGCCATCACTCGCCTAGCTACTGCGCCGCACCACTGCATCATCGCCATTTTTCGGTTCCGAGTCCAACTGCGCAAATGAAGCAGGCAATGGGGTCCGACTGCGAGATATCAAGTGTGTTACAAAACTTGGGCTGGGCTTATTAAGTGGCCCATAAAGCAAGCCCAACTCTTTATTTTACTGTTCCCAGAATTTCCTTGTGTAAATTTTGGAATTTTATTCCATTTTTATTGAGGAAGAATAAAAAAAAAAAAACATCACATCTGAAATATAAAATTGCTACAGATTTCATGAGAAAATTGATGGGTTGATCGAAATTTATGTCTGCTTTCTAAAATTTTTGTTCTATTAACTTTTTTTTTTTGAGTCATTCGTTATTGTGAAGTTATTTCTCTTACTTGTCACATTCTCGGACATCGTGTTAGGTACAACTAATATGAAATTTTGTTTGCATTTTCCTTGCAAACTAAACAATCCGAGCCTTGGACAGCAGTATCCCAAGTGGCTCAAGTATCTTCACAATTGTATTGTCCGTTTTGGACATAGCCCTCACCGCTTTACCTTTAGTTTCACCAAAAAGATCTCGTATCAATAGATATTTGTCGTCTCTTATATACCATGGATTATCTCATTCCCTAGCCAATGTTGAACTTTGTTTTGATACCTTGCAACCTCAATAGACAGGAAACTTTCATACCACAAATAACGGTGAAGGTAATGGTCGCTCACTTTTTGATCTCTTTGCTAGCTAAGAAATAATCAATAAGATGAGTTCATATTGCATTTTTTTAAGCTTTGAACTAAAAAATTTTAATGACTGATTAGATTAATTACGTTTTACCTAATTCAAAGGTGACTTCGGAAGAGTTCAAACCTTGTGAATCATATCATTGTATATCATCAATCCATATGATAGGCAGGAATCAACGAAAAGAAATGTTGCTCTTACATTTATTTTCAAATATTTTATTTTAGTTCTTAAAAACTCGTCTAAACAAATATTTCCTTTCTTATCATCAAAATTTCCATTAATCATGTAACAAAAATCTTAATTGATTTCAAACTTTGAGCGTATAACTTCACATCCATGCTTGTTTAGATTAACATTTATAATATATAAATGAAAAAATACTAGTAAAAGGGATATGGTTTTTTTTTAAATAATTTATTCGAAAATAAGGCCAAAATAATATTTGACTAAAAAACTTAATTTATAAGATATAATAACTAATTGTACAATACAAACATCAAGGGGTGGTGGCGCAGTTGGCTAGCGCGTAGGTCTCATAGCTGTAGAGTTATCCTGAGGTCGAGAGTTCGAGCCTCTCTCACCCCAAGATCTTTTTTCTTATTAATTTTTCCAAATTCATTTTTTCTAACCAATAAATATTTGAATTTAAATTAAAATAATAAAATAATATTACCTCTCATGCCCCTCCAGTTGAGCTTCTTCGGAGGAGTGAGAACCATTTGTTTCATCATACGATGGAGCTTAATCAATTTTGTGATCGAGATGGCTCCATCTCAAGAAGATCGACATGGCCCAGCAAATCCATCGCAACATAATCTTCAGATCTCATTTTTGCCTCAATTTCTTCTCGCTCGCACGCCAATTCCTTCATGGAGCTCCATGGAGTCACTTCCTTCTCATGGTCCCGCGCTGTATCCCACGCTCTTCCCACCCACCACCACCTCGCCGTAAGTGGGTTCGATTCTCGCAATCTCATTTATTACATTTGGTTGAGCGTTGGGGGGATTTGTGGTTAATCTTGATTAGTAGGCCCTCTCTCTGTTTTTCTTCCTTTAAATCCTCTTTTTCCTTGAAGATTTGTGGCAAGAGGTTCAGGGTTTTCTGCGCCATTGATGCAAACGAAATGGTATGTACTTACTTGAATTTCTGTGTTCTGTGTTCTGCATTCTACGGCTGTTGGCTATTTCAGTGTTGGGATTGAAGATTATAATGTGTGTTGATTTGGAGTCAGTTTGTTCTACTGGTGATTGCGTTTCATATGTTTGATAATTTTTCTCAACCAATTTGTAGCTGTGAATCTGTGCTTCTTTTATTATACTATTGTTATTGATTTTTTTCAAAATTATTCGTCTTTCAAGGTTGAGCTTGGGGGGCTGGGCATATGTAATCTGAGACTTCGTAACGAAGCCCTTTTGGCTAAATGGTCGTGGCGTTTTCCATTGGAGTCGAATGCTTTGTGTTGTAGGGTTATTGTGAGCGAGTATGGTCCTCACTCTTTCGAGTGTGCCTCAGTTTATGGGTCTAAAGGCACATTCAAGAATCCTTGGAAAACTCTCTCTGTGGGGTTTCCCTTCTTTCCTAATCTTGTGAAGTACTCAGTTGGAGATGGTTCAATTCAAACACTTATTTTTGGGAGTGGTTCGTTGGGTGATAGTCCCTTTTGTATTTTGTTTCCTCGCTTGTACCACCTTTCATCTCTGAAGCCATGTTATGTGGCTTCTGCCATATCCTGTTCTAGTAATGCATACTCGTTTAATTTCGGTTTTCGTCATCCTCTTTCAAACAGGGAACCGTTGAATTTGTCTACTCTTCTTCCTTTATTGAGAGACTTCCATATTTGCCATAGAGATATTTGTTTTTGGTCTCCTAATCCCTGTGAGGGGTTCTCTTGTTCTTTTTTTCTCATTTTGAGTAGCCCTCACACTTCTAGAAATCCTGGAAAGTTCAAAATCTTCAAAAAGGCCAAATCCTTTACTTGGCAAATCTTATATGGGAGAGTCAACATTATGGACCGAATTCAGAGCCACTCTTCCTTGTTGTGGCTGCGTTGGTGCATTTTGTGTAGGAAAGTGTTTGAGGATCTGGATCACGTCGTGTGCAGATGCCAGCTTGCTATTTTGACATGGGATAGTTTTTTGGAGACTTTTGGCGTTTGCTTAGCTCGTAATAGAGATAGATCTCCCATTTTGAAAGAGGTTTTGTTTTTTCAACTTTTTCATGATAAGGGTTGTTTTCTTTGGCATGCTAGGTTGTTCTTTTTCATTTCATTTTATTTTTATTTTTCCAAGATTTCAGAGGTCCTTAGAGAGAAGTGTGGGTTCTTGCCAAGTTTTGTGCCTCTCTTTTGGGCATATGTCATAAAAAAAGACATTTTTAACTATCCTCTAGACCTTTTTTTTAGGTTGGAGACATTTTTTGTCTGGTTAGTTATGTTGTTGGTTGGCTCTTTTTTCTTTTTGTTTTGTTCTTTTGTATTCTTTCATTTTTCTGAACAAAAGCACTATTTCTTGGGGAAAAAAAATTGTTGCAGAAAAATCAGCTCACTGTATCAATAACTGGAGCTACAGGATTTATTGGTCGAAGACTTGTGCAAAGGCTACATGCAGGTTATGTTCAATACATCAAGCTAGACATTGGAAAAACCAAGGACATCATAGCTTGCTCTATTTTTGTCTAATTTCCTATGTCACATTTTCACAAAACATTTCTTTCTTAAGTTTACATCTTTAAGCTTTCAGCTCCAATCTGCTTCTCACAATGTAGCGGTAACGACTGACTGAGAATTCTTTGTTGTGGCGCTGATTATAGATAACCATAATATTCGAGTTTTGACACGTTCTAAATCTAAGGCCGAGTTGATTTTTCCGGGTAAGAAGGTAATAAATGTCAATAGTCTTTCAATGCTTTACTATACCTTCTTAATTGTCTTCTGCCTAATTTTTGAACTACATCCCACCACTTGTAGCTAGGGAGTTTCCACGGATCGTGATCGCAGAGGAACCCGGGTGGAAAGACTGTATCCAAGGTTCAGATGGCGTTGTTAACTTGGCTGGGATGCCCATAAGTACCAGGTGGTCTTCAGAGGTAAGTAGTATATTTCCAACGGATTTTGACCCCCTATAATATGATTTTTGGTCCCACATACTACACAACAAGCAAGTAATAAGCCGCTCTATTAAATATTAACTTGTTTTTTGTCCATATTACAAAAAATACCCTTTTAACTTTGCCCTTCGTTTAAAAAATATCTCTATCCTTTCAAAAGTTTCAATATTATCCTTAACTTTTCATAAAAGTTTAAAAAAATACCTTTTTGAGCAAACATTTATGAATCTTGAACAAAAAGTTGACATGGCAGAATCTAGAATGATGTGGCAATTAACATGGAAGCCGGCCTGAATTAAGTATGGAAAGAGAGGAAATATGGAAGAATCTATCAGTTTTAAAGGGAGGATTAGGGCAAAATTTAGTACAATTCCGCTTGTTTCCTTGCTAAAAAATGACAGCTTCTTCTACATCTCCTCCCTTTTCAAACCTAATCTAGGCAAGTTTCTAATTGTCATGTTGTTCCAAATTCTGTCACGTCAATTTTCCATTCAAAATATTAACGGATACTTGCTCAAATAATATTTTTGAAACGTTTATGAAAAGTCAAGGTTAATATTGAAACTTTTGAAAGGATAGAAGTATTTTAGAAACAAAGGGTAAAGTTCATGGGTATTTTTTGTATTTTAGCCTAACTGGAAACTACATCATTTTTAGATGAACAGTTCCCATGCAATTTGATTCAAGACATGCTTTTGATCTGTCGACTATCTCTTACTCTAGTTTCTATTTGAGAATGTGAGGATTGGTTACATATTCTATCTTTCAAAGCTTAATCATTTATATTCTGTAATACAGATCAAGAAGGAGATCAAGCAAAGCAGGATCAGAGTCACCTCAAAGGTAAGGAACTTCTTCCTTTTCTAACTCTACCTTATATTTTGATTTTTGGGTGTGTGAGGTTACAGAAACAGAATCTAATATGTAACGATATTTAGTACCAAGTTTACATGGTTACTTAACCGATGTGAAGGTCGTAAGCTTAATAAATGACACACCCGATGCAGCTCGCCCTACAGTTCTGGTTAGCGCAACAGCTGTTGGTTACTATGGTATGTGCTTCTGTCTAGATTAGTTGTTGTGAATTTTTTTCATCCTTCTACTGTTAGGATTGCTTATGTATATGTTCGTTCTCTGTTGCGATGTGAGAATTATAAAATCTTCCATTGGATCCCATTCATAATCTCTCAGGCACTAGTGAAACAGCAGTTTTTGATGAACGAAGTCCGTCTGGAAATGACTACTTGGCCGAGGTGAGGAGAGTAATTGCTGCAGTTCTGTGTTGGTAATTGGTATAGGAATTGTTGGATTTATATTTGTTCTTTACAATTGAAGAGGAAAAGAATCAAATCAATAAACGTTTGCTTGTGTTGCAAGTTTGCAACAAAGTTTCCGTTAATCATACAGCATATTGACATAATTATGTGGGTCTTTCTTTTTTTTCCTACTAGATCAAGTTTGTGATTGGAACTGGTTTGTTGCAAGTATGTTAGATAGAGCTGGTAAAACTTAGTTTCCATAAGAAAAATGGACTCATGAAAATTATACATCTTTCTTAAATTCATTGGACAGTTGTCTACTCGTAGTCTATCGAGAATCTTCGACCACCGGTGGTCGGCTTAGTCGTTATTGGGGCCCTTAAAAAAATAAAGGGGCTTAGGTAATGGTTAAAAGGCCATATAATTAGGATTTAAAAATCTCAATCTTTCCGTGAGATTAGAGCTGGTTCGGAAACTCATGGACATCGAAAGAAAGAAGTAATTTCTCTTTTAAGTTTTTTTTTTTTTATTGAGGCGCGTGTTTAATGAAGATGATGATTTTGCAGGTTTGTAGGGAATGGGAAGCAACAGCCCTAGGAGTAAACAAGGATGTGAGAGTGGCCCTTATTCGTATAGGTGTTGTTCTTGGTAAAGAAGGGGGTGCTTTAGGTATAGCTGAGTTTCCCTTGTTGATTATTAAATCATTATTTCCTTATACTAATCCGATTTCTGTTTCGAGTTACTTGGAGTGGAAGGATAGATAAAAGGCCGATGTCAGTTTTTGAATTTTTTTTCAAGAATTCGAACCTTCAACCTTTTAGATGAAAATATGTCTTAACCAATTGAGTTTTGCTCAAATTTGCCTTGAATGCTTCTTCAGCCAAAATGATCCCCCTCTTCATGATGTTTGCTGGAGGCCCTTTGGGATCGGGAAAACAATGGTAACTCTCTCGACATTCTTGTTTGGAAGATTTCTTGTTTCGATAGTTAATTAACTTACAGAAGACTCAACCTTTCTTTCTCTTTTTTTTTTAATATTTGATTTCTCTGCTTAGTTTACTATTGAAATGGGTTTGCAGGTTTTCCTGGATTCATTTGGATGACATTGTGAACCTAATATATGAAGCTCTCACCAATCCGTCTTATAAGGGTAATATTGCTACTTACCAAAGTAATAGCTGCAAATCTAGTATAATTTGAATATAATATTAAAATATTACAACTAAAAATTATTATGAATATAGCAAAAAAAGTACACAAATAAATGATTATTAATTAATTCGCAGCCTAACGGAAAAAAAAGGTTGATTAGTAATAATTTGCTGATTATGGTTGAGCAGTAAGTTATATTAATGACTATTTTAATATATATAAACAACACATTGGTAATAATTATTTAATCAATAATTTATAAGTTGCGTGTAACTTTTCTAGAGATGAAAGGTTTGAATCTTGACCGCGCATTGCAAGTATTATTAAAAAAAAAAAAAAGAGCTAATCAATAATTTGTAATTTTAAAAATATTATCTTTGTAATTACTTTTAGAAATGTACAAATATTTTTTTAAAAATAAACTTAACATTCAGATTTGCCGTTGGCATATGTGATAGATGGATTTTTGAAAGTTACCATTCAGTTTCATGTAGCATTTCATTAAAATGTAGTTAAAAAAAATGCTAGAAATATGGTGAATTTGAAGATGATATTATTTAAATAAAATAAAAAAAACGTAATTTTTCAAAATATCGACTTAAATAAGATTATTTTTGCCACTTAAAAAATCGTGGTCATCACAAACATTAATTATATGCTTATAAATTGCGCATTGTCTGTGATTTCCGAAATTTTGAAATACCAGTTTTGCTAATTTTTAAATTTATTGCTTTCAGAGAGAAGAAACAAACAAACACTCAATTTATATACAAAAATTACTGACTTTTTGTTCTCTCTTTTCCTCTTATATTTCTCTCCCATTTTTCCCCCTTTTTCTTTTCCAACATCTCAATGTTTGCAATGGTTTTAAATTCTCTTAATTAGAAATGATTAAAATGTCGTTCAACCAAAAAAAAAAAAGAGAGAGAGAGAGAGAGAGAGAAACAAGAAACAAGCAACCTACAGCAAGAGATAAATTTGGAAGCAAGAGGAGGAAAAAAGAGTGAAGCTGAGAGGACTGACGAAAATTCATTAGCATGAAAATTGTATCGATGGCACACGATTTATATAGAAATTGCAACATTTGTATGTAAAAGGCTCACTGGTGGGTGGATAGAAAAAAGACTCTAAACGGGTTTGGTTACTGTTAGTAGGTGTTATAAATGGAACGGCACCAAACCCAGTTAAATTGGCAGAATTATGTAAACGATTGGGAGATGCTATGGGCAGGCCCTCGTGGCTTCCTGTACCCGAATTTGCCCTCAAAGCAGTCCTTGGAGAAGGAGCTACTGTGGTAAGTGGTAACAAATAACAATAACAACCCGTTTTTCCCTATTTTTGGTTTTCCAATTTCCAATTCCCAATTTGCTGCAGGTTTTGGAAGGGCAACGGGTGATACCTGCCAGAGCCAAGGAATTGGGGTTCTCATTCAAGTACCCTTCTGTCCAAGACGCACTCAACGCCATTCTTTCCTAACTGCTATTCTATTCTTCTACTGTAATGGATCTCAAGAGTTCTAGCTAGTAACTAGTGCTTTCCATTGTCAAATCTCTACGCATTGGTCAAATTCTTTCTGTTATATGAGATTTGCTTTCCTACTCGAAATGGCTCGAAATACTAGAGGATATATGGATCATAACATTCAAGTGTACTGGAGAAGGAGAACGAATGTTTGGTTTTGGTCCTAAATTTATGGACACAACTGACGCATGTTTTCTATTACACTGGCTGGTATAAGGATTCCATATATATATATATATATATCCAGTGCAGTAAATGTGTATTTGAATAACTCAAGAGCTAATTTATATATATAATCAAATCAACCTCTCAGCGAGTACCTTTTCCCAGAGAAGGGCTCAAATTTCGGCTCGTCCTTTTCAGGCTGCTCTTGTTTACTCTCTTTCGTGGCATCCTACGAAATGACAAAAACTCTGTTTAGTTTTCTTTTTTTTTTCAATACAATTGATGGAAGGCAATAGGAGCAAAAAAACCTTTTACCAGGCTGGTTTCCTGGAAATAAATTGATTGGGAAAAGCATTGATTTAAAATAGGATGATGAAATGTGCAAAGTGGGTAGGGTACCTTTGGAGCTTCTTTAGGGTTTCGAGGAGCATTTTGTCCAAACACTAACTTTCCCTGAGACCGACGAGTTCCGTTCTGTGAGCTAGACCCAGCAGATTGAGCAGATTGCTTCTCATCTGATGACCTAGAGGATGAAATTGACTGAGGCTGGTGACTTACAGATTTTCCATCTAAACGTCTTCCTGTTCCTGTGAAAGCATTAAATTTGGGCTCGGCTTCCGCTGCTGGAGCCTCTGCAACTGCAAGAGAATTCATTTAGAATTAGACAGACTGCCTCCTTCCTAAATGCATCTCTCCCGAGTTGATTTGACCAACATTATACTGGTATGTCAAAATAAATTTAACTGGTTCAGTCTACACGATGTGCACGTCACGATTTAATGCAGGGGGGGTTGTGTTTAAAATCAATAAACTACAATAAGAAACTGATATAAAAGGTCAATTTCATAAGCATAGATAAAACGAGAGGAAACACCAAACTGTTAAAAATGAAAAACAACGGCAGCACTGCAGCAGCCGCAAATTGCAGTGTAGGAGAAAAAGTGTAGAAGATTATACCTTGCTCCTTCCCCTTGATTGGTACAACAGGCTTCTCCGGTTCCTTGTAATCCAAGGGAGGTGCGAAATCCACCTCACAATCCGTCTCAATAATACTTATTGCATTGGAAGGCTTCGTTTCAACTATGTCAATGTAATATTTCTTGTTGTTATATGCCACCATAATACTGTCTCCAGTGGAGAGGCAGGAGAAATTCCGAAGTGTTGTCTCCAAGCTGTAATGACAAAAAAAATAAAATAAAATAAAAAAGTGTAATGTAAACAAACTTCATCGTTCCAACCATTACCGATGGAGAAATCATATATGATGTATGACAAGGGCACATCATTACAGACAAGAAAGACCTCCCTCCTCATCCGTCAAGACTAAGGATGAGTTTGGAAATGTTTTCGAGAGCAATATTAACACTTGAGCGCGCTTCTTAGACTTCTTCCAGAAGGATTAGACAATGTTTTCAAGAACAGGCAACTTTTTAGTTCTTCCTTTTTATTAAGAAAACCAAGCACAGACAAATTGAGAAAACAATTTGATATTCAACCAAACACCATAAAAATTTTCAGCATTACATTCATTAAGCTAGGGGTATTCTTGCAAGATCGAAAAGCGCTTTCAAGATGGCTGTAGTAATGCATTCTTTCATATGTATAGATTTGGACTAGCTTCACATATCTTAACTAGTTGAAAGGACTAATAGTCCAACCCTAGAACAATCGACGTCAACAAGTTTTTCTGTTATATTCAATATTCTAAGTGGATACCATGCGTTCATTGAAACATGGAACTTAGATATGGGTGCTTTGATGATGTTCAAGCATTTTGTGTACTCCTTGGGCTTGAGACTTTAAACGTGGTTGGTAATTGCTAAATTAACAGAGGTTAAAGAGAGCGCTTTCAAATTAAATAAGTGGTAGAAGATTTCAGCTTTAAAACTCCTTCCTATGACCCAAGCTGGAAATACCAACAATTGGAGAACATTAGACACATGTATCACCAACCAAAACATGAACAATTAACTCACATTGCTTTTGGATTGGAGATATCCAAGAAGTCCTTCGTGTGAGGTTGTAATTTGACATAGGTTCCCTTTGGAAGAGTGACATTCTTCACATGCACAAGGCCTCCTTCTGGTAAAAGCATGTTCTCCATCATCTGAAGGGGAAACAATTAGAAAGGAAGTGGGAGAATCATTGGATAGGAAGTAAGAGCTAATAACACCGGGGATACATATCATGCAAGAGAAATATGGACCTACCCAATAAGGCATGTAAATCATGCCTTCCTCTGCAACAAACTCCAAAACCCCGCAATGAGAGACTCGCTCAACAGCATCATTTCGAAGTTCAAACAACATTGGATAATCAATTTGTAAAGATGCTGCAGGGGGTTATGTTTAAAATCAGTAACCTACAATGAAACGAACAACGATGGAAAAAACAGGAGAAGAAAAAGGATTTTTAAAGAGATCCCAACAAACCGAGGCGATCAAGGGCTGATGGAGGCATTATAACTGCACAATGAAAATAACAATAAACAACATGAGAAATTAAGAAGATGGAGTTAAAAAAATACGTTAAGATGGGACATGGAACCTAAACCATAAAAATGGTAAAGACAGAACATCTTACTTCTATCTCCAGTTTCAATGTGTGGCTGCAGTATGAAAAAGATTAATTGGAATTAGAAGAAAATATTAACTTTAGGAAGCGCTCTCAAGTTATATGCATGCAAATATGGATGCTTAAAACGCCTTTTAGCCAACAAATTTGAGACATGAGCGGTGATTGCTTAATAATATGCAGTTATAAGCTTATTAAAAAAATTAATTCAAGAGCAATGCTTGTTCCATGCTCCAACTTCAAACAAAGACAAGAGCATATTGCAACTGCTGCCTACATTTAATTTTCTATCATGGAAACCGCCTTTATTATGGATGCTTAGCAATGAAAATGCAAAATTCAGGAAACAAATCAAATACTAATCAGCATTTGAGTACATTTCTGGTGACAGATGTTGAAGGTAATCAAACCTTATCAATAAATGACGCAGAGAAGCATTGATATCTGTGTTCAAATGTGGTTCCACGATAACCATATCCATCAAAATACTGTAGACGTGAAAATATAGAGAAAACATGAGTTTTAATGACTACAAAAAGAAGGGAAAAAAACACACATAAAATATGCAAATACTTATTCACAATAAGAACCCTCATAAAATGGGGCATTGGATGCTAGTGTATTGCATAAATAATGACATGGGCATGGTTAGAATAAAACTCAACACAAGTCATATCCTTCCTCTAGGTTTGGATTGATTTAAAAAATTCAAAACATTAGGATGATATTATAGTCATATAACAGTCTTCTTCTACCAAGTGAGAATGCATAAAAAGAAAATAAACTTTTTTCACAAAAATGAAGTGCTTTGAACACGCTATTATAAACATCCACCACTTGGGAAATTCCTTCTGCAAATATCAATGTTTTAAAAGGCTAAAGGCGGCCTCGAGGCTTTTTCTCTTGAAAAGGCGAGGCATAAGCCTCAAGGCGGTATGAGGCGTAAGCCTCAATTTTAATTAAAAGAATTAAACAAATCCTAAATTTGTGTGGTCAAGTATTACCAAACATAATAGTTATATAAAATTATCAAAATATCCACCTGTTACTTGTCACTCAAAAAAAATTCTAAAAAAACATCATAACATCACTACTATTATCACCAATAGAACTTACTTATTCTATAAATTGTTGTCTTCAATATTTTTAAAGTCTAGGTAGTAAAAGTAGTAATAGATTGAATTGTTACACTTACAACTCTTGCTTAGGATTCCACAAAAAAAAAACCTTGATATTTTTTAAGAATTGGAAAAATTAATAGTATTCTTGTAATCATTACACGAGGCGTATACTTTAAGCCTCAGTGCGTTTTCAAAGAGGCGTAAGCCTCTTCTATGCGAGGCGTAAGCCTCTTATAGTCCAAAGAAGGCGTAAGACTTGAGGCTAAAAGTTAGAGCCTTGCCTCGAGACGGGCCTCGAGGCTTAAGCCTCAAAAGCCTTTTAAAACATTGGCAAATATTGCTCAAACCAGTCTAGTGTTCCACAGCCAGAACAAGCACCACGTCTTAAGGTCTAGGATTATTAACAGTTAACATAAAGCAGCATTGTTCTCATCTAAAAGCCGAAAGCAGCATCATATTATATTGAGGGAATGTAAAACCTTATTTACGTCAGTGAAATTCAATTCCGCATGACAAACCCCTAACACATATTGCATGCCTTTTCTTCACTTTCTCATCACACAGGTAATATAAGAATCGTATGCAATTTCACTAAACGATCAGAGATACTCATTTCAATGAGCTGAAAGGCATGCATACCATTTTGTAGAGCCTTTAGAGTTCCACAAGCTCCCACTCGAGCAGAAAAGAACTGCCAGTTGTAAAATACGTAAGAAAACCGGATATTTGAAAATTGCAGCATCATAAACCTCGAATTACATCCAGCAAAAAATCGCTCATTCACCGTATAACTTAAACAAGCGTAGTGAATTTTTATAAGGTCACCACGTGCATCAAATTAGTCTATAGCCAAAACAGCAAAAACAAAGAAAGTAAACAAATCCATACTTTCCATTCCCCTCTCAATGTCAAACATGAAACAACAGCTACTAAAAAACAAATAAAACCAAGGCAAACAATAAGACTAAGCTAAAATATGAACAAATTCCAGAACTCATACTAACGCTACTCAATAATAAATCAGTAATAAAGCAAACATCAGACTAAATACTCCATAAGTTGCTATGTTTCTCTTAATTCCGCCGCAGGTAACCAACAACTTTACTTTTCTGATAATCGGAACAGGAAATAAGGTTACGAAAAGACGAACACGCATTTCCAAAGGAGTAAAACGCAAAGGTGATGAAAAATCAAAGTTCCAGTCATTCAACTTCCTCAGCAAGCAAACAACCAGAGTATCATCTCAGAGACGATTGACTAAGAAACAACATTAAATTCGAACAATACAAGCTAGAAAGCGAATGCGGTCGCACCGGAGACGAGAAAACGGAGAGAGACGTCGCCGATGAACGATCGCCGGCCGGAGGAAGCGTGTAGAGGAGAGAGAGTTTGATTGGTTTCACTAATGGGCGTCGGATTTGGAAAAGAAAAAACCCGAGATGCTAAAGCAAAACCAGATGCTCTAAATCGTAATGTTCACGCCATGTATATACGATACATTTGGGTCTGGGCCTTTGCATGGGCCATTCTTTTGAAGCCCACTAAAATAATTCGGATTGAATCTGATACAATTCCGTATATACCCTTCTACGGCACATCGTTAAACCAAAAAAAATTCACCCTTAGAATAAAGAAATAGGCTTACTATACATTAAATCACACCCAAACCAGGATATGGAAAAAAAATATGGAAAATCTTATTTAACAGTAAAGACATATAACTCTTTCTCCTGGTTGGAAATTCAAATTCTCACGTCAGATATTTATAAAAAAAAAACACTATAATAAATTTAAACAATTTGTCTAACAAAAATTTGTTGTTGAACACCAATATAATATGAATGGACTTTATGTCATGTTTGTCCACCAAGGCATGTACCCCCATTATTATTCTTTTCCAAATAGTTTATCACTCACTATAATCAAATATTTCAAAATAACTTTATAAGTTCTGTCATTCAAGTTCAAAGAATTTTCATTACGCTTCTATATTTTGTATTTTTATTTGGTATATCTTTAGTCCCTATATAAATAATATGTTTGACAAAAGTCGTCTAATTTGACACTTAAGTAAAAAAGGGAGAGACATAATCTTTCATTTTATAGATGATTTGTCATGACGACATCTATATGGAGATGGACATATCACTTCATCAAATAGTTGCAATTCTCATCAGATTAATTTCTCTCTCAACACACTTTTTCACTAAAACACTCACAACTCTTTTGGATTAACTCTTTGTTTCATCGAATGATCACAATTCTTTTGAGATTAATTCTCTCATCATACACTTTAACCCGAACAATTGTGTCTCTCGTAGAAATTTGAATGGCGAAATATGCATGTATTTAAAAGTTGAGTAAAAGAGTAGAAGGTAAAGATTCACCTCCATAGTCTCATTTATATATAGAATAAATTAACCATTAAAACATTGCTTAAAAAACAATTAAAGCAAAAAAAAAACAATTAATGAAAAAAAATCGTATATAACTTAGTCTTTCACGTTTGAAAAATATAAATTAAAAAAAAAAACATATAACATCGTAAACAACACATACGTGATACATAGCAACCATAAATCTAAAACCATAAAATTAATGATGTACATCCATCATAGTTCAATAGTAATTGACATATATCTCTAACCAATAGATTGTAAGTTTGATTCTCAGCCTCACAATATTTTAAAAGTATAAAGACTAAAATAGATAAAAATTAAAAATATAAAGGCTAGCAATATACGACCTAAAATTAGAAAAGTATGAAGTTACTCAAATGGTATCTTTTTTTTGCTCCCTTATCCAGGAACACCTGCGCCCGCCCAAAACCCCGATCGACAATACCCAAATGGTATTTAAACCTTAATTTACATCATGATAATTTTGTTGTTTATTTGATGCTATTGTTTGGAGTTCACAGTATGAAAACTAAAGAAATTTCATCTCCCGACATTGATTTAGTATGTATTTTAAAATGTCACCGACATTTTTATATGTTAAAACAGCATAAATTAACTTTTCTTGACGTAGTTTATCTCACATTTAAGTTTGATTTAAATTATACTACTTTTGTTAAATTATAAATCTTAACTTCAACTATATTTAAAAAAATTTCATATTTATTTAATATTATTTATGTAATTGTCTCTAAAAATTATATGTAGGATTTGCATGTGCGTCACATATAGATACATATACATATATTTTAAATTAGGAATTATGCATACTCTCCTCCATCATATACATATATTTTAAATTAGGAATGATGTATACTCTCCTCCATTAAATAACAGTTTCAATATTTCATTTGACGGAGGTTTATTTGACGGAGGTATAGGGTAAGTTCAATTTTTTCATACTAAAACGTATCAAATAACGTTTAATTAGTCAATACAAACATAATTCAATACTTAATATATCTACTACTTTTTTGAAGTCCAAAGTTTAAATCGTCCCCTCCCATTTACCATAATTTGTATTTGTGAAATGATGAAGCCACTATTGTCCTCTTGTTTGACTTATTTATGATTTTTATTTTTGTTTATTATTATTATTAGTATTATTATTATTATTTTTTGGGGTTTGCAAAGGTGTTTGTCTTATTCGACCATCTCGTCTCCTGCCACCAACCGGCCAGACACACATTTATTACACCACTATTTCAGCTCCAAAATTTTTGGCCGTAAAGGACAAAACGTGGCATAATATAACTGGTTGAGATTTGTAGATTTTTTTATTACAAATTAATGATTGAGATTTGTAGATTTAATAAAACAAAAAAACCAAGTATTTGGAGCCAGTACGAATATGCCATCTGGCACCCATAAGTCGATGGAGATTTAATTAAAAAAAAGTTTGAGTTCTCCCAGCATCAATGACCAACACGAAGGGTGTTTATGGCACATCCAACTTATTCAACTCATGCAATTCTTATCGAATAATAAACTCAACTCAACTATTAAATATTTAGGTTGAGTTGGTTCGAGTTATTTAATATCACTTATTCAAAGTATGGTAGGATAGTACACTACATTTTATGAACTTTATATTATAATTATTTATTAGTTTTTGTCTAATTATGACAAATTTACGTACATAACACATATTTTGTAGAGATGAATTATCGAGAGAAAATGAAACATAAATGGATCTAATCAAGAGGAAAATCTAGCCCGAAAAAGGTGGTTTAGAGTTAGAACTTAGATGTATAACTAAAGATGTTTTAAGATTGAGAGGTTTAAAAGTCCTTTAGAGATCTTTAAAAGACATATTCTTTAAAGTCCTTACTTGTTATCGAAACTAGATACAAATATTGATTTCTTAATAAGTAAGGAGAATTATTCGCTCGGGAGAGGCGGTTAAGATTTGAGAGTTCTTGGCCTATAAAATTAATAGTTCATTCCGTTTTGGGTAGGACCCGTTTGTTAACATTATTGTTTTTTGTTTTTGTTTCTTCATTTTTAATAAAGAAAAAATAGAATTGCATGGCTCCAACATTATGATTTTATGCTATTTTCGGATAAGGTAGAGAGGAGGATAAAACTCAAGATAGTTACATGTAAGAGTATATTTTGCTTACCCTCGTTAAAAAAAATTGACAATTAAATTAACTAAGTGAGATTTGAGTGGAGTTTGTATCTCATCGTAGGTGATAAATTTATATGATGCTAACTATAGGTGTGGCCGATCTAAAAAATTTGTTTAGGGGGCTTCGTACTAATATTCAGGTAAGTAATTCACAAATTTATAAAACGGTTGATTTGGAGGCTCGATAGTTATTTTTGTAAATATACTTTACAAACTTGGTTTCAATATTACATTGTAATCCACCATTATATCTATCAAAACTACAATTAATTTTCTTCAATAGAGATGATGATCCTAACAATTTTATTTGATGATAGTATATCTCTCTATTTAGATTCCAAATTAAATTTATAAGAACATTAATAAAAATAAAAATCTATGACATAAAATAAGAATATTATAATTATATGTATAAAAGCAGTTCAAACATGAAAATTTTATATTCTAGTCCAAATTTTTACTAACTATTATATTCAAAATAACATATGATATAAAGTTAATAAAAATGTACCTTAACAATTAATCTCCAAATTATCGACATCTTTAGATTTTCCAAAATTAAAATTAATAATTATATAAAATAAGAACAATTTATTTAAAAGAGAAGAAAAAAAATATCAATACAATAATTTACAGAAAAATTGTTAGCAATATGTAATATAAATTGAAAATAAAAATAAGTCTTGAAATTGTTATCAAAATTTAGATAAAAAATACTAGTTTTAAAAGAGCGGGTAGTGGTTACCTAATTTAAAACTAAGCCGGATAGAGGGGTTAAGTTAACCCTTGTCACTCCCAAAGATGAATTTATACTTTTTAGTATATTTTTATGTACTAATCCTATAAGTTCGTAAGTTCAGGGGTCTCTTTGGCCTAAAGTACATCTGCCCCTCTGACCACCATATTTTTAACTCATTCCTTAAAAGGATATAGTTTGACTCCTTAATTTAGACCAGTGACTAATAACCATGATTGTTAAATAAAGAATTAATATGAAAAAATATTGGAACGTTATCGTCCCACTATATATTATACAAACATTGTGTCGGCTAGCTATGAGAAATAATAATAATAATAATAATAATAATAATAATAATAATAATAAAAGTGACAAATCACTGTAGTGATAAATTAACTTGGATTCTTTTTTCTAATACAACATGTGGGGTGGATCATCAAACTCACGACTAGATATATGTCAATTATTCTTGAATTATACTTACTTTGGCTAGTCGCGAATTTGAAATAAGTTACTCATTAATCTTTATTAATAAATATCGCAACGTCATCGCGACCGATGAAGGGTCTCTTTCGAGAAAAACAGTTTTTAGATTTGGGAGACGCTATATTAATTCACACGTTGTTATAATGTATGAATTAATAGGTATGAGTAGTACGAACACCATTGAAAAAAATTTATCGAACTCGAACTTAGGCTACAAATGTTAATAACCAAGTGCATTGCCAATATGCCAACACTTTGGAATACAATATAAGTTTCTTTTTAAAAATACAAACTTTTTATTTTTCAATTTCCGTTTAAAAAACGAAAATTTTCTATTTAAAAAGAAAAAAAAGAAAGAAAAAAAAGATCTTTTATTTAAAATAATTATTTAGTAAAAACAATGATAAAAAATAAATAAAATAATTTTATTTCAAAGTAAGCCGAGATTCGAACTTGAGTGATACAAAAAAATCTCTAACCATCTTACCACTACGCTAATATCATAGGATAAACATAATTTATTTTAAAAAGAAATCTTAAAAACCTAAAAATAAAATCTTATTTTTTTAACACATCTATTTATATAAAAAACAAAACTATATTTAAACTCTCTTTAAAAAAATCCCAAAATCGTTTACTCTTTTTAATAATTTAGGAAAACTTTATTTTAAATTAGATTCTTTTATTTAAAAATCCAATATTTTATTTATTTTGAATTTAAAGAAAATCGATCCAAACCTAAAACAAAATCTTTTTAAAACTTGTGTTGACTTACCCAATAAAATTCTTTTATTTTAAAAGATTTTATTTATCCAAACTTTATTTTAGAAAAAAAAACCTTATTTTAGGGAGATTTTCCTTTAAGAAGGTTTTATTTTCTTAAAAAAAAACGTTTTTTCTCGATACATTTTCAGGGGATGTGACAAATTTAGACCAACCTATATTGTTGCCACTAACTCCAAGAAAGAAACAAAATGTGCTCACCTCACTTTTGGGAAGAAACATTAGAACTCTTTGGGAAAATTTGTAAATAAACTTTTTGTTGTTGGAGTTGTGGAGGAATTGTTTGAGGAAGGCTCTATGCTTGTTAAAAGGTATATTGACTGAGTATCGCTGTCGGCTTACTGCCCGTTGGAGTGGTGGTCGTCGGAGATGGTGCACCACCGCTGGAGTTCTTGCCACCGCTACTTGCGTGTCGTCGGAGGTCTATGGGTGTCGGAAGTGTGAGCTTGAGAGAGGGGTTTGAGAATGAAGAGGAGGAAGAAAATATTGATTTTTTTTTAATTTAGTTATCTTGAGGTCCACATTATTTATTGTTATAGGACTAAAGTTTTAAATTTCAATATCTCAAAATTATAGATAGAATGTCGGTAAAGGTGAGAGAAATTAAAAAATAAACATTTTTCTATTTTTAAATAAGTTGAAAATAATTAATACCAATATTATGTATATATTAATAATATTTTGTTGATATTTATTTATATTTTATCGATTATTTTATAATATGTTGAAAATTTCGATGTTCTCACGATTGGTACCAAATCTATAAGGATCCGGTCTTAAGGAAGCTTGCCGATGAATACATGAAAATATCATTTAATACTACATATAGAACGATTATTAAAAAGAAATTAGATGGCAGTGATATTTTCTAGAATTACAGAAACGCAAGTGGTGTATATCCGGAAACTTCTCCAATCTTCCTCCTCCACCTCAATCATTTATTCTTGTCTCTTTCTTTTACCGAGGGTAAAGAATAAGAAAATGGAATTAATTTATACTAATTCAGAGTAAAGTGTATGAACTTTTACCCTAAAATTATAATTTCATTAAATTTCACTTTAATGTAGTTACTAGTGAGTGTTGTGATCTTCCATTGAATAAGTTTTGTAATTCTTACCTTGAATTAATTGGTAAATAAAAAAAAAGTATTTTCATGTGCAATCAATTCAAATTATAAAACATATGGTACAAAAGAGAGTTTAAAAAAAAAATTACGTGGCGTCCGCGTGGTGCACGTCTAAATGGTCGTCTAGATGACGAACCTTCAATTTATTACAACATTTTTAAAATAAATTTCAAAATCTACAATATTTTTAATATTTTTAATTAAACAACTATATTTTTAAAAAGTAAGTTTTATTTACAACAATATTAAAATTAAGAAAAAAAACCAGTACAAAAGACACTAAAGTTGATTTCTTTTCTTACTTAAATCGGCATATTTTGATATAACCAGTTAATAGCTAATTTTTTACGTTAATCGAACTTAATTTGACTGATTTTATTGAAATCATAACCATGAGTTATTGGATTTTTTTTACCTTGTTTTTTCGGTGAATCGGCAAAAGTTGAGTTTTTCTTTTTTTCTTAAATAAATTATTATTGTCGTTAGTTCGTCGGAAAGTAATATCGTTTTAAAAGCTTTTAACAATGGCGTTAAGGAGGATGAGGCTAATTTTAAAAAGCAGAGTCGAGAGAAGAGGTTTCAGACAGTAGCAAAGGTAGTTATAAAAAAAATGGCGATAATAACTGATGGTTACCACAGTGAATTCGTAGAGGAGAGCTGGAAACTCTTAACAATGTCTTCCAAATGCCAGTTACCGGCCTCGAAGTTTGGCGTATGGAGAAGCATAAAATCAAATATCTCATTATCTATGCCATTAAAATTGGTTAAACTACCTACTTGTTAAATGGAATTATATATTTTTACGGAATTTCAAATAAAATTTCTAAATTGACTACTGTTAATTAACTAGTTGACAAGTTGATTTTTTTTTTCAACGAGGATGGCAAAAGCTATTAGTTGAATCGGTCTCGCATGTGACATCTTATTGAAGCGTTCGACTTTCTCTGTTAGTTAGCCTCTGATTTCCAATATTGCTAAATTTCTTTCCTAAGATTGAAGTGTTTCTTTCCATCATATTTATTAGGGATATATAAGTATATCTAAGAAATTAAATCAACTAGTCGAAACCAATCAACCACAATATTTATCAGTCAATTTTTAATCCACGTGAATCGATTGTGGGTTGTGCTGGTTGGTCGGTCGACCTATAAAGAAATAGATAGACCGATCGACAGATTGACACTTTTATATATTAAAAAAATAAGAGAAATACTTGGTCCCTTACTAGTACGGAACAACTTTAATTTTTCCTCACCATCATTAAATATTTGACAACTTAACGTTTTTAAAAAAATCTTTATGTTTTGTATTTCTCTCTTAATTATCATATATATTAAATGGACGATGAAGACAAAATTGCTTGAGAAATCTAGTATTTTCCAATAGAATAATGATTATGGTTCGTAGTTGGCGCTTGGGGATGCCAAATAGCCATTCATGCAGAGGTCTGAGAAAAGAGCGTTGGTGCATATTTTTTTGTTTGTTTTTTTCCTCGTCTTTTTCTTTCTTTAATCCTTCATTCTCTCTTTTTCTCCTCCTTATAGTTTCTGTTTTCTAGATCTTAGGCCGACTTATTTACTAAGATTCAGAAACCAAAATCAATCGAAATGAGAATGTTAATCTTAAATTTCTAAAATTAAAATCAGAATTTATTTGATATTGCAAACATATATTATATTATTATGGTAGTCCCTATGACTCGTCTCATCATTCCCTTTTCCCTGTTTGGGCTTTTGTCCCGTTGCATTAAAAAGAAAAAAAAWTGGAATTTTCTTGTAATAACAAATTTGGATGGTAGTGATATATTTTCTAGAACAAAAACACGTGAAACGCAGGTGGGGCAGATATAAAAACTCCCCCGTCTCCACCAAACAACAAAAACAAATCAATTCATTATATTATTCATCTTTCTTTGGGTAAAAAAAGAAAAAAAGAAATCAATCATTATTTAACTTCCAAGGTCTATTCAAATTTCACACACCTTCTCAAGTTGCAACTTTTAAGGGTAAAAAATTGAGTTTCATTTTTTTTTTAATTTCCGTTTTATGCAAAAAAAAACAAATTTGTCAGTGTCAGTGTCGACTACGTGGTTTCAAATGCTTTATCAATGGCGTCCATAAAAGAGAGTGAGGAGGGGAGGTTTGGGAAGCAGCAGAGGCTTAGAAAGATGGCGACGATCACTCTTAACAATGGCTTCCAAATGCCAGTGATCGGCCTCGGAGTTTGGCGTATGGAGAAGCACAAAATCAAGGATCTCATTCTCGACGCCATTAAAATTGGTTATCGCCATTTTGACTGTGCTGGTATAACTCATTCTCCTTCCCTTTCACATGGTCTCAAATCTTCTTCTTAGTTCCTGTATGTTCTGTAAATATTTATAGGGTTCAATCTCAAAACCAATCAGTTAGTCCTTATATCTTATAAATAATATAGGATTCTTAACATGCTAGTTGAAAATGGTGACTCTTTTGGACTCACTAATTTTGATCAGATCTCACTTTTTGATGGGATGCTTATTTCAGCTTGTTGGACTCTAATTCCATTCAGAGCATCTCAAAATTAATTGACGATAAAAGAGTAGCTCATATATCTTACGAATAGTGCTATCTCAAGATGGTAGTTCTTTTGAGCGTCGCATCCCTTTTTTTCTTACCAAATGTTCATTTGAATTTGTTGAATTTACCGTTGAAAGCTTACCTATCCTATATTTGTGTTTTCAAAGCTCTAACTAAGAAAATTGTAATACCTTAACCGATTTGAATATGCTTCATATGAGTATATCATTTGGATTCTCTGGCTTCTAATACTTGTTTGGTGTAGTTTCTTTCATTTTATGTCATGATTTTCAAAAGTAATATTGTAGGCAAATTATTTTGTTAAGTTTCTCAATTTAAAATTTTGGTTTAAGTTTAAATACTATTTGTGTCACTCTACCTTTAGCTTTGGTTTGTTTTGGTTTCTCTACCTTCACCAAAATAGTATTTTAACCTTTTTTTATTAATATTATTTAGTACAGGTTTATGGTCATCTTCCACCAATAAACATGCAATTCATAGGTCAAATTTCTATTTGGATTACTAACTCAGAGCACAAATTAAACTGGTTAAGAATTCTTTCCATAAAAAAAAATTGGTTGAAAAATATTTAGAAAGTGATCGGTCAACACAGATCCACTCATAAAATTTTGACAACTCTCTAATTTTTTCAATATATATATATATATATACACACACTGCATTTCTACAGTCTTCAAAAATGGATGCAGACCAGTAAGCACTTAAAGATTGTTATTAACTAGTTCAAGGTATTAGATACTTCGTGTGAAACGTAAAAGATTAGATTCTCACCCGAACCTATTGGATTATCAAAAGAAAAAAAAATCTATTACTATAGCCACCTCAAAATATCAATGTCTTAACAAAAGTAGTTTTCTTGCAGCTGATTACAAAAACGAAGCTGAAGTTGGGGAAGCACTTGCAGAAGCACTTAAGAGTGGAGTTGTGAAGAGGGAAGAACTTTTCATTACTACAAAGGTGAGTTTCAAATGATTTTAAAACCTTAAAATTTTTTTTWAAAAAAAAAGAGCATTTTTAGCCCATAAATTAAAAGTAAGGCAAAATATACACCTTAGTCCTAAATTTTTATCTAATGTTCAATTAGATCATTAATATTTTAAATGATCAAATTTGTCCTTAATGTATTAAAAAATTATCAATTGTATCATTTTTATTAGAACCATGTTAGAAAACGTTGATTCATCGTTAAATTATCATTTATTCATTCCTCAAAAAAAATATCATTTATTAGCATATTTAAATACGTATATGTACAAAATACTATTTGACACATAAATGAATATTTCATTCGTCCCTTCTCAAAATATCCAAACTTACCCATCAATAAAGTTTTTTTTTTTCAAGTGGGGACATGCCTACATATTTTTATGGGTTAGTGAATAATAATTTAAGTCTCGTCTAATAACTATTTTGTCTTTTTTTTTTTTTTAATTAAGTTTGTGTAAGCACTACTTTCATTTATTTATTTGTTTTAGCATCTATTTTTTTTAAAACATTTTCAAAATCTAAACTAAAATTTGAAAACTGTAAAAAATAGTTTTTAAAAAATTGTTATGTTTTTTAAATTTGGCTAACAGTTAATTCAAATATGTTTCCAAAAATAGTTAAAACATACCCAAAAAATTTGTGAGCAAAAACATACCAAAAAAATTTGTGAGCAAACAAGCATAAATTTCAAAAATAGAAAACTAAAAATGAAATGGTAATTAAATCGGGCCTTAATTAGACCTGAGTTTGTTTTTTTTTTTAACAACCTAATTGAGTACATTCCTAGTAGAACTTAAAATTTTTAAATATTAAGGACCAAATTTGAGAACTACATAAAGAAGTATTTCTAAAATAAATTAATAATATGTTTAGTTATTGAAAGCTAAAAAAACACTTAAAAAGTACTTTTAGAAAAAGCATTGAGTTACTCCCGTCTAAATAAATCGTCTTGACTTAAAATAAGTTCTCTTATAAAAATCACTTCATCCTCCAAGTAATTAATCGAGAATCTCTACTCCACTAGTAAAAATAGGTAGCAGAGGGGAAGAAGCACTACGTGATAACGTTTTGATATTAGTGAGCGAAATTCTAGCTATATTAAAATCAATTCTAAACATGTCTCAAATGACAGCTATGGAATTCAGACCATGGACATGTTCTTGAGGCTTGCAAGGACAGCCTAAAGAAGCTTCAATTACAATATTTGGATCTCTACTTGGTGCATTTCCCAATTGCCATAAAGCATACAGGTGCTTTTCTTCATCTCATGGCTGTTTTTCGAGTAATTTGGAAGACTAGAATAATTTTTAAAAAATTAGGAATAAAGGGGTAAATAGGTCACATTTTAGTTTCTATACCATTTTTTTAAAAATAAAAGAGTTTTGAAGTACTCCTTTTGATGTTTCCTCTTTTCTAACAGAGAAAAACAAAATTGCATGATCTAAAGATTGATAGATTCAAGAATAATGAAATAATATATTTATTTATGTTTGAACAATTTGAAAATGGGAACAAGAAATAAGAAACTTATTTCGATTGTTTCCAAAATTTTTATGTAATTTTGAGAACATTTCTAAAAAAATGAAAAACAAGAAACATAAATAGTTGTCAAATACTTAAATTTCTTAATAAAATTAGAAACAGAAATTAAGGAATGGAAACGTTAATAAAAAATAATGCCCTTCTCATTTTCCTAATTCTTTTTTTTTTATTATTATTTTGGTTGTCTTTTTTTGATTTCTAAATAAGTGGAGTGGGCACTACTGGGAGTGAAAAGGATGAGGATGGGATGCTGGCCATTGATACAACCATCTCTTTAGAAACCACTTGGCATGCCATGGAAGATCTTGTCTCCTCGAAGCATCGGTATCAGGTATGGAAGCATCGGTATCAGGTATGGATTGTTCCACAATGGTATGATATTATCTGTTTTGGGCATAATCCTCACAATTTTATTTTTGGTTTCACTCAAAATGTCTTATATCAACGAACATAATTGTCCTCATCTAAATACTGTGATCATGCTCTTTGTTAGCCAATGTGAAACTTTATTTGCATTTACCTTACAAACTCGCCAAAAAGTACTTTCCTACCCACTTTAACATCGTTCTTTCTTATACTCTCTTATAATTCATAGCGGAACGATTTCAGTGCATATATTTGCATTGGGTATTTATTTTCGGATGATCATAAAACCCAAAAAAAAAAATTTTGAATGTTGCAGAAACTACGACATATTTTCAACGAGAGATTGTTTGGCATCCTCAAAAGTGAACCTGCTGTGAACCAGCTTGGAATTCACCCTTATTTTCAAAGAGAGTCTGTCCTAAAATTTTGCCACAAGCATGGAATTTGTGTCACTGCTCATACTCCTCTGGGGGTGCTGCTGCAAATGCTCAACGCTTTGGTTCACTTTCTTGTTTGGAAGATCCTATTCTTCAAGTAAGTAAATTTCCTAAACTTTTGCCAACACAAAGTGGAGGTTATATGTTGATTTTTAGGTTAAATTGCATATTTAGTTCTCGAGCTTTCATATTTGTGTCTGATAGGTTTCTGAACTTTAAAATGTATCAAATAGGTCCGGTCCCTGAACTAATAATTAGTCTTAGATAATTTTCTATCTAATAGGTGTTTGATGTATTCGAAAATTTTTAAAATTGATGGATCTATTAGACATAAAATTAAACTTTATGTCTAATTAAGACTAAAGCTTTGAATTTTGTGTATGCTAGATCTATGAATTTTAAAAATATTGAATTTGTCCAAAGATCTATTTGGTATATATAATATTGAAATTTTGGGAACCTATTAATATTTTTTTAAAGTTTATGAATTTATTACACATAAAATGAGAGTTCATCGACCAAACTTGTAATTTAACCCAATTTTTATGTCTAAACATAGTATGGTATACTAACTTTCGTTATAAACTTTCAATTTCATCAAATTGGACCTTGTCACCAACATTTGGCTAAATAGAGCATAACCGACTTTTCGACCTTTTCGTATGGGCCAGGCCTCCATTTTTTGTTAAATTTTGTGCATTGAAATATATTCTATTCTTACTGGGCTTTTGGCCCACTAGGAACTGGGTGAGAAATATGGGAGGAGCCCAGCCCAAATTGCTCTGAGATGGGGCATCCAAAGGAACACTGTGGTGATTCCAAAGACAACAAAACTGAACAGATTGGAAGAGAATCTCCAAGTTTTTGATTTTGAGCTTCAGGAAGAGGACATGAATTTGATCTCCACCATTGACAGGAAATATAGAACCAATAACACACCTGCCAGGTCATGGGGCATAGGTTTATATGCTTAATTTTTATGCAATATAATTTATTAAATAAATTTTCTACCAACTATATATTTGTAATTTGTCGAGATGCATTGGACTTGTTGCCACTCTTTCTTTTCTTATGCTAGTTCCATTATAAGAATGACGATACACTTGATTCTTGTTTCGTTTCATTTCATCTTCTGTGGTTTAGATCAAGGTCAATATTTACTGTGGTAAAAATTTCGATACTTGAATTTTATGAAAACGAGGGTCAGCTAAACGATACATGCAAGTGATATGATTGCTTGAGACCTTATGATTTTAGAAGACTCGTTGCGTTCCTTATTAAAATACAATAAAGATCACCCATTCTTTAACTAGTTAAGTTGTAATTAAGATGGTAATAACGACTAATAATTAATAAAATGGTTCACATTAAATTTGTTATAATAACTTGATGAGAGTTTGATAGATAACCTGCCCAAGAAAACAAACATACATGAATATAAACTAGGAAGATTATTTTAAAAAATTGTTTAACTAAATTAATTTTTTAAAAGAAGGTTGATTTGAGTGGATATTTCTGTAAGTTTATGAAAGATGCTGAAATTTAAAAATTTTAAATGAGTTTAAAAGATTTATTATTAATGTTATGTTGAGTTCAGACTATAAATATTTTAACTATATAGAATCTATTAATTCTCAAAAGTTTCAATTACGTCTTTAAAATTTAAAATTAGGTATATATTCAGATTTCTCCAAAAAAATGTTAACCTATCGAAACAATGGGCTTTACAGAGAAAAATCGGATAAGCCCATTTCTGTTGGGTTTTGGGCCTCGGCCCAAAACTAGGATTTTCTTCACGGCCCGCCCAACATTGCCAAAAAGACGATTATTACATCACTGCATTAAACGACGCCGTTAAAATCCGGATGAAGCCGGCATCAGTCTGCAGAAACAAGAAAAATAGTATCTTCAGGAAGTCCAGAAGGAAAATCACAAGCAAAAGCTTAGCAGTGGAGTAGCAGAGCCAGTTTGAAAGGTCCGATAAATCCAAAATGGCGATAACTCTCAACAACGGTTTCGAGATGCCGGTGATCGGACTCGGAGTTTGGCGTATGGAGAAGCACGAAGTCAGAGACCTCATAATCAACTCCATTAAGATTGGTTATCGCCATTTCGACTGCGCCGGTATCGTTCTGCTACCGATTGCTTCTTCATTTCTCAGTTTCTCTAGCTTATACTTGCCTTGTGTAGTTCCTTATGTCGACTTTATGGTTTTAGTCTTTAATGAGACTGGAACTTGGAAGAGTTTCGGATTTTCTTGAGTGGAATTTAGAAATCGTGAGATTGCGACGAAATAATGGAAGGATTTGAGTTGTAGATTATTGCATCGGATGTTCATCGATTGGCTGGAGTTGTTTGTGTATAAATAGCGGATGTTCATCGATTTGCTTGAGTTTTCTGTCCAAATTCTCTATTGATTTATCCTTAATACTACGATTTGAACTTTAAGTTCAATCGTTTAGTCTAAGGCTGTGTATAGTTCTTGTAAAAAGTTTCTACTGCGACCACTTCAAAAGATTAATTTCTTTGAGATATTTGTCTGAGGAAGACGTGAGCGGCATAGATTTTTAACAGATTGTGTTTTTTGCAGCTGATTACAAAAATGAAGCTGAAGTAGGCGAGGCACTTGCTGAAGCTTTTAGGAGTGGACTTGTCAAGAGGGAAGAACTTTTCATTACCACAAAGGTGAGTTTGATTTTCCAATTCTTCTTGTCTGCGTTACTTGAAGTTATTCAGACATTGAGGTGCTTTTAAGGGTGTGTTTGGTATGATTTTAGAACGATGTAAAAAGCATTTCAAAGATTTCACGATGTTTACTGATTGAAAATTCTGGAACACTATAAAAAGTTCTTCTAGAAGAAGCATTCAATTAACCTTCCTAATTAACGTAATCCCACACTCACTTTGAATCATTGTTGTTGGCTCTCATGACAATGGCAGCTCTGGAATTCAGACCATGGACATGTTCTTGAGGCTTGCAAGGACAGCCTAAAGAAGCTTCAACTACAATATTTGGATCTTTACTTGGTGCATTTCCCAGTTGCCATAAAGCATACAGGTGCAGTTCATCTTCTTTGATCATTATCTGTAAACATCATCCGTTTCTCGCGGCTGTTCATCAAAAGGATTCTCATTTTCCTACTTTATTTCCCTTTTTTTTTTTTCTTTTTGTCAATTCAAAATAAATAAAGGGGTCGGCAATACTAGCAGTGAATTGGCTGAAGATGGGGTGCTGGACATTGATACAACCATATCTTTAGAAACCACCTGGCATGCCATGGAAGATCTGGTTTCTAAAGGTTTAGTTCGCAGCATTGGAATCAGGTGACGTGATTGATATTCTTAGGACATCCCTATTAATTATTTAACAATACTTTCGACTTTGGTTCATTTCGGTCCCTTTACTTTTAATATTTGTTTATTTTAGTTCTCGTGGTTTTGGTTCATTTCGGTCCTTTTACTTTGTCTATTTTAGTTCCCTAGTTCCCGTACTTTTAAAACGTCGGTTCGGACCTTGAATTTTTAAAAAGTTATATTTTGATCCCTTATTTGTAAAATTTTATACACAATAAAAGTTATTTAATACAAATTTATAGCTATATTTAAGAAGTTTAGTGGGTGAATTGTCCCTACTAATTTTTATCAAACAAAGGTAAATGGATTAAAATGAATAAAAATTAAAAATAAAAGAATATTTAGACCTTCCTTAAACTATCTCGCATGTTTGCAACATTTTTGTGTCGCCAATCTCTCTTTTCATTCCTGCCCTCTTGTCAGTCTCTTTTACGAATGCAATTTCTCCTACTCTCTTTACACACCTTAGAAGATCTTTTTTTTTTTTCCTTTTAATGTTTTCATTTGAGTAATATTTTATAATTTTATAATTTATTTTTTCACTTAGTTTGTGATTTTTCAAAAGCACGAACTACAAAATGTTTGATTATTAAGCACTTTTATCAAAGTACTGTTAACATAAATAGTTTTGAAAAATAAAAAACATTTTTCGTAAAAGAACACTTTCGAACAAACTCTAATTTTCTTCTTACAATTGGCTGCGACTGATTCCACTGCATTTGAATTGTGTGTTTTGAGTATTTATATTCTCATTGAACAATTACTTGCAGCAATTACGATATCTTTTTAACCAGAGATTGTTTAGCTTACTCAAAAGTGAAGCCTGCTGTAAACCAACTTGAAATCCACCCTTACTTTCAACGCGAGTCTCTAGTCAAATTTTGCCAAAAGCATGGAATTTGTGTCACAGCTCACACTCCTTTAGGAGGTGCCGCTGCAAACGCTGAATGGTTTGGTACAGTTTCTTGTCTGGAAGATCCAGTTCTTGAAGTAAGTTATCTGAGATTGCATACTTTGCAGCTTCAATATTCGATTTTGCACAACATTCTTATCAAGCTTTTTTCCTCAGGGACTTGCCAAGAAATATGGGAAGAGTGCTGCTCAAATTGCTCTCAGGTGGGGCATCCAAAGGAACACTGTTGTTATACCGAAGACGTCGAAACGCGAGAGATTGGAAGAGAATCTCCAAGTTTTTTATTTTAAGCTTACAAAAGAGGACATGGATTTGATCAACGGAATTGACAGGAAATACCGAACAAACCAGCCCGCCAAGTTCTGGGGCATAGATTTGTATGCATAGGTAATGATGTCCTGAGGCCAAATTTGTGAACTGTTTCTTCTGCGTTGAAGTCTCTAAAACTTCCATTGCTTTGTTAATTCCATCACAAGATAATGAATCATGTAGCAGATTCCATTTGAACTACTGCTTTTCAAGATCAAGCTAAAGAAAGCTCTTTCTTTTTCCTTAAATTGCTTTTTGCTTTCGTTTATTTCTCCAAAATGAGGAAAATGGCAGAGAGATTCCCACAGGAAAGAACACATGCGACTTCTTGTCTTTGTTACAAAGAACTGGCTTGTTTCCCATCTTTTGTTTTGAAAATTTCCAAGCATTTGATGCATTTGTAGGAGTGCAAGCAGGCCTGTGATTTGATTCGAGTTGATTTTTTTGGACAAAAATCTTGGCATTTTTTTAAAGGGTCGGGAATCAGAGACGGACTCTGATTTTTGAGTTCATATAACAAGTGGGATTGGAGATTCAAATCATCGACTTCTTAGTTAGAGGATATATGTCATTAACCAATTGAGCGCTAATTGACGACAAAATCTAGTTTTTGAGAATCAAGAGGAATCAGTCACCCAACTCAAAACGATAAAAATCAAACCAATCAATTATTTCCAATTTTATACTAAAAAATTTTGAATAGGTTGACAACTATACTTCTAACTGACAAAATCGACTCAATTTCATCTCTTTTTCGTTTCGACTTGTCCTCAGTATGTCAAATGAGCAACCTACTTTCAGGCCTAGAAAATATGAGGGCTGCAACTCCAGTGCAGGGCAGAAATTCTACACAGTATGATTATAATTACATAATGATATTCAAAACAAGTAATCTCACTACAGAAAGTATGGCTTATAGTAAATTTCACATGGCTCAGTAGATATACGGTATAATAGCAAACCGGTTTCTCGGATAATCATCGAATTTACGAAGATACCACCTATGAGTGTCTACTGCTGCAAAGGCCAGATTTACCACCTGCAAACACCCAACAGAAGATTATGGGGAATGAAACAAAAAGACAATGATAATTCTCAGAGAAACAGAAGAACAGAGTAGACTTCATGTTAATTCTCAGAAAAAACTAAGAATCTCACCACAAATCCAAAAGCTAGCCAGATTGTCAAGTCTTCTCCTCCACTAGCAACCACCAGTCCAGCGTATATAACCTTTAAAAGGAGAATGAAGAGAGACGAACCCCATCAGTAGTAGCTAAGAATTAGTGACAAGAAAACTTGAAGTTAGTCTATGCAAGTTCATGAGAGAAAAACTTACAATCTCGGCAAGATAGTGTGGAGAAGATACAATTTCAAACCAATCACCATGAGGAATTTTATATTCTTCAGATTGTTGTCCAGGTACCCGCAGCGAGCCCTAAACAAATGAACCTTGCTATGTATCAGTCAAATGAATATAGGACTTGTTTTAAGAATATGGTGGCATTTGCCTGGTGAGAAAATTTCCAAACTCCTTCGAGATTTTTGAAAGGATCCTAATACTAAACATTTTTCATTGTTGAGGAATCTGTGAATAATGAAGGATCAAAAAGCATTGTGAACTGAACACTGGTTCGAGTTCCATCATGGAGATAATAAATATGATATGTGAATATACAATTCACGGTGTATCGTACCAGAATCTGATGGCAATGATGCTGATGAATCCAACCCCAAAAGAATAACGCTGCACCGATGCACTGATGCCACCCCAAATTTGTCAGAGGAATCACAAAATCAAACACTTCAACATCTGGCATATGCCTTTTGCCTTCAACAATGAACTTGACTAGTCCATTTGTAGCAAAGTGATACACTTCTGGAATAAAATTGCTACAAAGTGATAGAGGAGCTGCCGTGTAGAAACTAACAATAGAAAATAACAGAAATCAACATACCATTCCTATAGAACAGAATGTAGTATGCATACCACATTCATACATATGTAAAAGCAAAGTAAATTCAAATCCCAAATAGCATTTTCCATTCTGAGAAGCAAAGAGCAAAAGAACTGGTCTAACATCACACGTAGAGACTATATCACGTGGCTACGGACAAGAATGGGTATAGTATATATATTGCAACAGGACAACAGCCAAAGAGAGCTTCAAGATGGTACTTACAAGAAGCCAGTCAAATAGCCACAGATGTGCATCCGAGCCGAGCGACTGTAGTTGAAAACATATATTGTTTCATAAAGACGTCTCAGAACTTGAACTTCCATTAATAAAAGCAAAAAAACAGTTCTCCAGACCAGGAATCTGGTTTCCCTTCGTGATGAAAGAGATTTGCCCCATGAAAACAAACTTGAACCTCCAGTCAACTGGCTCGTAATGGCAGGAAAATTAAAGGGCTCTGAGATTTCCGGTGTCAAAGCATATGCATATATCCAAGTTGTTCCTAGCAACAATGTTGTCCAGATAACAGCCAACACATAGAAGTGGCAGAAGTACTTCTGAGGCACAGTAAATTTCTGAATTTGGAAAATATGGGTAAATAAGAGTATATCTTACACAGACACCAGAAAATTGTTAAGCAATTCACATTAGTTGCTTAAAAAAAGTAGTAATTCCTGAACTGGACTCTGGGTTTTGTGTTAACTGTTAACTATATTCTTAAACTTCAAAAAGTTCCAATTATGTCCTAGAACTTCCAATTTTCATTCAAATAAATTCATGCCATTGACTAACAAGGGATATGTCAATTATATAAAATCTGGGCAACCGGCCAAAAAAAATGGTTTAAAGCCCCCATCGAGTCTTTTGCCAATTTGCTTCTACTTTACCTAACTGGCGTTCTCCTCTATGCCACACATGTCAAATCATTAGTTCAATAAAGTGTAATGTAAATATTGAACCGTTTTGGTATAATTATAGCTGATATACCGAAGCTTTATGGTATAATTACTATACAGATTGGAATCCCCTCCCATATTTCAAATTTTCAATCATCATATTCGCATAAACTGACAATTACTTTTGAACAAAAAGGTAAGACACAGAGATTCCCGCCATCCAATGCCCATAATGCCACTAATATTCAAGGTTTCTTCAATACTCCTCACCGTGATTCAATTTTCTCACGACCAAACAGACATTTTAAGCAATGAGGCGGAAAGAAAAGTAAGCAAGTTCATCGAAATCGGACCAACTCGATCACTCACCTGAGACGACGACTGCAGGATCTTCCCTCTCCTCGCAAACCCTAACAGAACTCCGCGAAACCAATCCAGACTAGAGAAAGGTAAGAAAGCAACAAGTATAGGCAATGCTACTGCAATCCAAGCAGCTCTAAGAAGGCAATCAATCCCGAGCTCCATTTCGGCGAAAACGTAGATGGAATTGGCCCGAATAAGCTTGATTTTTGCAGTATTCTCGACAAAGGTAGCGATCCTTCGACGACTGCGTAATCGGAGATGAAGCCGACACTGTACGGAGGTAGATCAGTGCAGCGGAGAGACGAATCGGAAGAAGATCAAGAGAGGGAAATGGAGTGGGAGTCGTCATTTTGAAAGATTCGAGGCGTGAATCTGGAGATAAATTCTTGGATAAAATGCTAAGAACGCCGCCCGTTTTCACAGGTGTTTCGGTGCGTTTCGTCCGTCATGGTTACTGTTCACCGTGGATTACTTTCAACAATTTAATTTTTTTCTTTTTTGCCTAAACTAAAAATAAAAGATAAAATAATAATAATAATAATAATAATAATAACGCTCAGCTTTCCCTTTTGTTTCGAAAATTCACATTTTGTTAGAAAATTTTCAGTTTTCGGAGATATTATAAGCAAACATAAATTTAGTTAATATTTTGAATGGTTGGAATAGGGATGTTGGCTTTTGTAATAAGTAGACCTATGCTACGGATTATCATAAATCATAGATCGAACTGTCAAAAAATGGAGTGTTATTATATAACTTTATATCAGTTAAGTTCACTGAGTTTAAGATAAGCGGACTCGACCCGCTGACATCTACTGTAGGACAAATCACCATCTCTCAAGCCTCCGACTGATTCTATAATAGAGGCAAAACGAGATAGGTAGCTTTCGCTAATGCGAGATGGATTTGGAGATTAGGTCTCCTAATTCATGGAATTTGTTCTCTCTTTGTTAGTTTCTTTTTAAAGCAATATTCTCTTTCCGCTTTGATTGAGCTCGGGTCAAGTGACATAAACTATAATAATCTTGTAAAAAAAAAAAGTGTATTTTCATCCATGGAAAAGATAATTTATTTATTTTATTGTCTACCCAATTTCAGAAAACGATTCCATATTTATTCTCTTTTCAAATTTAATAAAAGTCATTTTTCTGGAATAAATTTAGTTTCAACTAGTTAATTTTATTGTTTTTAATTGATTGAACCTTCTATTTTCTTTTTTTCTTTGTTTTTTTGGATAAATTAAACCTTCTATATTTAAATTGACAATATAACTGTAAAGTAGTATAATATATATAATCCACATTTTTACTATTAAATTAGTTGATAAAAAAAGTCATATTAGCATTAAATTAGTGGCTAGATATAACTCCAAGTGCTTAGTATCAATATCTTTTATTTGGCATATTACAGTAGATTTGAATTCTCCACTTTATTTATAACTTAACCTAAAAAAGTTATTAAATTAATGGATGATTTTCTTAGTACAATAATTATAGGAATGGGATCAAACTCGATTAAGGGAAGGAGTTAGATACCTTAAATGCTATTTTAAACTCGTTTTGACAATTAGTTAAAAATAGTCTTTATCAATCTTCCATCTAAAAATTTAGTTCACGTTAAATCTTTTATTTTAGGAATATTATTTTTACGATTATCTGAATAGAAAAAAAAATTAAGTATAGAGACTAAAATGGTATTTTGACCTAAATTATGTTTTAGTGGACTTTTTAAATAGTAATTACGCTAACGTGGGCGCAGTTGTCATATATCTCTTATCAATAGTTCATTTGTTCATCACTCTTTCTACATTCGTTTATTTTAGTTTCTATACGATGAAAATATTCGTTTAGGTCCCTATACTTTTAAGAAGTGATTAGATTAGTCCATTAATTTTGTCTTTAATTTCATTTTTTCTATCACAATTTGAACATGTCATTACGCTCATACATTTTTTGAGATGTAACCATAACTTTATATTTATGGATTTTCGTTGTGTGTAAAATTTGCGTTAAATTTTTAAAATAAGTACCAAAATGATCCATTTTTAAAATCTACGAGGACTAAAATGAACCAAAGTTGAAAATACGATAAACATTTTGAAGTCGAAGCAGAGTAGTGTTTTGTAAGACACGAGTGCAATTTTTGGGTTCTAAGGGTTTTTTTTCTTCTTTTTCTAGGTCCAATAACACATGAGATTAAAAATTTGAGTTTCTAACATTTTGATCGAAAATAAATACTTCAACCAATCCAACGAGGTTAGATTGACCATTTTTTAGTTTAGATTATTTCATCAAAATAGGCATAATCTATCCCATTTTACCATATCATTATCACCTTATTCAAAATTTATCTTTTATTTTTTAAAACCAATACAATTCAAACCATCAAACGATAATCAAAGCATACAATCCAAAAAAGATTAGGAAAATAACACACACATTCGAACTGTAAATATTAAACAGATGTGAGGCTTGTAATATAACCAAATTTTAAAGAATAAAACCAAAATATTTAGCCCATAAACATAGTTCCACGCAAGATATTAGGCCCTGTTTACTTACCAACCATGTAATCAAGGAAGTGTAACAAAAACTTTTATTCTTCTGATGGTGTTTACCAAATGTTAGATATCCAATATATGAATTAAATCTAACCAACTCATTTGCTTAAGATTTTGGGTTGAGTGGTGGAGCGAGAGATGCTGTGTTCGAACCCTGCATTGTTGTTTTCTTTCTATTTATAATGATTCCACAATTCCATAAAATTTGTGGTAAACAACATCAAATGAATTTTGATTCCCATTAGATAAGTAAACATGACCTTAGTTACGTCTCTTATGGATCACGGGTTTAATACTTACAAATTTACAATACTTAACGAAATAAAAAAAATGTTTAAATACTATTTTAGTCTATATACCTTTTAATTAGTTTTATTTTAGTTATTTTATTCTCCATTTTTGTTATTTTAAGTTTTTTACTTTCAAAAAAATTTGTTTTGATTAATGTACTTTAAAAAAATGATCAATCTAATCTCTATTCGTAAAATTTTAACATAATAAAAATATTTTAATACAAATTTATAGTTACATTTTAAGAAATTTAGTAAGTGAAGTGTCATGCTAAAACTATCATCCAAGATAAAAATAAAAATAAAAGAACTAAAATAGATATTTGGTCATTTTAAAATTAAGAAATTAAAATAAATAAAAGTTATAATAAGTTGAATAAAAATCGATAGTATTTAAACCGTGGAAAAAAAAAGACTGAAAAACGTCAACGGGGAAATAAAAATGGAAAGAGAAAAAAAATACTTGAAACGACGTCGTATGAGGTGTGAAGGCAAGGCAACGGGGTCGTTTCGGATGAGAATGGGAATCAAATGAAGCTGCCCATAATTTCCTTCACCACTCCCTCTCTGTTCTTCTCTCTTCTCCGACTGTCAATCAGAAGAACAAACAAAAAATTTCTGCTACCGCTGTCAGATCGAGATTCGTTGTCCACAATCCACTCACGAATTCATCTGTAAGTTTCCGCTTCTTCCTCCTCCGTTTCTGCTCAGTTTTTTCTAGCTCTACAAATTTGTTACCGCCCAAAACCCTAGCCTTCTGTAACTCTTAGCTCCAGCGTATCCGTTTTCCCCGATTATGTTCTTCTTCTTCTTCGGCTGATGCGGTTACTTCGTATGTTTCAGCTGTTAGGTTTCGTGTTCCGTTATCTGTCAATTTGGAGGAGGTTCAGCTGCTTGCTCTGCTGCTGTTTGATTGCGGTACGGTTTTCTGTTTTCTTACATTTTTTTTTGTTGCGAACATGTGGTACTGTTATTCTTTTTTGTAAATTTTACTATATTTGTCAGTTTAATGTAAAAGATATGCTGAAAATTTTGAAATTGGATGAGGCAACTGCAGCTTTGTGACGCTAGGAGATTTTTTTTAAGAGAAATAGATTTCTAAGCTGAAGCTGAGCAAATAATGGTTGACACTGAACTATTGTTATTTTAGCTTATGTTGTTTGTCTTGTGTTCAGAGCGCTGAAGAAATTGGGTGTGAAGTGGACTTAATTTATGCTGTGCATTTATTGTTGAACTTTATTACTCTATACGCTAAAAGGTCGTTAGATGTGATCTTTTAAGGTGAAGACGAGCAACTGTTTTTTTATTTTGATCATGTTCAGAGCTCTAAAGAAATTGTTAAAACTTATAGACTTGAATGAGTGAAGTTGATTATCCTTTGATGTTAAAAGTGAAATGCTGCTTTAAAATGTGACCGTAAAATTGCTTCTGGAAAGACCTGCTAGTTCTTCTGA
>NW_019104495.1:2150375-2210952 GCF_001995035.1 Momordica charantia | reverse complement strand
TTTTGGCAAGAGCAATGTAATGAGAACCATTACATTTTATGATACCTTGATTTTGAATTAATATGTAATTTTATGTACATCTCTTTTTTAATGTGTTAGTTATCTGAAAAACCATATTATTTTAGGCTTTTTCTTTGCATTTGAATGCGTGTGCATATAGGATATATGTTTGGATTTGGTCCCCATGGGATGCCAGATGTGGCCATGCTGTACTTTCTTGCTGTTATTAAGAACTTATTATCATTCTTTGTCGATGATAAGGAAAATATCATTTTTAATTATCCGGTAGATGTGGCTAGACAAATTCATCTTGGTGTGGGTGATTCTAATTTTCTTTATAATTTTACATTAGTTCTATCGTATGTCTGCACATTGACCAAAAGATGGTCCCCTTTAGTTTGGGTTTATTACGTACTGCAGGCTCAAATTTGCTTTCAAATGTTTGTAAGTTTGTATCACCACACATTATTAGTTGCGAGGTTTTATTTTGCTTATATTTTCAATCTTTGCTGATAAATCTCGTTGATATTTCCCATCATCTAAATCTTGCTGATGCCAATTTTATTAAAACAGAATAGATGACTAGGAGTTGGAAGATTAGTTGATGATGTAAGTAGTTTGAGTTGAACTCCAACCAGCATTCTGAATCCATTTGCCTTGTTCGTTATTTTCTGGGAGTATGGATGATGGCCGGCAACATGAAAATGGGAGGCACAAACTAGATTATTTCAGAGGAAGCCCGTCGCCAGTAATTGCCTATTATTTTCCAGATTGTTTATTCTTTTATTTATTTTATTTATAGCTATTTTTAATTCATTAAATCAAGATTTTTTCTTCAATAGAATTGAATGAAATTTAAATGATGTATGCAGTGGAATATGGTACCCCAGCATCACGTCAAGGAACCAAATGCCTTGGTCATGAACAAGAAGATCATGTCCATTATAGCAGAGAGAGATGCTGCTATTAGGGAGCGAAATTTAGCACTATCTGAGAAGAATGATGCATTGGCTGCACGCGATGAGGCTCTCCGGCAGCGAGATGAGGCACTTGCACAGCGTGATACTGCATTGATGGAAAGGGATAATGCCCTTGCAGCCCTTCAAATTCGCGACAATGCTTCTAACTTTCCTCTTGGCGGTGGGATCCAGCAGAAAACAAAGCGATTGCACCATTTATCTAATCATATGCCGAACATGGCTGAAACTCCCTATGGTGCAAAAGACGTGCAAATAACTGATGCTTTTCCAATTACAGTTATAGCTTCTGAAGCTGTTAAGTCTCAACAGGGAAAGCGAACAAAGGATAACAAGGTAGTTTCATCAAAGACATCAAGGCCGCCGAGGAAGAAAGTTGGTGAAGATTTAAATAGACAGGCTGCCACCGATGGCACAAAGTACAGAACTGACTGGGATGGTCAGGATGTGGGTTTGAATCTAGTTAGTTTCGATGACTCTTCTATGCCAGCACCAATTTGCTCGTGTACTGGACTTCCAAGGCAGTGCTACAAATGGGGCAATGGCGGTTGGCAGTCGTCGTGTTGCACCACCCATATGTCCATGTATCCACTTCCACATATGCCTAATAAACGCCATGCCCGCATGGGTGGGCGGAAAATGAGCGGAAGTGTTTTTACAAAACTGCTCAGTCGGCTAGCAGCAGGAGGTCATGATCTGTCAATACCAGTGGATCTTAAGGACCACTGGGCAAGACATGGGACTAATCGCTACATAACAATCCGGTAGCTAGTTAATAGCTTCAGCAGGAGTAGAACATTTTTCAGAGGTCCTCGGGATGGTCTCGAATGCGGTCTCGTATTTGAGTAGACAACTTGGCTCAACTGAAGTGAATCTACATGAGGTAGAGCTCATCCCTTCCGTTGGCACAGGCTTTGTGATTAGACGCCCAACCTGGATGGACCACCCTAGATTGGGGATATTTGTAAAGTACGGCGATAAGAATGCGGCAGTCTTTTGTGCAAATTCCTTGGAGGCTGGCCGTGGGTTGCCGTCCTCAACTATTTTCCAAATGCTTAATTCCCCCATTAGAATTTCAGAGCAAAGGAACTGTAGAATCGAGATTGGATCGGTCTGAAATGATGTGAATGAAGCCGGGTTTATTTGATTATTTGAATTCAAGGTACCTATGCTAATCTGTTATAACCTTAGCATTCAAAAACTTACTTTCAAGGATCAAGCCTCGAGTCTCGAGAGGGCGATTCGTTGCTGAAATGGTGGTTGGAGAAACTTGTAGAATAGATCCTCCCTCCAACTCTTTTTGCACTTTGAAATGGAGTAAGAAGCTTCATTCATTTTGCCTGGTGTTGTGTTTGTTTCCTTCTCTATATGTTTGTTCCAATTGCCCCATTTTTTCAGGTGGCCTTCCCAAATCATGGCATCAACTTTTCTCCTTTCTCTGAAGCACAAATTCAAACTGTCCACCAGCAGGCAGGGCCCCGAGCTCCCATTTAAACAATGGCGAGGATTTGACGTTGTTTTGACTTATAAGATAAGGTTATTAATATATAATTAAACTCAAGTTGACATCCCCTCTGGGGTTATTAGCATGATCGAGTTGTCACATGACCATCGTTTTCTTTTAGTACAACTAATATGGGGGTGGGAGATTGGAGTTTCAATTTCAATAAAGGTAATTTGTGCCTTATTTATTGGATGGATTGGTGACACCAACACATGACCGTCATCTATTCGAGCTCATTTGAAGTCTTGTGGATTGAAAATAGATTTAACTGGCTCATGGCCAACTCAAACATATCGTTTTTAGCCCAAAAAGATTAAAGTATTGATTCAAAACTCCTATGACTGTTATAAGTTTTGAGTATTTTTTATGAGGTTTGAATACGACAGTACAATTTATTATTAAAATGGCCAAAGTTTGGGTTCGGCTCTCAAGACTCGGCCCAGACAGGCCCAACCTTTTATCTGGGCCAAAGGTCCACAATCAAGATCTAAATCCTTTGACAAAATTAAAGAGGGAATTATAAAAATAGCAAAAAAGAAATATTCATTTTTATATATACCATTCATTAGTCTTAAAATTTTATAAAAATAGCATAAATTGCAAACTTATACAATTTAATGAAACCAACCAAAAACTATTTTTGTGGCATTTAAAAAAAAAGAAAGGCAAATAATAATGATATTTTTCTTTATGCTATTTGGTATAATTTACCAAAACCAAACATATGGCTGGTCTTTTGGGGCCTATTCTTTCGTTACCTTATGAAGCCAAGGAGTGAAATAAGGAATATATATATATATATTCAGGGAATCCAAGTTTATCTATTTATTCTTGTGTCTTTCATCTAAATTTTCTTTTGGAAAGAATCTTTCATCTAAATTTTGGTTTCTTAATTTACTATGCATAGACTACATTACAAATCATACCTTATATTTTAAAAATAGTTTCAAACACTTTAGTGGGATCGAACATACATTTTTTTTTTAGAAAAGAAAAAATTTAGTGGTTACAGACATTTACTTCTTTTAAAGTCAGAGATTCAAATCCCTACACTGAAATTTGTTGTACTACAAAAAATTGTTATTAGCAAAACCTTAAAAAGTTAGTTTATTTTATGTGTGCCATCTATTTTAGTTTTGTTCAAACTAACAAAGGGTTCGAAATTACCAACCCGAGCATAAAGTAGATAATTCACTAGAATTGAAGTTTCAATCCTCCAGTTGTGTTTATTGAAAAAAAATCGTCAAGATATTAATAACTTCTTTTATAGTCATCAGTTTGAATTCTTATATCCTAATTCGAATTGTAATACTTAAAAAATGGTTTAAATACTATTTGTGTTCTTGTACTTTCGCTTTTGGTTCGTACCTATACTTTCAGCTTTTATTCATAGTCCTATACTCTTAAAAAGTAACTATTTTGGTTATTTCATCTTCATTTTTTGTCTTAGTTCTTTCCATCACAATCTTAACATGATACTTCACTCACAAAGTTTATGTATTAAACAATTTTTATTGTATATAAAATTTGCAAATAGAAACCAAAATGATCACCTTTTAAAAAGGACGATTTCGAAGTATCTGATTAAAATGAGTTTAGTTCATAACTAACGTCGAACTTACATCACTAAAATAGTAATTAATCCTAAAAAAAATTGATGAGAGCTGTTTGGATCTCCAAACCTATGGAGAATAGGAATTGAATTAGTTTGGAAGAACAAATCATGCAATTTTGGAAGCCATAAACTGCGGAATTTCCCTAAATTCCTCCGTGGATCAATAGTGAATAAAACAAAGTTTTTTTTTTTTTAAATATTTAAATGGAGATAGAGAATTGTCCCACACTATCAAACCTTTCCCAAGCCATAGCCATGATTGCCGCCCAATTTTGCCCTTTACATTCAAACAAAAAGAAAGAAATTCTTCTTTGTTTCTTCCTTCATTTCTCTCTCTCCATTCAACTTTGACAAAGTGGGTATAAATCAAACTAAAATGCTTTTTTTGACTTGCCATTTTCAATAATTTTTTGGGTTTGTGTAGGCTAAGGTTTGAAAAATTTTGGATGTAATTGATCGGTGATCTGAAAATAAAGATTCATTCGGTAATTCTACCACTCATGGATTCAAAAATGATAAAATCATCTTTTATTTATGTTTTTGATCCATTCGTAAACGAGAACCGTCCTAAAAAAAATGTAAATGAGAACAAGAAATAAAGAACTTGTTTTTGTTGTTTCCAAAATTTATATGCAATTTTGAGAATATTTTTAAAAAATTAGAAACTAGAAATATAAATAGTTATCAAATCCTTTCAAATTGAAAACGAGAAACAATAAACAAATATGTATTTCATGTTTCCCATGCTCTCGAATATGCATTTGAGTATATTTTGAAATTGAATGAGTAGTTGTTAAGTACTTATTCAATCTAAAATATTATTAATTAATTTATTAATATAGATGGCCAAAATGAGAATAGTTAAGCGATAATTGATATATTTCTAGGAGGTTGTGAGTTTAATCCTCTGCCCYACATATTGTACTAATTTTTTTATTAATATAAATTATATAAATTTTGTATAATTCTTTTTTAGAATATTATATAATTTATAATCTGTCGTGTTTTACCTATTTTAATTTTATAAAAAATGAACTGAATTTATAGCTTTCAAAAGTTAATTTATCAAAGTTTTTAAAATTTTTAAAATATAATTTTGTATATTAAATCTTAAAATTTAAAATTTGAAAAATACTGAAAATATTTTCACAACTCTAATTGTATAAACCTTATATTTAGTGGGTTGATTGGATTTGGATTTATTTCACTAGATCGATGGTTGATTTTGTAGGACGATTGATTCATTTCCTTAATTTGGCAGGTCGATTTTGCACTAAACTCAAATTAGTACATAAATTTAAACGTCTTAATCAAATTGAGCTATATTCAAGTTGGACCATAACTTAATAATGCAATTCTTGACATGGAGACTCTTTCTTCGGGTCTTTGGTTTATAACACGAAGAGTAAAACTTATATATCAAATATATATTTAACTTCAAAATGTTAGGCTACACAATTAGTCTTATATTCYTTTTTCACCGTCAACCATATCTTAAAAATCAATTATTACCATGGAAGGTTGACACGTTACCTATTGTCCAACAACGTGTGCACGTTCTATTTGGGATATTTGTTTTCTTGAAATAAAAATTATTTTAGTGCTTTCGTAATCTTCATATGTTTTCTTAAAAACTAAAGATATGTTTTGTTTAATAATAATGTTAAATAATTTTTATTTCTCGATAAATATCTCAATACTTAGGGTGTGTTTAAGAATGATGGTAGAAGAAATACTTTTGAAAAAAAAAATAATTTTCCAAAATCACAATTCAAGTGATACTTTAAAAGTCAATTTTAAGTGTAAATTTTTTAATTTGTCAGATTAATGGGAATGAAAGTAATTTTTTCAATGATAAAAGTGATTTTAACATGTCAAAATTACTCCCAAACACACTTTTGGTTTCAAATTTGTTGAAAGAGTCTATTTAGATAATATATGATTTTTTTTTTTACTTTTGGATATAGGAGGACTCGAATCTCGATATAGGTATCAACATCCAAACCTCTTATCACTATAGTATATATCTTTTAGTTAAGATATGTTATAGTCGGAAAGAAAAAAAAAAAAAGAAATATTTACTTCTTGGGAAGGGAGAAGAGAATATAAATGAAAAGCAATATGAGGATTTGAAGTTTGAAATGAAATCTTTAAAATTAATTGGATGTTGATATTCCCTTTTTCCTTTTTTTTTTCTTTTTTTGAGTAAAGGATGTTGATATTTCAAGTGCCATTAGATTTATTTTTTTATTAATGAATTAGATTATATAATATCATGAGAAAATGACAAAAGAGGACATTCATTGTCAAACATTAATGGGCCCTTCCTTATTATTATTGTATGGCCCATTAGCCTTTATTGAGTGTTTGGACAATGACTTCAATGAGAAGTGGAATGGATAAGCTCTTTTTTCTCTTCTTCTTCTCTTTTTCTTTCCAAAAAAACAATAATAAAATAAAGTTCTTCTTTGCCCTTTTTTTCTTCCCTTCAACCGCTCATAGCTTGCCACGTGTACTAGTCATCTATCAACACGTGCTCTCTATGCCCCACTAGACCTGGCCCACGTGATACTGATATCGACGGTGAAAGTCTTGCCACGTGAAGAGCATCGCGTACCCTCTTCTTTTCTTTATTCTTTGAAAAATTCTTTATTCCTTCTTTTTTTTTTCTTTTTGATTTAAATATTATTATATGGTTATTGTACTTTTAAAAAATTGTATGTATTTTTTACTTTTGTTTATTTTAATTTTTATATTTATAAAATATTCATTTTTATCCATATACTTTTAAAAAGTTTTTATTTTAATTTTATCGGTAAGATTTTAACATAAATTTTAAAACTTTTTAATAATTACCTTTCAAGAATTTTTGTGACTGAAATGTCATGTTAAAATAGTGATTAAAAGATAAAAATGAATGAACCAAAATTGTAATTTTTTTTTTTGAGTAAAGAGACTAAAATAAACCACATATGAAAATACTATGACTAAAATAGACACTTTGAAAGTACATAAACCAAAACCAAAGTGCAAAAATCACATAACCTAAATAATATTTCATTTTTCAAATCATTGTGTTTAACTGCCCATATAGTTGGATAGACATTTGGCTCTTTTAATTTAATTACTAACAAATAATTTTCTTCAAATTATGCATCTCTCTAATTATATTATACTATATATATATTTGTAATAATTGAAAAATTAATAATTGAAATAATTTTTATATATTTAATTCTTATAACATATCTCGATATTTATAAATAATTAAAATTCAACGTACAATACAAGTGAAGAATGCTATAAATTATGATAGAGTAATAATAAGAGAAAAATAAACATAAAATGAGTACTTTTTTGGACTTATAAGTTGAATACAAGGTGAATTTTGTAGATATTTTATAATAAGGTCCCTAGCTATATGAATTATGAAAACAAGGTAATCGTAGAGACAATTAAAATAAAGTTTTAATACAATCATTTTTTTTTTCTTTGGTTTGTTTATATCATAATTCATCTGGAACAATTGGACTTATAAATATAATTTTGGTGCATTATTTAGCCTAGCACAATTATTAATAAATAAAAAAGGCACTACTACTTAGTTGCACTAAATTAATAATTAAAAATTACATGTACACATTATTATAAGCAAGATTTTAAAGGTTGGTGAAGATGATGGTTAAAATATATAGTTTTGATTATAAAAGTCAGACTGCTACTAAGAACCTAACAGAACTTTTCAAAATATGGGTTCTAAAACCACTTGTGTAGGTCGGGGTTTAAAATTGGGGGGCCAACGAGGCTGGRGCCCTATTTTCCAGCAATGACCGGTCAAGGTCAATCAAAATGGGGATTCACAGATGATTCTCAGCATAGAAGAGATCTTAACAAGTCTGATCACCATCTCTAGAAGGATTGAACGTCGGATTGATCATCGACTCAATATCTATTATCTTGCTCGAATTTTCAAGCTGAACTAAGAATATACTTTACTTTCACATATTAACAAAAAAAAATAATAATAACAGAGAAAATTGGGATGAGGTCAAGGTTTTTGCCGAACAACGATGTTGACTAATCATGAGAGGTAACCCTAGTTTTATTCTAGGTTATAAATTATATTTTGATTCATGTACTACAGTTTTTTTCTAACTTGATTTTATTTTTAAAAATTCTTAGATACTTATTTTGTCGGTAGACTTTTGATAATATATCTTTTTACAATCTTGGTTGTGACTACATCATCAATTTGTTTAATTAGACCAATGACGTGAATTTAAATTGGTATTAACGTGCTGATCACATGCATGAGCATCTACTAAAGTTATATAGATTGATTGAGAGCCTATATTGCCTAAAAAGGAACGGTTTATATAACATTAATTAGAGTTGATTCTATACCATCAATAAGGATATAATTTAAAAGAGAGGCTTAAGACTTATCAAGAGCATAATTTGTGCAATAGATAACCAAAAGTAAGTTGTAAATATTTGATTTTGACTCTAATCTATCCCAATTCATATCCACCTCAACCAATCTATTGGTTTTAATATCTGCTCTTACTGTACACATTGGAACCCACATTGTTCATTTGTCAAAAAAATTAATGACATGTCAATGTAAACATAGTTTAACGGTCGGTTAAGACACTCATGTTTGACCAGAAATTTGTGAATTTTAATCCTCATCTCCACGTTTTGTACTAAAAAAATAATAATAATGACATGTTTTAAGACCATGAATGTCTTTTTTTAAATGATTAAGAAAATCTGACATTTTAAGAATTCAAAATCAAAATAGAATATTAAACCTGAAAATTTAGGAGCAAATTTTTTTGCCAARCTAACACTTTTGGCCAATCATTCATTGTTATTGTTGTTTTGAATGCATGGAGTACTTATTAACTTGTTTTTATTTTGTCTTTATTTTTCATAAGTTCAATTTTTATGGGAGAAAAAAACATTTTTGAAATGAAATTATTGGGGGTGTAATTTAAAAGGTGGGGATAGTTTTAATATAATTTGAAAAGGCTATTTTAGTAATTAAACAGTAAGTGGAATAGATTGAAATATAAGGTTGCGTTTGTTAACGTTCTCSTTTATTGTTTTTGTTTCTTTTTTCTTTTTAATTAAAAAAATTACATAACCCCCAACACACATGAATTCAAGAATGAATAAACAAGATTTTTATTTGTGTTAGAAACAAATTGGAAACATAAACCAGAAACAAGAAACTTGTTTTCGTGGTTTCCGAAATTTCTATACGATTTTGAGAATGTTTCAAAAAAATGAAAAATAAGGAACATAAATAGTTGTCAAATATTTAGATTTCTTAATAAAATTAGAAACAACAAACAACAACGTTACCAAACGAGCCTTAAATGTGCTAATAATACTTTTTTTAGTACAACAATATAAGGAATATGGGAAATTGGAGATCGAAACTCTAGGAAAGGAGTAAAATGGCTTAAACGCCGAGCCATGCTCATTTAATTAACTTTATTTCCATGACTTGATTTTGAGTGTTGTATTTTTTTAGTACAACATGTGGGGTGGGAGATCGAATTTATAACTTTTTTGTTGGAGAATCAAGCGCTTTGACATTTTGAGTGTTGTGTTAATTACTTTTGGTTTGATTTATCTATAGCTCAGAGATAATTTCTAATTTAATTTTGAAGATCTAAATTTTAATTCGATTATGTATTCAAATTAAAGTTTCGATGGGATGAATTTGAAATGTTTTTATTAGGGTTAAATTAATCATCAATTTAATTAGTTCCTATAGTTTAAGTTTATTTTCAACGTCAAGTTCATATATTAAACTCCAATACACGGTCAACTAAATTGGAAATACCATAATTGTCACATAATCATAAAATATGCTATATATTCAATATATGATGTTAGAAAGAAGATTGTGAAATTCGTTTACATGCCAAATTAAAATTAAGCTCAAACTAATAATAACTAAATTTAAAACTGATGTGTCTACCACTTGAACATAACTAATTGGTTAACGCATATATCATCGATCAAAAGATTAAAAAATAAAATAAAAACATTTTCAATAATTTCAATGAYGTGTGAAATATATAATAAGATATTTTTGTTCATATGATAGATATATACACACGTTTTTGTGTTTGTTAGAGCTAACAAATGGCATCTCCACCACCCAACACAAACACACGCAAATTAATTATATATTCAATTTCATAAAATAAAAAAATTACATTCGTTAATTAAATATCAAATATGATGAATTATACATTGTATTATATTATATTGTATAGTTTTTTATTTCCTATTTTGTTGGCCATTAATTAAATTTAAGCATAAGGGGAACCAAATGTCGTGCCAAATTTTACCTAACAAAGAGACCAAAGAGATTCAGCCAAACACGTTTGCTTGTATCAATGGAATTGCCCTTCAATGGCTTTCAATTTACTTTTCAAAATCTATATACTATTGAGAAGTTTATTAATTTGAAGTAACAATATACAAAAACCTAACCTTTTAAAACTATATCATAGAAAGAAAAATCAAATTTAATTTGAAATTGCATGGGCGACAATTTTTGTTCGTGAAGAAACGAACATTGAACGGTAGATATTGAACTTTATGAGTTGGATAATCACGAGCGGATTATGATGATGTCCGTGATAGGGTAAAATAACATASTTATGTCGTTCATTCTATACCTTCACTAATGAAAATGATATGTACGGTATACTTTAGTTTTATTGGTAGCGAATAATAATTAGTTAAATTTTAATTTTGAATTGTTTTAAGTTCAACAAGGAAACGGGGGTTTGAACTTCCGATAGGATATACGTCTTAACCAACAATTTCTTACATTTTAGATTTAAAATTTAGGAGTTATGAAGGGAAGATATCCCGGAGAGATTGTATTATTTCTATTTAGTTGTCTTTTATGTAAAAAGGACCAAAAAAATTGAAAATTTAGGACGTATCATATATTTTTAAAGTCTGRAAATTTATTAACAATATTTTAAATGACAGTATCGATGAAAATAGAGATAATATCCATAAAATGTCGATATTATTAGATATTTAAAAAGACATAAAAATAAAAAATCAATAACAAATATTTAAAACAACCAATAAGCATCTACTTTATTTAAATAAGTTAAAATTTATTAATATTAATATTATGTTCATATTAATGATATTTTGTTGATATATTTTATGGTACCATACAAATGTCGATTTACATTTTATATAGAGGGACACMAAATTCTGGACCAAAATATGAAGATACCATTCTAAAAAGTTAAACAAATCAAATTTATAATTTAAATAAATGAAAAAGCAACATCACCAATCAATAAAAAAATAATAATAAATAAAAAAAAGTCAACTAAATAGCTTCTCGTAAAACGTGTTCCAAAGAACTGAGTTTACGTTTTCTTTCCATGAGGGATTGTCCACGAACCAAAAGCCTAATCCTATTATTTTTTTTTAATGTTTAATCTTTTTTCTTAATAATATATATTTTTTCCTTCGGAGGCAAAAAGAAATCAATTTTTTTTTAAAATCAGATTCTTTTTGTTAAACGTGCATGCAATTTTTTCCCCGATTGGTTAGTTTAAATTTAATAAAATAATATGAATTATTTATTGAGCTAACTTTAATGGTAAGCGACTAACATGTGTGATTCGAAAATTCATGTCTTTGCCCTATTAATTCGTATATATATTTTCATTTATTTTATTATATAGTTCTTTTTCTGATAATTTAAATGAAAGAAATGTATAACGGTAGCTAATTTACCATATTTGTAAATATAGCAATAAATCTTTTATTTTGCAAATATTACAAAAATATTTGAAATATGGTTTTCATCTTTGTTGCTATTTTAATTTTATCCTTCAAGATTTTTCAGATATATATGTAAGATATATTAGCATTTTAAATAGAATCATATATATTAATGTTATTGATTCTCCATTAATATAACAAATCAGGTAAATTAATAGTATGTCAAATCATATATATCAAACCAATACAAAAATAATTTAATTGGTCAAGACATCTATTTATTTAAATGAGTATATCATTTTTTGGGTTGAATGTGTTATTAAATGTACGCTGGACTTTTACTTTCGATCGGCTTCCAAATTTTGATATTTTTGCAACATTGAAAGAGTTACTACTTTTGCAAATTATTATTAGTATTATTGTTATTTTCCTAATTTTGCAACYGTTCAAAAACAAATATTTTTTTTATAATATTTTGGTACTTGTACTTTTAAGAAAATTGATCAAATTGATCTTCATTTGTAAAATTTTAACACAAATTCTATAATCAACTTAAACCTTTTAATACAAATTTATGGCTACATTTTAAGAAATTTAGTGAGTGAAATATTGTGTTAAAATTATGACCAAATAAAATAAGAAAAAAAATAAAAATGAACAAACCAAAATGATTTATTTTCAAAAGTACGATGACCAAAATAGACATTTTGAAAATATAGAAACTAAAATAAAGAGAATAATAAAATACAAAGACCAAAATCAACAAAAGCCAAAAGTATTTAAACCTAAATTTTATCATGTAAGAAATGTAAAAGGATTAATATATATATATATATATATATATATATATATATATATAGTTTTAAATATAACAATGTGTGGGAGTAACCATCGAACCTATGACTTTTTGGTAAGGAAAAAATGAGCACATTTTGTAAATAGAATACAGTTATATACGATACGATACATTTTAAAGCTTAGAGATCATACCTTTCTCAAAAAGAGGGGAAAAAATCAATGTACTATAACGTGTGAAAAAACTAAAGAATCATGACGACTGCTGAACGAAACAAACATATGGGGACCATTTTATAGTAACACATCACAAGAGAATTTGAAAGGAAATTTATGAAGTTTCCAAAGTTTGGATTAAATACTTACCTTAATCTATAACAAAACCAATTAAAGTTGTAAATAAATCTTCCCCTTATAGAAAATTACAACATTTTACAAGCTAAAAACATTTGGAGAGATTCAATATACAATATAATGCATTAAAAATTGAAATATATCAAAACTTTCATATTTCTTTAAAAAAACAAAAATCATCCTATCATGCGATTTTTTAAATATAACATGTTGCAATATTCAATTCAAAATATATGTTTAAATTAACAAGTAAGCATTTTAACATTTGTATATGAGTTAACTGTTATTAATATTAATATTAATTTTATGTCTATATTAATGATATTTTGTTGTTATTTTTATATTGTTGTCGATTTTTTGTTGTGATACTATAGCAAGGTTGATATGTCGATGAAATTTTAATACCATCACGATATCATGACTTGTTTTCAATATTTGCATTTCTTTTTATCTCTGATAAATTTAAGGTTTCGCAACTCTCCTTTGATACTTTTGTCATATATAATTTTCTACTTGGTTTCTCAATTTCAACTTCTTATACAAAGTTATATCCTATTACTAACCCAAGTAGGTTAGAGGCACAATGAAATTAGAAGAATTGGTCCTATATTTCGATTTTTGTCTCTGAAGTCATTCTTGATTGATGGTTCCTATTAGCTCGAGTCTATATCAATCAAGCTGGAAACAGATGCAAAGGGTTTAGGCAAGCACTTGGATCAGCAGATTCGCTTAAGAAAGCAAATCAAACAAAAATGTCTTCCAGCTCTTTCCAAACAAAGAAAAACGCTGTTATCTGGAATATAATATAATAAAATTACGATTTTAAGTATTAAAAGACCCGACGAAGATTAATAAAAATTTAAGGACTCTGAGATCAAACTTTAAAGATCAAAATAGAACTTCAAATACTAAAAATATATTAAAGGATGAATAAAAATATAAATTTTATCTACTTTAAAAGGAACATAATCTAAAATAATGAAAATGAAAAGAGACCATTCTTACCAAAGAAATGCGCTTTACCATAAACAGGGCTGGAATTGCACTGATTCAATGAACCTACCAAAAAATAATAATAATAAAAAATAAATTTATCTTCTATTTTTACGGTGCTTGATCAATAATTCGTAATATTTATTTATTTGGTCTATTTCCATTTTTATGTGGGCCGGCCCCATGAGAACCCGCCCCCAAGTGGGGTGGAAATTTCCGGTTTAGATTCTCTACGGGACGGGGATGGAAAACGGGAACGGCTTTAAACTAATTCCGCATTACACATACGTGTGTTAAATGATTAAATCATGTAAATGAAATTTTATCATGGAAAATTAAACTATTAATAAGAAATTTCTTTTAAAATATTATTTAATTAAAATAGTATTAAAAATTAGAAAAATAAATGAAAAAATTTCTCATTGGAAATTCGATCCCAGTTACGAATCTTTGTCCCATAAAATTCGTGGGAAGTTTTGCAGGGATGGAAAATTAAATGGGAGGCGGAGACGGGATGGGGAAGGATTCCTCGTCCCCGTCCCGCTCTGTGATCGGTCCTGATTCACATCAATATTTATCATACTTGAGTAGATTTATTTTTATTTATTATTATTATTGGGGGAAATGAATAAGGGCCCCTTCGTAAACTAGATCGAGAAGGAAAAAAAAGATATTAATCAATTTATAAATTGGTAATATAATGGACGCAATAAAACACACATTTCGAAAATAAATATATATATATGAGTATTATTTCTGCATAAAAAAATTATTTACACCATTCAACTTGTGAGTAATCCAAAATTAAATTGATGGAACTTTCTAAAAAAAATGATGGAACTTCGATTTTATGCATTGATTTGTTGCAATTGGATATATTTTTTTTTTGTGAAATTAGTGGATAAATCAAACAAAAATCTAAAATAATAATACTTATTTAAGTCCTAAATGTAACGTATTTTTCAATTCTGTTCTCTCTCTTTCATTTTTAAATGCTCCTAAATGGAAATTCCACCATGTGAGGATAGAAAAATAATTTTTTTTTTTAAATACATCTTCAATTTTATTTATTTTATTTATCGTTGAAGAAATTGAATTATTTTATTTTATTTTTTTATTTATCCATCCCGACATGTAATCTTAAGGAATTTAATTACAATTTTGGGCGATAAGAAAAAAGAGTGGGGCGAAATGCGGTCGGAATGAAATTGAAATTCACGGCAAATGCAAATTCGGCTGAAATGCAAATTCTTATTAAATTCACGCGGACGCGTCATGAAAATCGGTGTACCAGAGGGAGTCGTCATCGCGAGAGAGAGAGAGAGAGAGACAGAACCGAGGGATTTTAGAGAGAGAAATCGCCGGCGTATCCTCGGGATTCCCGCCGGGAAATTAGTAGTTTAAAGCCGTGCTGCTTGTTTTTGACCGGAAAATGTTTCTAGAAATGGCGGAGAATTTAGACTGAAGCCTTGCTGTTCTGTGTCGTGTTCAACGCGGACGCCATTGTCGAGCTGCTTACCGGCTTCACTAGGAGGTATTACTAACAGCCGCGAACTGTCCATTATCGTCAATGGAGAGTTATTTCTTGATTTTTGTAAGGTTTTATAGCTGTTTATGTTGTTTCAGTGATTCTCTAGGTTCAGTCCGTGAAACTTTGTTTGTTTTAATGTGTTGCAGATTGTAGGGGCGATTGTCTGTGTTTAGGATTGGAATTCAATTTGGTTTGAACTGCGTTGGGAGTGGTGATTTAGGCATTTTTTCTTGAGCATTATCGTTTAGAGTTACTTTGGGGCGAAATGGGCGACACTGAAGATGCTCGTACTGATAGAAATCTTCAATGTTCGTTTGGAGCATCTTCCTCCTCAGCTGTGAAGCATCATTTCTCGATGGATCAACTTAAACTTTCTCAAATGAACTGCTCACAAGTTCGTCCACAGCACTTTCAGTCAAATTTTCTTGGAGAGAATAATAGGAGAATTGGGATTCCGCCTTCTCCCAACTCAACGCAGATCCCACCAATCTCACCGTATTCTCAGATCCCGATCTCCCGTCCGATGAACCAGCAGAGTTTCAACCCAGTGCCTACTCATTCTCGATCGTTATCTCAGCCTTCTTTTTTCTCTCTCGATTCTTTGCCTCCTTTAAGCCCGTCTCCATTTCGTGACTCCCCATCTACATCAAATTCAGATCAGGTTTCTGCTGATACGTCAATGGAAGATAGGGATGCCAGTTCACATTCTTTGTTGCCTCCATCACCTTATATGAGAGCCAATTCTTCTAAGATTGGAGATGCTTTACCTCCTCGTAAAGCACACAGGCGGTCTAATAGTGATATTCCTTTTGGATTATCTTCGATGATTCAGTCATCTCCTCTTCTCCCATTTAGTGGTTCGGGCGGATTGGAGCGATCAACAAGTAATAAAGAGAATGCGGGCATGCTAAGGCCGGCCAGTCAGTTTGTTAAAAGAGAACCCAGTTTGGAGAAAAGCGTTGATAACAATTTGGAAGGAATGGGTGAGAGGAAATCCGAAGGGGAAACTGTGGATGATTTATTTTCTGCTTACATGAATTTGGATAATATTGATTTGTTCAACTCTTCAGGGACCAACGACAAGAATGGTCATGAGAGTCGGGAGGACTTGGATAGTAGAGGTAGCGGAACAAAGACAAATGGGGGTGACAGCAGTGATAATGAAGCAGAAAGCAGTGTAAATGAAAGTGGGGATAATTCTCAAATTCCTGGATTGTATTCGTCTGCTGAGAAGAGGGAAGGGATCAAACGAACTGCGGGGGGAGATATCGCTCCAACTACCAGACATTACCGAAGTGTTTCCATGGATAGCTTCATGGGCAAGTTGCAGTTTGGTGATGAGTCACCCAAGATGCCTCCTACACCACCTGGTATTCGTTCAGGACAAATTTCTTCAAACAATTTAGTTGATGGCAATTCAACTCCATTCAGCTTGGAGTTTGGTAATGGTGAGTTCAGTGGGGCTGAACTGAAGAAAATTATGGCAAATGACAAACTTGCTGAGATTGCTCTAACTGATCCCAAGCGTGCAAAGAGGTATGTGCAAATTATATAGTCTGACTGATTTACTAACTTGGATTCATCTATTGATTTGTAATCTTGACTAATTGATTTACTTCAGGATCTTGGCAAACCGTCAATCTGCTGCTCGATCAAAAGAACGAAAGATGCGGTATATATCTGAGTTGGAACATAAGGTTCAGACTCTTCAGACAGAAGCTACCACACTGTCTGCCCAACTCACACTTCTACAGGTAGAGATTTTGTGTGATGACAATTATTTTCTATTATCATTTTCCTGCTGCTAAGCTCTCTCAGTTTTTTCATGATTACTTTGTATTCAGAGAGATTCAGTTGGGCTTACGAACCAGAATAATGAGCTGAAGTTTCGTCTCCAAGCCATGGAACAACAAGCACAACTACGGGATGGTATTGATTCTTATTCTCTTAATTATTTTCCTTCAATACCTAATGGCTAATTGGAGATTTCCCGTCAAAGCATTGAATCATGAGTTTTTTTGGTACCGTTCTAGCCTGATATTTTAGGAACATTTTTTTGTTTAGTACATTTATCAGGAAATGTGACTTGTTGTTTTGCATTATCATGACTTCAAGAATTTTTATTTTTAATCATTAGATATTGGTACAACTTAGCGGACCATAGGCCTCCTCTAACTATTAAGCCCCCTATTCCTTTTTTATTGTACATTTAGCCTGAACTGTCAGCATCCTCTCTCGCACATTTTAATTCAGAACTCATACGAATATCCTACCTCCCGTTCTTCTTGGACGTGAGTCTAATCTGTATCTAACATGCAAGAGAGTGACTGCTAAAGCAGTTAGATTAGAACTTGATGCTTTCTGGAGGAAGAGACATCTTCTATGGTCAGCGGGTGAGAATTTGTAAAGTTGGCATCTTTCTCTCTATCATTAAAGACTAACCGTTGGAATATTCTGGCTTCTCCTAAAGTTAATTCAATAGCCCCTCTGAACCTTTTATCATGTCCTTTTATTGAAGCACTATCCTGTTCAACCTGACTGATCACTCTCAGGTTTACCTTTCCAACCCTTGCTCAATGTGGGTGGGTGGTGATGCTATGCCCTCCTGGTAAGTTGAAACAACTGGGGTATTTACCCTCTTAACCATGCTAGGAAGAGGAAAGAGATTCTTACCAGTGCCTCTCTAATTTTGTGGACAACTCGATTTTTTCTTCAAGTTGAAGCTCCTCCTTGCAAACATAGAAAATGGATATCATTGATGACTCACGTAATAGAGATCTGACTAAACGGCTAAAAAGTGTAGACCTGTGTATTGTTCCTGTCCCTTCCAAACATAAGAAACGGGAAAACTCCTGAATTTACAATCTTCTATCCATATGAGAAAAGTTCAGTCTGCTACTGTTATGGCTGAAATGGCTTTCCTATAACTACTACTTCCATTTGTAATATTAGAGGCTTGGAAGGGTTGAAGAAGAGATGACTTGTCAAATCGGTGATCCTTTAACTTAACCATTCTTTGGTTATTCACCGTGAAACAAAACCTTCTTCTATTAATATAAAGACTATCATAAATCTACTTGGAGCTCTAAAGATGTTGGTTGGGCTTCTCGGGACTCATTTGATTCCTTTAGAGGGAATTTCCCTCTGTTGAGGAGGAAGTCATTGGAACTCAGGTTTTTCTTTGTGAAACCTCGCTTTACGCTACATCAACACTAAAGGTAGACTAGAAAGAAGTTGCCTACGTTTGTCTCTCCCTCAACCTGAGCTACTTTGCAAGTCTAATGTGGAGACTCCATGCCATTTTTCCTTCCTCTGCCCTTTTGCGTGGCAGTTCTTGAAACTTTTTTTTAGCTTATTCAATCAGCTGGGTCATTCCCCTTCCGAATGACTAGGTCCCACACTCTTATTTTTGATGTTCGTCCTTTCAAAAAGGAAGTTTTGAGCTTTTATTTGGTCTTTATTGCTTGAGAGGAACAGAGTCTTCTTGGACAAAGAAAAGCTTTTGAATTGTTCTGTTACTTCTTGTTGGTTGATATAGGCCTCTATGTAATTACCCTTTTCCTTTGTGTTAATTAAAACTCCTTTCTGAATGCTCAGCATGAGTTCTCCTTCTACATTTCATTCCATCAATGAAATTTTTTCTTAGGAAGAAAAAAGGTACGAATAATTTGCACACTTCTACTTTTATTTATCGTCTGTTATCAAACATGGCAGCTCTAAATGAAGCCTTAACCGCGGAGGTTCAGAGACTGAAGCTCGCCACAACTGATATAAACGCACAGTCTCATCCCTCGAATGGGGTAATGAATCACCATGGACTCCAACTTCAGCTTCAGCAGCAGCACCAACAGCAACAGCAACAGCAACATATGCAGCAGCAGAATGGGAGTGCAACCACAAAACCAGAGTCCAACCAATAATATTTTGTGGAACATGGATGAGCTTCACTTCTCTTTGATCACCTTGTTCATCTTTAGAAATATTCATTATTGTAAGCTAGCTTTCTTATTATTTGCATTTGTCAAATATCCACCACCCCAACACAGTCTTTCTAAAGTTGTGTAAATCACACACTTAATTTTATGCTTTATTTTCAATTATTTAGTGAATGTAGGCAATCTTTTGTTACCAAAAAAGAAGTGTACTTGATGATAAATTACTTTATATATGATATTATTTTAGAATGGGAATTCCCTTCCTTTCCTTCTGTCAAGTATCCTCCTGATCCCAACAATATTATTCAGTTCAGCTGACATTTTTGTTGTTTAACAATCTAAATCATGCTGTTTTATGTGATTTCTAGATATTTTACAGGTGATTAGGCATTTCTAATTGATGCAGATTAGTAGAACCTCTATAATCACTCACTCCAACTAATAGAGCATGGTTCCTGCTGTTTGAGCTTCCGATTCGGTAGGTAACGTAACGGATCTCATGCTATTGTCATTTATATTAAGTCACATCATCATCTAATACGAAACACTTCTATCTAATGAATTGTCCTATTGTCAAAGATTACTAGGATAACTGCTTGTGGATGATTTATTTTCATTTACTTGATTACGTCCTATCGAACGAGCAGGTTATTGGTGATTGTACTTTGAAAAGAGTCTGAAAAAATCCAACAAACATTATTAGTTGCATTTTAAACCATGATTAGGTTTACCCGTTTCTTCTTTTCCATAGAAAAATACTTTAAAGTCTTACTCAAACTCATGTTTGAGTTTTTCAATGACGTGACTTTCAAATCTCACGTAGATTTTTGTAACTTCTGTTCAATTATAAGGAAAGTATAGATAGCTTTAGTCGATGATTACAATGAAACTTTAAGAAGTATGGAGACCAAACTTGAGTCGAAGTTAAAAGTACACGAACTAGAATTATAATTTAACGAGAAAAAAGTAAAAGTAAATATCCATGTAGGATTATCCAAAACAAAAAAAAAACAAAAAAAATGAATGATTATGATTAGATTCAGAGCCTTGTTATGCATTGATAAAGCTGTCTAGATGAATTGACAAAGGATGCTTCTTATTCCAACTGTGATGCATTCATAGATTAGGTAAAGTGCATTGTGCATTTCCAGTTGTTGCTCTATTAAGATTATTTGCAAATTCACTATGCTTTAATGTTTCTTATTTAATCATTTTTATTTTCCCTTTGAGAGTTATTTTCAAAGTCGGAGCCAAAAAACCCTAACCATGTGAAAACTTTTACTCTTTTTAATTGAAAGTTGCAGGGAACAAGAATGAGAAATTGATATGAATCATGTTTCCATATCTTTTTTAAATAAAAAATAAGAAACGTAACCAAATACTTTTAATATTTATTTATTAAAAGAGAAAAAAAAAAGAAACAAAAATGCAACCAAACAAGTCCTTAAAGCAGTTTTTTTTCTTAAGTCGATCACCCAACATGAGTATCGCTCAACCAATCAATATATAATTAGTTTTTTAAAGGTCGAAAATTTGAATTTCCCACCTACTTTTACCGAATCAATCGAGACTGATAAAATTTTTTCAAATTGAACTAACCCACAACTTTTCAATTTTATACTTTAGAAATCCGAATCCATTAATATTAAACTACAAACTAACCAAAGTGACCTAGTTGAGAGTTGATGTTTTCAATTTTGACTTGCATCTTTATTTTAAATAAAAATGGTTCATAATATATTTGAGAATAATTTCACATTTTTAGTTTAATCTATTAATTATTGTTAAATTATGAGTTTCATTTATTGCCTTTCACATCTACAATTGATTTGAATTCAAGCAAAAATAATGTCACGAGTAATAATATTAGTCATTCTTTTATTTGTCTCATTACAATCATCATAAAATTGTTAAAATATTAAATAGCAATAATTGAAGGTCTAGTTGATAATAATTTTAATCTTATTTTAAAAATTAAGTTTGTTAATTAACAATTTCTTTATTTAAAAAAAATAGCAAAGCTTTAAAAATTTAAAAATAATGGTTTTTTATTTTACTTTAAATGAAATCCAAACAAATAAATGGATGATAAATAAGTTTAATTTTGAAAAGTAAAAAAAAATTAGTATGAAATGGAATTTGAAAAATATATATTTCATGTATAGTACTGTTAAAAGTATATAAATACATTCGTTAACTCCAATTATTAATTTCTCCAGTCACAAATACTATTTTGTTTAGATAAAACAATAACAAACAATAATATTTAGCCTTTTTATTATGAGACCATTTAATTTGAAAAAAAAAAATAAAAATATAGTACTAAATTATACATAAATAAACATGTAAGAATTTAAGATGGATAATATTTACACATGTTAGATAGCGATAACAAATCAGCAATTCTATAAATAGATTGAAACGATGATTCAAGACAGGTTTCGAGCTTGTAATTCTCAGAACATAAATGTGTCACCATACTACAACGAATTCAGGTAAAAAAATAGAATAAGACAGATTATGACGATATTTTAGAAAAAGTTTACGAAGTTTCCAAAGTTTAGATTAAATAGTTACCATATTTATAACATAATTAATTCATGTAAATAAATCTTGAGATAAATGGGAATAGAAACATTTTACAAGCCCATCATAGATGTCATTCTTATAGCCAATAAGATTATTGAGATTGCAAAATTGGAAAAAGTAATATCTATCAGAATTTAATGCAAATATTATAGTGGGAAAAACAAATAAATAATTGGAAACTTCATCACTTACCAAAAATTTATCTTGGGTCCCTCATAGAGTTAAAAAAAAAAAAGAAAAAGAGAGATCATAGGCAACTTATCAGTTAAAAACCTTTTTAAAAAAATTATCAAATAAACTTTATTAAATTCATGAAATTTTTTTTAACTAATGTAAAATAATCTCCTTAAAATATTTGAGATTTTTGAAATTATCAAATAAGATTTTTGATAGTTATATTTATAATTTATTATTATGAAAAATAGGGTAACTTGAAGCAATTGTTAAAACTAGTTGGTTTGAAAAAATAGTGTAATTTATTATTAAGTATGAAAAAAAAGCAAATAAGAAGCTATTGTTTTTAAAAGGAAATTAGTGCAAAGTTAGGTAAACAATAGATAAAAAAAAAACGTTAAAGTAAAATTAAGTTTGAAAAGGGAGGAAATTTGGAAGAAGTTTCCATATTAATTACCGTATATTCCAATTTCTGTCACGTCAATTTTTTGTTCAAAATAATAACGAAATATTATTCATAAGGTATTTTTGATATGCTTACGAAAGGTGAAGAGTAATATTGAAACTTTAGATAAGATAACAACAAATTTTTAGGATATTTTTTATAATTTAGCCAAAATTATACGAATCCTAACATATGGTAATTATTTTATTTTTAAGAGATTAATGCAGTTTAATATTAGAAAACAAAAATTTATTTGCTAAATTAATATTTAATAAAAGTGAAATTGGGCGATAAAAAAAAAAAGAGGGAAGCGGGTAAAGGTAAAATGCGGTCGGAATGAAATTGAAATGCACGGCAAATTCAAATTCGGTGGAAATGCAAATTCTTATTAAATTCACGCGTACGCGTCATGAAAATCGGTGTACCAGGAGTCGTCGTCGTCATCGTCGTCCCGCCGACCGTTTCTATTCTAGAGGGAAAAATCGCCGGCAACCTCGGGATTCCCGCCGGCAAATTCTCTTTAAAGCTCCCCGCTCGTTCCACACGCAAATGTTTCCATCAATGGCCGCGGAATTAAGGTTCTGAGCCTTTGCACGCCGTGCTTCGCGTCGGAGGACGAGGGTGGCTGGCTTCCGGCGAGGCCATTGTCCCCGGCTTCAACTAGGAGGTATTACTAACAGCAGTGAAGTGTCTGTTGTCGTCAATGGAGACTCATTGCTTTACTCTTGAATGTTCTGTAGCTGTTTTGTTATTGTTTCAGTGATCGTTTAGTTGAGGTTCAGTTTGTTTGTTTTAATCTGTTGCAGATTGTTAGGGTAATTGTTTGCGTTTATGATTGGGATTCAATTGGGTTCAAATTCGAACTGCGGTGGAGTTGCGTAGCTTGTGTGTGAAGGTGGTGATTTAGGCTTTTTTCTCGAGTATTATCATTCTCGGAGAGGGTAGTATGGGTGATACTGAAGATGCTAATACTGATACCATGCGAAATCTTCAATGTTCGTTTGGGGCATCTTCTTCTTCAGCTGTAAATCTTCCTTTCTCGATGGATCAGCTTAAAATTTCCCAAATGAACTGCTCACAAATCCGTCCGCAGCACTTTCAGTCGAATTTTCTTGGTGATAATAATAATAGTAGAAGAGCTGGGATACCTCCTAGTCCCAACTCACCGCAGATCCCGCCAATCTCGCCGTATTCTCAGATCCCGATCTCGCGTCCGATGAACCAGCAAAGTTTCAACCCAGTGCCTACTCATTCCCGATCGTTGTCTCAGCCGTCCTTTTTCTCGCTCGATGCTTTGCCCCCTTTAAGCCCGTCTCCATTTCGTGAGTCCCCAACTACATCAAATTCAGATCAGGTTTCTGCTGATACATCAATGGAGGATAGGGACGCCAGTTCACATTCGTTGTTGCCTCCCTCACCCTCACCTTATATGAGGGCCAATTCTTCTAAGATTGGGGATTCTCTACCCCCTCGTAAAGCACATAGGAGGTCTAGTAGCGATATTCCATTTGGATTATCTTCAATGATTCAGCCATCTCCTCTTCTCCCATTCGGTAGCTCGGGTGGATTGGAGCGATCAACAAGTAGTAAAGAGAATGCGGGCATGTTAAAGCCGGCTAGCCAGTTTGTTAAGAGAGAACCCAGTTTGGAGAAAAGCGTTGACAACAATTTGGAAGGAATGGGTGAGAGGAAATCGGATGGGGACAGTGTGGACGACCTATTTTCTGCTTATATGAATTTGGATAATATTGATTTGTTTAACTCTTCAGGGACCAACGACAAGAATGGTCATGAGAATCGGGAGGATTTGGATAGTAGGGGTAGTGGAACGAAGACAAATGGTGGTGATAGTAGTGATAACGAAGCAGAAAGCAGCGTAAATGAAAGTGGGGATAACTCCCAAATGCCTGGAATGAATTCATCTGCTGAGAAGAGGGAAGGGATCAAACGAACTGCGGGAGGGGATATCGCTCCAACTACCAGACATTACCGAAGTGTCTCCATGGATAGTTTCATGGGCAAGTTGCAGTTTGGTGACGAGTCACCCAAAATGCCTCCTACACCACCTAGTGTTCGTCCAGGACAAATTTCTTCAAATAATTTAGTTGATGGTAATTCAGGTCCATTCAGCTTGGAGTTTGGTAATGGTGAGTTCAGTGGGGCTGAACTGAAGAAAATTATGGCAAATGACAAACTTGCTGAGATTGCTCTAACTGATCCCAAGCGTGCAAAGAGGTATGTGCAAATTATCTGACTGATTTACTAACTTGGATTCATCTATTGATTTGTAATCTTGACTAATTGATTTACTTCAGGATCTTGGCAAACCGTCAATCTGCTGCTCGATCAAAAGAACGGAAGATGCGGTATATATCTGAGTTGGAACACAAGGTTCAGACTCTTCAGACAGAAGCTACCACGCTGTCTGCCCAACTCACACTTCTACAGGTAGAAATTTTGAGTGATGGCAATTATTTTCTATTTCCATTTTTGTGTTGCTAAGTTCTCTCAGATTTTCCACAATTGCTTTGTATTCAGAGAGATTCAGTTGGACTTACAAACCAGAACAATGAGCTGAAGTTTCGGCTCCAAGCCATGGAACAACAAGCACAACTACGGGATGGTATTAACACTTCTCTGAATTATTTCCTCTATTATCTGATTGAAAAGAAAGATTATCTGTTAAAGCATTGGAGTCTTCTACTTTTAATATTGCACCTGGGTTTCACTTCCAAGGCTTTAGTTATGAGATAGTATAATTGTTAACATGAGTTCATACCTCTCTCCTGTACATTGAGCTGAAATGTTGCTTGTTGTTTAACTATTGTCGTGCCTTTAAGAACTTTTATCAAGAGATGCTGGTACAAATTAGTGGGCCATAGGGTTCCTGGAGTTCATAGCTAACGCCTAGAACAGTTTCTCTTCTTAAAGTAAATAGGATACTAAAAACAAAGATCCCATATATCTCTCTTAGCGAGGGAATTAATAATTTTTTAAAGTTTAAGTCTAGTTTATAATCTCCGTTAAATTAGAGTGTATGTTCCGACGACGATACTGTAGGGGAGGTCCTGTGGAAAATTAGCTCGGCACAAGGATGTTACTCAAAACATACAAGCATCCTACCTCCCCTTCTTTCTAGCTTGTAATTTAATGTCATGGAATCTAGTATATAAGGTGTATATATACATGTTGGAAATGCCCACTCAAGTTTCAAACCATTAAACGGTTGGTTAGAATAGAATTGGGGTGTATGAAATTTCTCCGTGGATTACTCCAGTCTCAATTAGACTTATTCTTTTGGATTGGAGCTCTTTTTTCCCTTTTTGTTCGTTAACTCGGGTCTTATTTTGGCTCCTTTTGTTGGGCTGTCTGTTAGTATCCACATTTATTCTTTCGTTTTTTTCTAGTTTCTAAAAAAACAATGATAATAGTTATACTAGGTTCCATCATCACAGATATTTTAGAAAAGAAAACATTAAAAAGTGTCCGCATTCAAGTTTTCAGTCTTATCATTTACAACTTGGATTCTCAAATCTTGAAGCAATGTTGTTACTCCTTTCTTGAGTATTTATCTAGGCTGTAGTTTATCCCCGTGGTCGAATTCATCTATACTTCCGCTTTTATTTATCGTCGTTCTTTATCAAATGTGCAGCTCTAAATGAAGCCTTGACCGCAGAGGTTCAGAGGTTGAAGCTCGCTACAAACGAGTTAAACGCGCAGTCTCATCCGTCTAATGGAGTAATGCCTCAACCTACCATCAGTCACCATAGCCTCCAGCTCCAGCACCAGCAGCAGCAGCGCCATCAACAGCAACAAATGCAGCAGAATGGCAGTTCAGCCACAGAACCAGAGTCCAATCAGAAGTAGTTTGTTGAAGATGGATGAGAGCTTCATTATCTCTTTGATCACCTTGTTCATCACCATTATTGTAAGCTAGCTAAGCTTTCTTATATTATTATTTATTATTTGACATATTATTGGCATTTGTCAAATAGTATCTATCTTGTAATTCAACACAGTCCTTTTTAAAGTTGTGTAGATCACACACTTCACTTTATAATATGCTTTACTTTTAATTCTTTAGTGAATGTAGGCTACCTTGTCACCCAAAAAAGAGAAGTGTTCTTTGGATGATAATTAATTACTTTATATGTTATTTGTAGCATTTGAAAGTTTCTTTTCTTCCTCTCCCTTCTCTTAGGTTTTCTCATCTCAAGTTCGCGAAATAGTTACTCGGTTCCTTCAACGATTCAAGAGTGGAGCGAAAAAGGAGGAGGGGACAATTGTCCCTTTTTTACGTCGTAATTCAAAAAGTATATATAAAATATCTAAGATTTTGAAAGACGGGTGACAGACTGACACTAATATAAAGTTAATGATAATGTTTGAAATTATGGTAAAAATACACTTTCAGTTTTTGAAATTTGTTGTCGGTATTTATCTAGTTTATGAATTTTTTAAAAAGACACTTTAATTTATGAGGTTAAGTAGATTTGTAGGGATCTAACAKAACGTTGATTATTGAGATGGACTTGTTAACTCCTTTTCTTGTTTTGATTTATTTTAGTCATTTGTTTTGTTCCTGTACTTTTTAGAAATGGATTTTTATTCGGTATAAAATTTGTGTTGAAATTTTTGCAAATAAGAATCAAATTTGCCACTTTTAAACGTACAGGGACAAATAGATTTTTGAAATTAGAAAGATAAATAAATAAAAATTTTTTTAGACAAGATAAATAAAAAAAATTAAAAATATAAATTGAAAATATAAAGCATATTGAAATTAGAATAACCAAATAAAAAAAGTATTTTTTAGAGATTATACAAAACATCTCATTATTATTTTCAAATTCACTATATCAAATGTATTGAGTGAATGTATGTTTGACAGGTTTATTTTTAAAAACTATTTTTTGATTTTGTGATATAAACCCTCAAAGTCCTTAAAGCAATTTTCAATAAAATATTTTGAATTTAAAACTTTAAAATGCATGTACACTAAAAAAAATATAAAAACTATTATAAATATATTATTTCACATTACATAACTTATTTCATCATTATTATATTTTTAGAAAATTGGTATTAAAAGAAACTAAAACATGTAAAATATAAAATATAATAATTATATAATATTATAAACCAATAATTCTACAAATTTATAGATGAATATTATTTTAGATTAAACTAATTAACGACTTAGTAATCAATAGTTTACAAATATATTAAACAGTTTTCAAAACTCGGAGCCCTAGCATGATCCAAGTCCAACAGATTCAAACCCTTTTCACGTAACTCCCCAGTCCCCACTCCACTCCCCATTTCCCACTTCACAATCTCTCACTTTCAGTTACTCTCCTGCGCCCTAGCACAGCCTCAATGGAAGATTCCGTTCCGGCGGAGCCCACTCCTCAGTCGGCCTCCAACGGAGCTCAGTTGACGCCCGAAGAATTGGTGGCCAAGGCCATAGCCCCTGTTAAGCCACACTATCTCCGCCCTCCGCCGGTGAGGTCCTCCTCCTGTAACAACGCGAAGGACGCCGCTCCTTCTACTGCCAAGAATGATGATGCTGATAAGGCTCCTCCCTCGAGCTTGGTCAAGGAGAAGAAGTCGAAACGTCAATTGAAACGAGAGCGCCGCCAGGTTAATATGCACTCCCAACACTTTGTGTTCTTCTTGTTTTCGTCGACGTAAGTGTTGCTTGGAATCGAGTTGAAATTCCACGGACGGATTCGTTGCTTTCTGGAATTGATGGTTCATGGTAGATTTAAACACTATGAAATACTTATGAACGATCCTGATATTTACTAGTTAGATATACAATTTTTGTTGAAAAATGATTCTAAAGTATAAATTATAGTCTCTTTGATAAAAGAGCGAGGTACACTTTGGTCACTGTATCAGTTCTGATCTTTCCAGGAACAAAAGTCCACCCGACACTTGTGTCCTGAAATAGCGAAGACAGGAGATGTTAGTTCATGTCGTTATAGTGATAAATGCCGCTTCAGCCATGATATTGAAGCCTTCAAATCTCAGGTAGTCGTGTTGTAAATCTCACTTCTAGCTCATTTTTTATTCAACAAATTTATTTGTCTCAAAGTAATTAGTGATTTGACCTTTATTGTTGACTAGAGGTTTATGATCTCAGAAACCGGCTGATCTCAATGGAGAGTGTCCCTTCAGTAGTGCTGAACAACTTTGCCCCTATGGTTTAGCTTGTAGATTTGCGGGGACGCATAAGGAAGGTGTTCCTGCTGGTTCATCAATTAACTTGAAGAAAAGCTCTGAAATGAATGGACTGAATAAAGATGTTCAAAAGCTCTTATGGAAAAATAAGATGAAATTTCCCAAAGCTGATTCCAAACTCAAAGAACTTGGGCTCTCGGTATGACCAAAAGGCACGCTCTGTATCTTTTTGGGACTTATATTTGTCATTGGATGTGACACAATAATTTTATTTTCTTCTCACGATACATTGTTACTTAAAGCCTGTCCATGTAGTGCTTTGTTTTTGACTAGATAAGGGAGCTTTTAATCAACACAGTGTGATGGGTGTAACAGATGCCTTACTCTATTACTCATAATGTAGTCTGTTTCCATCGCAAAATAATACATTGTTGTGATTTTGGTGCTGTTAGGGGCATGGGAAGTCAAAATTGAGGGTCAAAGAAGACAAGGAGGATGTTGTATCAAATGATTCTGTTGTTCCAGACAGAACTTGCTGTAGCAAAGTGAACGATGACTCGGACGATGACTTAGAGATCGTTGTGGAAGTTTCAGAAGAGAATGGGCTAAAAGAAGGAACATTTTCATCTGATGAATCTCGACCCCTGAAGAAGCCCAAATCTATGACTTCAGAGAATTTTCGTTCTGATCAAATTGACAATGGAGGTCTATAAAATTTCCTTCATTTATTTTTGGTTGGGAGGTGTTTATCCCCACTCTTGCTTTATCTTGTACTTTCACCTACCTTTTGTTATTTATATCTCTATTGTGTGCTTGTGCAACAGGTGCATGTATGGCAGAGAAAGCTTTTGGTGAGAGCGATACACAAATTGAGTCTGAAGTTATGAATGACAGTGTCATTCTTGATACTGATGCAAGTCTAAAACCACACCCCCGTGAAAAAAAGCTTATTGATTTTAGAGATAAGCTGTATCTTGCCCCTCTGACCACTGTTGGGAATCTGCCCTTCAGAAGAGTTTGCAAAGTTTTAGGAGCAGACGTGACATGTGGGGAAATGGCAATGTGTACAAATCTTTTGCAGGTTGTACAGCTTTTCCTTGGGTCTGCAGAAATTTATATTAATAAAGGATTCTTAATTGGGTCTGCAGTAACTCGTTAATGATTTTTCAGTGTCATATTCTGTAAGATGAGTTAAATTAAACCTTCTTTTATATTATTAGTCTCATGTGGTATAGGGTCAAGCTTCAGAATGGGCATTGTTGAGACGACACTCCTCAGAAGATCTATTTGGTGTACAGATATGCGGTGCATATCCAGACACAGTTTCACGTGCTGTGGAACTTATAGACAAAGAATGTGTGCTTGACTTCATTGACATAAACATGGGATGCCCAATTGACATTGTTGTCAATAAGGGTGCTGGATCAGCTCTGCTTACAAAGCCAATGCGAATGAAAAGTGTGGTCGAAGTAGCTTCAGGAATTGTGGATACGCCCATAACAATTAAGGTATCGTGTAAATTTGTGTACTTATATCAACAAAATGATCAAAATTTATTGGTGAAGTTGCTTTTAATTGAAGTTATTGGCACCTTACATTTCCTTCTTTTCTTTCCATACGTTTTTACATGAATTAGTGATGACCTCTCAGGAGATTTTAGGTGGGTGAAGTGAAACAGGAAATGAGACAGGCAAATATTTTTGGATAATTTAAGTGGCTAAATGCTAAAAGGAGGATTAGCATTTATAATATGGAGAGGACTGCGAAATTATTTAATTCATAGTTTTACAATGCAGTGAGACTAAAATTATGGTTAAATGATTGTCGGAAAGACATTCCCTTCACGTATCGGGATTTGAGACTTTTTCCCCTTTCTTTCTTTCAAGGTCATGACTTAAGATTTGACAACCTTTTACAGTATCATCAAGTTGGTTTACCATACCTTGCGCACATTTGAGATTGGTTGTATGTAATTAGTGAATGACTGAATGTAGTAAAAAGGATTTGGTTTTCTTGTTTCACATTCAGAAGATTGAATTCTAGGAATTGAGTTGACAGATGTGCTGTACCTTGATTTTTGGAAGGCGGACCACTGTACTGGTTTACATGAGGATAGTGAAAGAGGTGGTTACTGGATAATTCTGGACCTTTCTCTGCCAACTCTCATTTCGTATTTTTCCCTTTAAGGAGAAGCCTCTTCATAGCTCCCGAACGTAAGAGGTGTTAGGAAGATGAGAGATCTCAAGAAGCTTAAAATTTTCATGTGGTCGCTGGTCCTGGGAGATAGCAATGCGGCAAACAAGTTGCAGAGAAAGATTACCTAATAGTTGCCTAAACCCGTCTTGTCTAAAAATAGTCAGAGATCAGTCTTTTTTCTTGTTTATTTGTGAAGCAGGTTTTCCATATGGATTGTTGGTCTTTCCCTGGTGGATAAGGAACGGTTTCATGATATGGACTACGAGGAAAGATAATCCAAGCATAGCTGATTGATAAATATATTAATTAGCTTCCTTTAGTGTTTTTTTTTTCCGGTAGAAAACATTAAATAGAATGTAAGTACTAAAGAGTGCCACACAAAAAATGGGGTTCAACGAAAATATGACGCTCAAAAAGCAAATAACTACAAAAGCTCCAAATTTTATTTTAACTTTGTATAGTATTGAAGAGAGTTATATTTTTATGAACGGCAACATGTTATTTTTTGTATTTTTTGGGATGGGGAATTGAGGGCGGAACTACTATAGACTTATGTTGGTATTATATATTTTTGTTATTTACTTGATCTCCAAGTTTTTCAATTTGTATTATTGTATTTTTCTTGCACTAGGTTCGGACTGGCTACTTTGAAGGGAAAAATCGTATTGATTCACTTATTGCAGACATCGGTAACTGGGGAGCCAGTGCAGTAACCATTCATGGCCGTACTCGTCAGCAACGATACAGCAAGCTTGCTGACTGGGAATACATTCATCGGTGTTCCACACTAGCTCCTGATTCTCTGCAGGTAATAGGAAACGGGGACGTTTTTTCATATTTAGACTGGCATAGACACAAGGATGAGTGCCCAAAGTTAGCTACATGCATGATTGCGAGAGGAGCACTAATTAAGGTTCGCAGTTTTTTGAATCTCTTGTTCATGACATTCACCTTTTTTTTAAATTTTCCCTTTAAAAGCTTCAACTCAGTTTACGTTAATGTTGCTATTGCTATCATTTATTGTCCTGTGCAGCCTTGGTTATTTACTGAAATTAAGGAACAGAGGAACTGGGACATTACTTCAGGGGAGCGGTTGAACATCTTGAAGGATTTCGTACATTTTGGACTCGAGCACTGGGGTTCCGACACAAAAGGTACTTCGCACATTCAAATTTAACCATGGGAATTCCTTACGTATATCATATATAATATATATCAAAAGTCTTGTGATAAGAAACAAAATTTCCGCTCAGATACACTTGTGAAAGAGTAGAATGAATGAGCGATACAAAAGTCTAAACTTGGTTCAATCTTGAAATAATCATCTGGGCTTCTTCAATCGGCTTTTATTGGTTTACTCCTACTACTCATCTCTTGCATTCTTTCTTCCTTTTGTTAAATCTGCAGGCGTTGAGACGACGAGACATTTCTTATTGGAATGGCTCAGCTACACATGTAGATACATACCAGTTGGTCTTTTGGACGTTGTTCCCCAACGTCTGAACTGGCGCCCGCCATCGTATTTTGGCCGTGATGACCTCGAGACGCTCATGGCCTCTGACTCTGCAGCTGATTGGGTATGCAAGCATTTAACAGTTCACCAGCAAATTTGTCTGGCTAGAACAAGCCATAGGAATTGAGTCATATTCTCCTTCCATTTTTGCAGATTAAGATATCAGAGATGTTGCTTGGTAAAGTTCCCGATGGCTTCTCGTTTGCACCGAAGCACAAGTCCAACGCCTACGACCGGGCCGAGAATGGCTGATTCTTCACTGTAAGGGCGATTCTGATCACTGCTATTCAAATTCAGTCTCCTGGTTTACATTTAACTGAGACCTCTCAAAAGTGCCATTGGTAATGGTTTGGTGTTTAAATCATTGGTTTAAGAGGGAGCTCATTTAGTTATTTCACAATTTCTTTATATATTTTATGTTACCATGGCAATTACATTACTTGATAAATCTGGTGACCTGCCCTTTCAGCAGAGCTGTTAAATTATTGTTATTATTATTATTATTATACAATTTTGTCTACTTGAAAATCATACTTGAAAATCATTCTGTTAAACTTGTTTTTGAGTTAACTTGAACACATCTGAATTTATTGCTAATTAAAAAACAATACACTTTTTTATTTTTATTTTATTTTATTCAATAGTTATTTTTATGAAGTTTCTTAGAATATAATTTTCCATGATAAAGATTGATTCTGAGTTAGTGATTAATGTTCTTAATTTTATTTTAATAAAATTTTCAATAACCATGACTAACTTAAGTGAAATGAATTGAGTTGAGTTCATTATTTAGAGTTTGATTTAGGCTTCGTTTGCTTCAGGAAAATTAAAAGTAGAAATTTGATTTTGCAATCGATTAATTAGAATTTTTTTGCAATTTTACTCATTTGTTTATTTATACTATTAATAATTTTTCTTCTAATAAAATAATCATACTAATGATAGTTGTTAAATGAAAGTTATATAAACCCTTCTTACTTGATGTAATTTTATTTTATTTATTTATTAATATTTATCAATGAAATAGAAATAAAATAAATTAAAATTTATTACTATTTTAATTGAAAGAAATATTAGTATACTATTTAGTTAATATATTTGTAATTTGCTACAAAAAAAAGAGTACTCAAATAGTTATCATATATTTAATTTATATTCCAATTCCGGATAGTTTCAGKAAACATCAATATATTTCTCATTGGATTCTAAAAAATTTAGAGTCACCAACATCAAATAAATATCTTCATTCCAATTAGTTTCATTTCAATTTCTTATCATTCTGATTTATGGTAAATAAACATGTTCTTAGTAAAAAAGTTTGATTAAAAAATGAAATTTATTATAAATAATAATAAGTTTTTTTCTTTGGACAACAAATGTGGAGTGAAAATTGACTTTTGTAGATTGAAAGATAACGAGGACAACGATCTTAAGTGTATAATTAAAAGATATACGTCAATTAACATCGAACCATACTTGCTTTGACATTTAAATAAAATACATTAATTCTCTCGTTGGTTTAAAAATTTAAATTATATTTGCAACGTTTATATACTTGGGAAAAAAAAGCTAAACAAGCTCATGTGGACCAGAGCGCACTGGATTAAACCCTTGACCGCTGTGAAGAAGTCAGAGTTGCGAGTCTAAACCTCCAAATTCGTAGGGCTCATTTCTCAAAATCGGCTTYTGGTTCTGAGGAACAGATTCTTCTCTATTTGTCTTCAGAAAATCCTCTGATGGCGCTTCCTCCAGGCCCTTATTCTGGAACCAGCACTCTCGCTTTGGTACGTACATCTTGCTTTCCGATCCATACCTAGAAATGTAGAAATTCATCACAAGTCGAAAATGCTATATGCGAGATTTGATTTTAGATAAAATTGATGGAAAAATGCTCAAATTAAACGCTTTTGTGCCCTGGCAGGTTGCTCGTGCTTCCGCCTTCTCTTTTGGACTCGTCTACGGAAGCTTCAAGCTCAAGTACCTTCAGGTTCGTTGCTTCCGTTTCCTTTTCGTACTCTTTAGTTTTATGCCGCAAAACTTAGGCTTATTGACTTCGGAGTTTGATTGGATTATAGCTTGAATATTAGTATCCCTATCGGTACCGTAGTGCTATCTGCAATGTATAGTCGCATTCTAGATATTGGAATTTTTTTGTTACAATTTCTGGCAAATGCTGCTGTTATCCTTGAAATATTTGTTCATTTTTAATCTCAATCTTTTCTCTTTTTTGGAAGAAGAAAATAATTTAATAGATTCAGAATTTAGTGTAGTTGCAAAGCTATCCAGTCAAGGGAATTAGGAAACGAACTATCCAGTTGACTTCAACGTCGGAAGGGGAATAGTTTCAAAACTTCCTACAAAGAGCACTGTCCAAAACCAATAGACAACAACGCTATCTACATTCACTGGTAGAATTGATAAGTTCTCCAACAGTTCACCAAATTCTTTCCCCCTCCATCCAGATGCCCCAAAGCACCACTTTATCTTGTTTTAAGAAACCCATACCTTGAAGACAGCAGTTTCAGTGTTTTACATAGTAGAAACAGAGGCGCATGATGGAAAAAGGTGATCTGGGTCTGTCTTTTTTTGACGAAGAATGCACTAAGAGGGTGATATAAAGACAAGTTTAGAATCTTTTATTGTATTCTATCCCAAGTCCTTGCCTTACTATTGAAGGAGAGTCCCAAAAAGGAAAAAGAATCTAATTTTTTCATGGATCTTCCACTTCCATTTCAAGTGCATGATACCTTTGGGGGTGGCCTTGAGAATATTTTTAATACGAGTCTGAATGAAATTTATTTAACAATTTGCAAAGGTTATTTGTTATTTCAATTACTAAAAGGACTCCCTTTTGGCTTTTAGGGATATCTCATCTCCCCTTCTTGTCTTTTTCTCTTTTGATCATGAAAGTTGTGTTTCCTATGTTAAAAAAAAATAAGAACAGAGTTTGGTTTTTGAACCTTAATACAAATTCTTGCAATAAACTAAGCTTGGTCTTGGGCTATGTTTATTAATTTCCATTAGCACACTTATTGACGACCAATGATTTATTCTCCTATTTGTAATCAATTGGAGGCTCTAAATTATAGTTTATTTAAAGTTGATATGTGATGGGACACCTGGCCACCCAATATGTTCTATATGTTTTGTTTTTTTTGGATAACCATGAGTGCTAAGGCTTGTTTGCGCTAATATTATAGGATAACTGCTAGATCCTATCATATTTGGTTGCCAAGGACTATAATTTTAATTCCTAAGTAGGTGGCCACCCAGCATACCAAAAGTTTAAATGGAGCTAACTTATCCAAATAGACTGTTGGTTCCTTAGTCATGAGTTGTGACTTGTGCCCATTTGAAAAGAGTGGAAAGAAATTATTTGATAATTCACCATTTTACGTGGTATATGGCTTTATTGGTTTTCATTTCAATTCTGTTTCCTATCCATTTCGTGTGGCATCTTTGATATCTGTTGCTGTAAAGATTTGCTAATGTGATGTGAACTTCGTAATTTTTTATAACGAGGAGAGGTGAAGGGGATAGCTACTGACCATCATGGGTGGCTCATTGGTCCAAAGGGGCTAGGGTAATTAAGAGGGAATGGGTTCAAATCCCATGATGGCCACCTACCTTAGGAATTAGTAATTCCTATGTGTTTCTCGACATCAACTGTTGTAGGGTCAGGCGGTTACCTGGTGAGATTAGTCGAGGTACGCGTAAGTTGGCCCGGACACTCATGGATATTAAAAAAAAAAAAAACTTATAATCATTATGATCTTAAAATCTCATGTTATTTGTGGCTCTCTTTTGAGGCTATTCTAAACGCACCTGTCTGATTTTATAATTATACCTCATTTCCTATTTTATCACTGCAGGCGAAGGCAAAATCTCACAAGAAAGCCGAAGCAAAGGCTCATCACTGAGGTATGGGCTGATTCCATTCAGCGTCAAAACTGAGACACCAGTTAAATTCGAAAGGGAAATAATACATCGTAGTTGGTCACGATAATTTTTTCTTAAAATTTTTTTTTTGTTTTGTTTCATGTTGCAATGGATGGCTCTATATTCATCGAAGAGTCATGTAGATGTATCTAACCTCGGTCTTGATGACCTTATTCGAGTTTCAATTAGTTCTGATGGATGAATGAGAGGACTGTCAGATCATGATTCCTTTCTTTGATTAAAATGAATAATTTGTTTGTCATCTTTCTTGATGCAGAAGGTGCCGTGTTAATTCATTAATGTTTATCCGTCTTTATGTATGGTCATAGATATAGGGCTATTGGTAATCTATATTATCAAGGATGAACTATTTCAATTCAATCGGTTCAAGAGTAGAGCAGCATTTGCGACAATATATTAAGAAAAATATAGCTTTTAAATAAATGATCGAAATATGTTGTTATTGAATTTTTGTTCTAAATACGGGAAAATGGAGCAGGTAGGGGAAATAAGTTCAAATATTTGGTGGCCAAGTAACCAGGTATGATATTAAAACCTATTATAAGTTATATCACAATTAGATGCGGTAGGATTATGCAGTTGATTCACGAAAAGGGTTTGACAGTTGATCACGAAAAAACTCAGGAACAGGTTATAGGTATGATATTAAAACTTATTATAAGTTGTATGACAATTAAATGTGGTAGGATTAGGTGGTTGATTCATAAGAAGGATATGACGGTTGACTCATGAACACTCTAGTTGCTATGAATATAGAAGTTTCTTTTTCTTCTAGATTCTCATAACAAAGGTGCCATGCATGCTTGAAGTATGGTGTTGGTATAATTGTTTGTCTTAATATCTCAGGAGGTGTTTGGTCTATTGAGCTTCAGAGTTCGAGTGGAGTTTATGTAGGTTGGTGGTAAGAAGTTGTGATTTGTATTGTGTAGCTTGTGTTTGGATTGTGTAGACAGACTAATGAACTTAAAGCTAAAGAAACCTACCTTTTTTATTTAAAGGTGTAGTTTGAGAGGTAGAATATACAAGTTTGAATTTATGTAGCTGATTGGAAATTCATTCACAATCTATTTAATGTAGGTTTAGTTTTTCAATTCCAAACCTCGGATATTTGGGTCTGTGAATCCAATCCAATTATTTGGGAAGAGAGGGTGGGTTTAGTGTTGACAGTGCCTTAGCCTTTGATTCTATGATCTGAAAATCAGCACAACACATTAGGGTTAAATTCCAACAAAATTGTCATGTCTGAAACACTGAGCTTGCTGCTTTGTCGGTGTCTTAATTCCAACTTCCAACTTCCAAGGATATGAAATGGAACCATATTAGGTTAATGGTTGTTCTTGAAGTCAATCCTCAAAGAGAGCAACAAAATCTCATATTTTCATTTTTCACCGGGTATGGGGGTGTCTACAATTGGATGTTGTTCAAATTTGTACTTAAAAGTCTGTCGTTTGGTACTTTTTATGCTTCAATTTGAAAGTGATGCATTTTGACAGCTTTATGTCTAGATGATTGTTCATTCAACCAGAGTGAGAAATGAACATGATGAAATTTTATTGAAGTTAGGTAATATAGAGTTTTGGTCTGTCTTTGTAAGAATTTTTAAATCATTGATGTTATTATAAATACCCGTTGTGTTTCACTACGTCACACACACTCAAGTCGTGGCATTCAGTGGTGTAGGTGGACGAGAGCTTTTACATCGGTAGAATACTTCGTTTGAATGAAAGCATCAATGCTTAGTAACCAGTTTTACAGGTTGACGGTTTGAATTTCTACCTTTTGCATTACGAAAGGGTTAAATTATGAGTCTACTCATGTGTATTTGTTAGAGCTGTTTGTTAGCATGGATACAAGAGCAAATTTCTTGAACTTCATAATTTTCCTACTTGATTCTTCCAAGTTCCAATAAAGCTGCTGCGCATGCCTATGCATTCAACCCATGGGACAACACAAATCTACCATTAGGACACTGATGATAGCTTAAACCATGTTATCAAATAATATTTTTACTTACTTTGAGTATTGTGTCCATTAGTCTCTAGTTTTTGACCATTTGATATATGAAATTTGAGATTGAGATCATAGTCCTTGAGATTTGATAAACGGTTAGTAAAGTGAGTTGACTGTTAGCTTACGTTATAGATCGAACACGTCTCCCTAAATATTTTATAGCTTTGAAGGGGAGAATAAGCAAAATGGAGCAGATATTTATGGGGTTGGTCTGTTTGTTTAGTTTAGTTGTTGACTTTGATGGTGAGGAAGACAATTGAACACATGAGGGTTAATTTCAATAAATTGCCATGTCTGAAACACGGGGCTTGCTTTTGCTTTGTCTGTGTCTGTAACTCCAAGGATATGAAATGGAACCATGTTAAGATATGGTTGTTTTTTGAGGAAAGATTTGAAAATCAAACTCAAATCTCAAAAGGATGTCCACATGTTGTTCAACTTTGTTCTTCAATCTGTCGTTTGGTGCTTTTATCCTTCAATTTGATGCATTTCACAGCTTTTGTTTTCATAAATCGGGAGGGCGGATCGGTGGATTTTGTTTATCGTATCTGGTTTTACACGGAAATGAGAAGCCATAGTTATTATTGCGGATCAATCTATTGGAGAATTGGACACTGCTTAACCAGTCCTACATCCTAGGGATGAAGGGTTGGGAGGTATATTTTGAAGTCCTCGAACCAGAAAAAAAAGAGGGGTAGGCCCTGTTGAACTCTTACTAATTAGAAGAATTTATTCGTATAAATGACAAAATGTAGTGCATGTTCCAAATTGTGGCTACAACTTTCTCTATTGACACGTTGAACAGTAAACTTTTGGTTTAATCCAAGATGATTGTTAATTGGTCACGGACTGTGAAAATGTATCGGCGTAAACTTAAAGTTTTGGACATGGACATGTTGAAAATTGAAAATTTTAAAGCATTGGGAATGAAATTGAAACATAGTATATACTTGATCTGAAGCCAATTAGAAGAAAATTGATTTTTGGGTTAGATGTTCTCTCTCTAGCGAGGAATGTATAAAGAACCAAATCAAGATTAAAAATATGATAATGTTGAAGCATTTTGAACAACATTCAAAGGGCCATGATTAATTTGTCTCTAATCAAGTAGTGTTAATTATTATAACCCCAAAAGAGTGATTAGTGATATATTCCTTTAATTAGGTGCCTCAATTAGTGGAAACATAGACATTAGATTCTCTCTCTCTAATTCTTCACCATTATAATTTGAACAGTTCATGAATGAAGAAGCACCTTGGGTAATTAATTAATTAATTAATTAAAACAGAAAGTAATTAACTAACTTTAGAAAGATTATTTGAACACATTAAAATAAGTTGAATTTAAAAAGTATTTAAATTAGTAAGATCCAAAATTAGATTAGCCAATGTCTAATCTGATAAATGAAGTATGGTCCCATCATATATTCCCTAAATCTTCCAATGGGTTTTAAAAATTCCAAAATTAAAAAAAAAAAAAAGATTACTATTTTGTGTTGTGTTAAAAACAAAACCTCAAGCAGACAAGACATCGTGGGAGTTGGCTAAAAAGGAAAAGAAAAGAAAAAAAAAAATTATATGAACACCCAACAAATTCATATATGTCTCTTTCAATGCTTCATTTAACTTTCATGCATGTGAAAATTAATAATAATTACTAACAAATCACTTCAGATCTATTTGATTGTGGGTTATGTTTTGGGATTAATTATTACTAATTTTATTGTTTTGTCATTTTTTGTTCATGAGAAAAAGTTAGATTCTTTTTAGGTTAAAAAAATATCATTATTTTGGGTACTCGTTGAAGCAATGATTTAGTCTTCGAATTTTAATCTGTAATGATTTAGTCATTGTATTTTTAAATTGGTAAAAATTTAGTTTATGAACTTTTGTATGTAAGTTTATAACAATATAGTCTCTATTATGAAAACTTTTGTTAAGATTTAATGTAGCTCGATAAATTGATGAGGAACCAAATATATTTACAAATTGCAAAAAGACTAATCGTTATAGGATAAAAATAGATCCTTAAGTTTGATTACATTTTTTACGAGAAGGATTAAATTGTTATAAATTTTAAATTATAGAGACTAAATGTTACATACTAAAGTTTTAGGGGCTAAATTATTACAATTTAATAATATAGGGACTAAATCGTTATAAACTAAAATTTAGAGTCTAAATCGTGAGTTCAGTAAAAGTATAGAAACCAAATGTGTTTTTTAACATTTTTTAATTACGATTTTGTTTTGTATGTAAATTGAAATTAAGTTAAATAAGAGAAGAAAATCTTATAATGAAAGAATTCTATAGAGATTTTTTAAGATAAGACTTCATCATATTGTTAAACTAAAACTCTAAGTAGACTCAAATGACCTTGTTTAGGGCAAATATATATTTTAATCTATAATGTTTAGGTAATTTTTTTTCTTCTAATATTATATAATATATATTTTTTAATTATACATTTTTGTTGATAATTGTTAAAATTGAATGATTATAAACTTATACAACATAATATTTAGTGTTTGACAGAGATTTAGAGGAGAAATTAGATCATTTAAAAGGTGAAAATCCAAATTTCTACCAAATTTTAAAACTTTACAAAAGAATTAAAATAATTTAGTTCATAAATGATCTAATTGTTCTCCCTCTAAATTTCTACCTATTCACTAACGTAAGTTTATCATCATTCAATTTTAACATTTACCAATAGAAAGAGTACTACTAAAAAAATGTTACAACATTAAGAATTAAATTCAAAACTTTTTAAACATTTATGAACCAAAAGATATGTTTTTCTAACTAGGAGTGGGAGCTTTGCTTCTTATACTCAAATGCACCCATCCTAAGATCAAAACCTAAGATCAAAACCTAAGAGATATTAATGATTTTTGATATTAAGCTCACCGAAAAGCTCGAATTTGGGACCTGTAAGCCGGTAGGACCAAAGACCTCAAGTCCTTGCCAATGGCATTTTTCTACCTCACAATTAGTGCCTTTTTTTTTCCCTCTATATGTTCTTTCCTCCTTCATGGTTCACAAATTACTCAAATTTTTTGACTCATAAGAATTATTAACCCATGTTCCATGTTAAATTACTATGAAATTTCAGTTTTGTGTCTATAATCGGTTCCTAAACTTAAAAAAAATTTCCAATTGGTCTGCAAACTTTCAATTTTGCATTTAATAGATCCTTGACTTATTCTAATTTTTTTCTTAAAAAAAATTCTCAGATTCATTAGACACAAAATTGTAAGTTTTGAACTTTATTAGATGTAAAATTCAATTTTATGTTTAATAGACCGATAATTTTAAAAAATCTCGAATATGTCAAATTAAGGACCTAACTATTAAATAAATACCAATTTGAAAGTTGATGGACTAAATTTGTAATTACTTAAACTAAAGTTTAATCGAGAATAGTTAAATGAATAAGATATATTTATTATCATTCTAAAAGTTGTTGATGGTTGTTCGATCCTCACCCTCACCCTCAATGAATCAAGGAAGAAAAAAAAAAAAAAACTTAAACTCGAAAACAAAACATTTTATTATCTTATCAATGAATTTATTTATTTGGAAAGGTTTTCCTTAGGCTTTCTTACTTGAGAAAAACAACYAAACTAATTAATTTGAGTGTAGTTTTTCTTCTAAAACTGAGTAGAATAATCCTTTTAATACTTTAGACCTAATAGTTATAATATGTTTAATACCATATATAATAATATTACATTATCTTGCATTATTGCAATTAATATATATATATAATTAGGTTGTATCACTACTCTCTTCTCTCAATCTTTAATCTTTATAAATATTTTTGTCATGTTTTTATTATACCCTCATCCAACATATTAACTTTGGGAACCTTTGAGAATCAATTAATAAAGCATTAAAATATAGTTAGAATGCATGTGTACATATATATATACATACATATTGGCTACATGTCTAAGACAACAAGATTTTTTCATATGATATTTGTCTATATTTGAGTTCAAATCGACAATCTCATATGTTGACGAGAACGTAGTTTTAAGTGGTTAGATAATGGATTGCGGGTTTGGATTCCTCCATATTATTTGTAACCTAATATTCTAAAAAAGGAGAGAAGAAAACAGGTCTCATAGGTCTCATATTAATGAAAATATTGTTATTGTATAGTTAGTTATATGTCGGGTTTAATTAATTTCTAATCAACCCAAAATTTAGGTCACACCATTAGAATAAGAACCAAAACTTTGTTGTAATTTTCTCTAATGAAGTAAGTTCATCTAGTTTGAGTTTTATGGAAAGTATAGCGAAGGTAGATTGATGTTTGGATTATATAGAAAAAYGAAGTAACTGTGTATAAAGATATATTTGATAACGTTTCTGTTTCTTTCCTTTTCATTTTCTCATTTTTAATAAATAAAAATAGAGCAGTTGGGTTTGATTTCTTGTCTCTTGTTAGTAACTATTTTTTGTTTCTGGTTCGGTAAATTTTTTAAATTAAAAAAGTGCAGCTTTTCTAAAAAACCATAATAATTTTATAAATTAATATTCAAAATTTTTATGTTATATTTATTTTTTAAATATTAAATATGCTTTTGTAAGTCAATAATGGTAAAATAATGCTTCATTTTCATTTTGGAAAAGTTTAGAARCGGGAACAACAAACAAAAGACTTGATTTTGTTATTTCCAAAATCCTAACACAATTCTAGAAACATTTCTTAAAAATGAGAAACAAGAAACACGAACAGCTACCAAATACYTATGTTTCTAAAAAGTGAAAGTAAGAAACAAGAACAAAAAACGAAAACATTATCAAGTGGGATATAATCGATTGATTATATAATACAACCTACYTTTAATAGTCATGTAGTTTGTTTAAAAAACATGAGTTTACGTAGCCTACGAGATTAAGAAATCTTAGATTGTCAGACCTAAACTCGACTTAACCATACCTCGAAACGCGCATATAATTTCATAAACCTTAGTTAAAGAAGAGAGAATAAAGAGAGTATTTAATGATAGAAATCCATCTTGTGCTTGGGAAGTTACATTAAGAAGATTAATTAATTAATTAATTATGGGAGTTTGCTAAGCAAATGAAAACATAAAATAATGAGTTTAAGAAGAGGAAGTTGAAGGAGTTTGGTCAGAGGTTTGAGATCATGTGGGCTTTTTCAACTGCACAAACCAAACCACAATCTCTCTCAAATCTTATTTGTATGGTGGAGACACAATATTATATGATTCACATAATAAATATTTTTTCTTAATCATATTTTGACATCTTTATAGGGGAAAAAATATGTTTTCCTCCTCCTCAAAAATATCGTTGGACTTCGGTTATATTTTGACATGATCAGTGCTTCTGTTATTTTACATCTTGTCTGGAAATCAAATTTATGCTCTGTACTACCATTTTGATTGAGTTGTTAATTATCTAGTTCATGATTTTATGTTCGTGTTCTTTTTGTTGTTTGTTCTGTTTTCTTAGTTTCAAGTGCCTATAACATTTGTCTCGACCATTTTTTTTTATATCCGTGAGTGTACGGATAAGTTTGCACGTACCTAACYCTACTACACATTGGTTGTCAAGGAAACACGTAGGAAATTAGTTCTTAGATAGGCTGGCCAATATGAGGTTAAACCCGTTCCCTCCAAATCCTTTTGATTCACTCAATAGATTTATACTACAGTTTAATGTTTTTTTTAGTATACAACATGTGGGGTTGGAAATTCGAACTCATAAATGTTTTAGTCAGAACTAGGTGATTTAACCAGTTGAATTATGTTCAGATTAACAACTACTTTGATATCTAATTATCATTTATTCTATGTTTTAGTAGTTGAATTTTACATTAAGTTAAAACTATTTTAGTTTTCGATATTAAATATTTCTTTTGTCAAATCATTTTAATAAAAATCTAGATCTGGTATTGAAAACTCAACATGGTAACCAAATTACATGTGATTTCAACCTTTTGTCTATGATGACATTTTTTCATTAGATAAATCAAACAAAAGGATAACACCATGTTGGATTTCTACTAAATAATTTTCATATAAAATTAATGCCAATAATAATTTGAATAACCTTTTATGTAAAATTCAACAATTATTTACGAAACAATATGTTTTAAAGCTTCGAGTTCAAAATAACACATAAAAATTTACGGGATTTTATTTGTTAATTTAAATTATTTTTTTTTGAAGTCTCTCATATAACTTATGAGTTTATTTTAAGAAATATCTATCAATACCGATACTTCAATTATATTTCATAACTAGTAGAGATATTCAATATTTTTCACGAACATCAACATTAAGCTCCATGTGATGAAAAGCAAATAGAAAACAAAAAAAAAATTCTATATATCGTGAACATCGACATTTTGTAATGATTTAGTCCCTATATTTTCATGACAAAGTGACAATTTAATCCCTAAATTTAGTAGGTAACAATTTATATTTAATTGTCGATTTTTATATATAACGATTTAGTCTTTGTAATTTACAAACCTGTTTGATTTTTCATCAATTTATAAATCTACATATATAAGAAACCCCTATTAAATCTTAAAAACATTTCGCACTATAGAGACTAAATTGTTACACGTTAAAATGCAGATAATGAAAAACTACCCCGATCTATCTACACATATTGAAATCTCCATATATCAAACAAATCTTCTCTCTCTAGCTACTAAAATACATATTGTTGTTTGTTGATGAACTAAACAATATGGGATTCAATGAATATGGGAATTATGTGATGAGATTGGAAAGCTAATTTAAAATAAAGTCATATGGAGAGATTACTATCTACCAAACACTTGTCTCCTCATACTATGAATATTTATTATTTGATTTGTTTTGTCAAATAAATAGATATATGCTTTAATTTAATTATTTGCCTTTGCCTCCATGCACCCAACCCTTAACCTAATCAAGACTTTCAATCTCTACCTTTATGAAACTTTGGTTTTTTTTTTCTTTAGCAAAAAAAAAATAAAATTATCATTTGGGCTGTCTCTTAATAATAATAATCAAGATTCATGAAGGATTTGTGAATTGTCTCTATGTGGGTGAAAATAATCATTTTTATTAGACTATGGAGATACATCTCAATTTCTATTAGTATCATAATCTTTCCTGAGCAAGAACACAGTGAAGAAAGAAGAAGAGATATTGAGACAACGACACAGTATCTCCTTAAATTTAAAAGAAATATATAAATAAAAAGTTAGAAGGTAAAATTTTGCTACTACTTAGTGTTGTTGTTTCTCTCTCGTTGCCAGCAATTTATTTCCCTAGCTTCGTTTGATTTCCCTTGCTCCCATTCTTTTTCTATAAGTCTTTTTCATTTCACAAAAAAAAAAAAAACGTTTTGATAAAAAGATGAGAAGTCTAAGTTACAGAGCAAACACATGACTAGTCAATTTTTGATAATAAATTCACATTTCAATGTCACATCATACATATTTTTAGAACATTACAAATAAAATTAACGGGTGAAAATTTTAACTCATGACTTTTAAGTGAGGTAAGTGAAGTCTTGGTTAGAGGGTGAGTTATCTCAACTCAACATGTCATATATCATATTTCCTTCTGCGTTTGTTTTAAATAATGAATTAATTGGAATAAACCGATATATTAAGAGTAAAATTAGAATTAGGAAAAAAAGAGAATGAAATTAAAAATGCCAAGGCCTCATTTTTATATCCAAACTAAAAATAATATTACATACTTCATAACGTTACAAAATAATGAAATGCATCAAAGCGAACAGTTGTAATTAGTATATATCCTCAATAAAAAAGGTGTGAGTTCGATCTCCCACCCCACATATGGTACTAAAAATAATAAAATTCAAAATAAAAAATAAACTCCAAGATCTTATATTGTAAATTTATTTACCAACAAAAACGACATTCTCATATTAAGTTATTAACCTCAATATATTTTAAACTAGTAAAAAAAAAATATTTTGATCTAAGGATCGTAAATTCGAATTTACACGTCAATTTATATATATATATATTATTTAATTATGTAATTAATGAATTTTTTTTTTACTATTTTAGTACTACAGATGTGGGTGGGGATCCAACGCCTGTTGAATTGTGTTGGTTTTAGTGTAATTAATGAGAATTTGGTTGGAAGAGAGACAATAAATAAAAGGAGATTATGAATAAATGCCTCGATTTGCGAGAAGATTTTGGTGAAAGATATAGTGGTCCAATGGTTGCCTTGCCATTGCTAAAGTTTTATTTGTTTATTTATTACCATTTTTAATTAATAAATAATAAAGTTTTTTTTTTTAAATGCCAAAGATAACTGAAACATTAAATAATTTTACCGCTGCGTCAGTTTTCCAATTGTATGTCCAATCCCTTTCTTCTTTTACCCGACAAAAATACATCTTTAATCAATTAAAAAGATAGATAAAATCCTCCATTTCCTTTCTCCCTCTTTTTTTTTTTGTGTGACTTGAAATTTGTTTATCTCTTATCTTAACTATTTGAATTGCATTCGTAATATAAAATTATCCAAATCAAACTTCAATACTAATTTAAGCATCAAACTCCCTTCTTAAATCATGCATATGAATTTTGTACAAAGAAGTAATAATCAAATGCAAGTGAGAGTGAGAACATTTTTTTGTTTTGATTTTCAAATGAAAGACCGATCTAAGGTGTCAAAGAATATAAGAATACATATATATATATATACACACACACTAAATTTAATTAGTAAGTAAGGTTAGAATAGAAATTGATTCACATTGCTAACCTCTTGGATAAAAATAGAAGTTTTTCCTATATTTTAATACACTTAAAAATTTATTGTATTTTTTAGAAGCTTTATATGTTACCATATGAATATAAGATTTAAGTATATAAGATTTAAGTATTGATTCAAGCATAACTAAGTAGATAAGTCATATATTACCATCTCAAAAGTTGACTGTTCAATCTCCCATCGTTGTTGCTATTAAATTTAGTAGATAAATCACCCTATCGAAATTTTGAGACAGACAAAATAATATGATGAAAGTCGTAATTTGGGTGCAAGGAAGTTATTGTATGTCATCGACCTCCATAGTAGAATCATTCGGGAGCCAAAGAGAAAGCGGTTTATCTCACGAAAGATATCAACATTCAAGTTCGCTTGTCGAATGCCACAATGACCACCAATCTAAGATACCAAAATCTTATGACCTTCCTAACAACCAAACATAAAACAAAAAATGGAATAATTAGAGATGCACATTTAATTAAGGAATTGAAATTAGTAAAGTAATTAGACGTTAAATAATTTTTGTGTTTGATAAGTGTACACCTCACATGGTCTTGACAACAAAATTAAGAACAGTCCTAATCTCGTAATTATCTCAAACTTCAACCCCATTTTCTTTTCCTCCCCACTTCATAACCCCCAACCAATCCCCAAACCGATTCCCCAACTTCCCAACAAACTTCTCCTTCTCCTTCTTCTTCTTCTTCACGATTTTCCCTCACTTGCCCGAGAAAATGTCGACCGGAATCGGAAAATCCAACAACATCCGCCGCATCGTCAGCATCCGCCAGATGCTCCAGCGCTGGCGCAAGAAGGCACGCGCAGCGGCCTTCCTAGCACCGCCGTCCGACGTCCCCGCCGGTCACGTCGCCGTCTGCGTCGGCAGCAGTTCCAGAAGATTCGTCGTCCGCGCCACTTACCTGAACCATCCGATCTTCCAGAAGCTTCTGTTGGAAGCGGAGGAAGAGTACGGATTCGTCAACCACGGCCCTCTCGCCATCCCCTGTGACGAATCCGTCTTCGAGGAGGTTCTCCGGACCGTCGCCGGCTCCGATTCCGATCTCCGGCGACACTGCCACGTGGCCTCCCGGAGTTCTCTCCTCCGTGAATCTCGGCCCTTGCTTTTTGATTACGCCGATAAATCCGTCTGCTGAACTAACTGAAAGCTTTCCAATCGGGCTGGTGACTCGGCCGACTCGACTCACTGGACTAACCTTTTTTTTTCTTTTGAAATTTGATTTTGAGTGAAACGAGGGAATTACGAGTTTTAAATTTATTAATATTTTGTTATAGGGGAGATGAGTTAACTCGGTCACTCTGGTGAGTGAGTCATCCCGAGTCGGGGATTATGAAGTTTGTTAATTACTTCTTTGTACATTGGGATACCATTATTTCTCCCTAATTTTACAAAAAAAGCAGAAATAATTTTATTGCCCTGCATGACATTGTTTACAAAATAACATACATTTTTAAGTTCGAATTAGAAAATTCCAATTAGATGACGAGGTTTAGATTATGCTTCAATTCACATTGTGTGTGCAATGTCACGTCATTTTTTAGTTTCACTTCAAGTAAATTTAGCACCGTAATTTTAACCCTACATTACGCCATAACAAACTTTCATAAAGTAATTGAAAATTTTAAAATAAATTTAAGTGATTTTTTTATATTATATCCATAAATAAATTTAAGTAGTTAAAAAAGAAAATAGTCGTTAATGCGGAGAATGCATTTATAAAATTTAGAATAAATTTAAGTGATTATGAAATTTCAAACATGATTGATATATTTAGCTTTTTAGTTGAAAGTGAGAGATAATATTTGTGGGATAAAAGAAAAAAAATATAACAACAGACAATTAGACAATTGGGTCATGGAAAGTCAAGATGGAGTGAGTGGTAATGTTTGGATTTTTGAAATTAAAATATGAAAAAAGTGCAGCCATTGTCCTTTCTTTGCAAGCCACTAACTCATTTTTCTCTCTCTTATTATTTCATTAAATTAATCATTAATTTTAGTGGAAATAAAGTTTGTATTTTCCTAACCATCACGAATTTCTTTTTTTTTTGGTAGTAAATGAGTATGATTGAGACATGTCAGCTTTTAATATTTTACATAAGTATATTAATAATATAATCTAAATTTGAGTAAAGTTGGTTGGAGGGTAAAATCTTACCTATCGCGTGATAGATCGAAAGATCTTTCTCAAGGTGCGCAGATAAGATACGCATACGGACCTACTTAATTATAGTCCGACCTATGAATGAAGCTCGAAAGGAAAACAAGATCTTAGCTAAGATACTACCTTACTGACCTACATCCTTTCCGACCTATGGTCGGACAACCTTAACCGCCCGTTAGAATTGTCATGACCACATTATCTCTCACTACTCGTCTATAAAAGGACACCTACTAACTTAGGTACGCAATTTTATCTGAAGTTGATGATCTATTGAGTTCAAACTCGGATTGGTTTGAGCTTCAAAATAAAATTTGTTCCTTATTTGTAGATCTTCTCTTACATAGCCTGGTCCTCCATAACTCGTCTGGATACTTGGCATAGCTCAAAATCAATGAAGAGGTGTAAATGGGTCGGTTTGGGTCGATTATTTATTTATTAATTATTAAAATTGATGTTGAATTAATTTATTAATTTTATGAAATTTTTTTTATGTCAATATCATTATTTAAATTAGACAAGCTACATATTTTTTTAGTTCTATGTTAAAAAAAATTAGGGGACAAATATGATCATTCAAACTAGATTAACTAACTTATTCAATTTTTTTTTCTCAAAGGTTCCACTTTTAAGTTAGTATTTTTTAAACATAATTTTTATTGGAGGAATAATTTTAATTATTTTTTTAAAATGTCATTTATAAAACAACTTAAAAGAAACTAAAATATACATTCAACATTCTTGGGATTCTATCTCTTTTTCCTTTTCTCTTTTTTCTTTTTCCCATCTTTCAATTTTTTTTATATTTGTAACACATAGTTGTGTGACACAATGAATGCCATACCACCATTGAATAAATTCAATAAACTTTATGGCCAAAGGTTCAGACCACATTTCATGAACTTGGTTTACTTTAATTTATATTATATACAAAAAAACCAAAGTTATTTAAAAAGAAAAAGAAAAAAAAGAAAAAGAATCTTTCACTTAGTTTATAAAGAAAAGTTATATATAGCTATCTTAATGATAAATGTATATTAATTATCGATTGCAGTTGGTTTCACTACTTGATTTTACACCTCATATTTCTAATGAAAAAGGTTTTAAGTCATTATCATTTCATTTTCAAATTATTCATGCAAATTGCAGGATCATACAACACAAGAACGTGATTGGTCGTTTATAAATATCTATATTGCAAGTTTGTTGTTAACTTGCAGAAAGATCTAAAAGAACATCGATGATGGGATCACTCCATGAAGTTAACATTGACGCTAACAAGATTGATTATTTATTAGTAATATATATTATGAAAGCTTTGAATATGCCACATTTGTTTAATTGAAGGAAGAGCTTGAATTATTGATTTTGGAGATAAGCTTTAATTTTTTTTTATTAATATCTCTATTTTTTTGGTTATTAATTTGATAGACTGATTATGATTTTAATTTTGGAGATAAGCTTCAGCTTGACAGACTGATTGAGATGTTCCCAAATTATTGCAAGAAGGGACTTTATAAATTATAATCACATAAATTATTTGAATTAGCTCTTTAAGAAGATGAGGCGAAGCAAATATTAAACATGTATATTATTCTTAAAGCTTAATTAAGATTATTATTGAAATGAAAAGTAATGTCTTTGAGCCAATGAGCAGGTGCCACCTAAGAGTTGGTGGGTCCCAATTCATGGGAATAAAGCACCTTAATTAGGGTTAAGATATTAAATTTAAAATTAATTTGGTGGGTCAAGTCCCAAATGGGCTGCAACCAGCTAAGTTTGGAGAATGAATGAGCTGTTGGCCTCTAAATGTTGGACTTTGAGGCTTTTGTATGGCCCTCTCCCTTTCAAAGCCAAGCATCTAAACCTTCTTTAGAGGGCCCTTTTGATACCCCTTGTTTTTTTTTTCTTTGAATCGATATCGTGTGGTTTATGCTAGTAGATCTCYATAATTAGAGTTCGTTGTTTAGGCTGAGTAACACTGTAACGCTCGAGCTCGAACTTTTGAGACCTCAAAGTTGGTGATTCCTCAACACCCCAAACATTTGTCAGTGCGCCATCTCCTAAATGACCCTTTTGATATTTCTTGTTTAAAAATATTACCCTGTTATTCTTTCTGTGGGTGGGTTAGAAAATTAAACTTATCATGATCATTTAATTTTAAACTTAATTAATGTTAGAGACCTTTTATTCTATTATGTCGATTTTAACGTCTATCTTTGAAAAATAGATACATGACTGGACTGTGGAGTTAGAGACATTGGTGTGGTGCTGGTTTAAGAAGCTTAGAATTTAACTGTAAGAGATATAGTGAAACTCATGGATGGACGAGTCAATCAAAGATGGATGGTGTAGGTACGCTTTTCTCATGCCTTGAAGGATGGTTGATGGCAAGAGTTGATCACAATTCGTTTACAACAAAAGCTCGAAGATCATAATGGTAGGAAGAGGTAGATCCTAATTCATTTACAGGAATCGTTGAAGATGCTTAGTGTCATGTGCTAAAATAAATCGACTAACATTTGTGTTATATCTCTCATTTAGTATAAGCAGATCATACTCTCTTTGAAAATTCGAAGAATTTATTCTACTCGAGATGAATTTAGGTAGAAGCATCCGAAAAGGTTTGAGCACATCGAGTCATAGTCTTTGAAGGTCTCGAGTACTAGAAGGATGATAGACTAGACATAGTTAAAGCTTTTACATTTTTTTTGTTAATTAGATCATAAAGTTTGACAAAAAAGTTTGGTTGGCCAAAGCCAAAACATTCTTATATATGAGAAAGTTAGACCAAAATTACGACTTATGTGGCTAAATACTATTGGTTGTAAGCATGTTTGGTTGTTTAAATCTTCGTTTTTTTCCCATAAAGTTTCATCTATTTGAGCGTGATTACCACTTACCACTAATTTGATGGTTTTAATTATTTATCTTTTAATTAAGATGTTTTATTTTTTAAAATAAAAATGTACATATATATTATTTAGAATTAAGATTTTTTTTTCTTGAAATTAAGACTGTTCAAATTAAACTAAATAGAAGACACATGAACAAAAACCATATAATATATATATATCAATCAATAATAAAGAAAATTGGATTATTCACCTTATTGAAAGTGACCTAGTTTGGTTTATTTAATTAAAGGCATGCACATAACTACTCAATTATTGATGTTTTTATGTCTTTTTTTTTTCAATATGACAAGCTTAATTTGTATAAAGAACAAAATAAAATCCAAATCGTCATGGTGAAAAATTATCCAAACGTAAAAAAGGTTTTTTTTTTTTATTTTAAGTTTGAATAATTATGGAGACAAGGGATAAATTTATAATTAGTCATTTTTTAAGAACATTATATGAAAATGAGAGGTGAGATATATATAAATGCCTCTAACTTCTTGAACTATGTTTAGATCAAGTAATTTTTTATTCTTCTTTTTCTCTCCATTTATTCTTTAACATGTTAATAAAGAACCTAATTCTTAAAACAAACGAAGTTACTATTCCTTTTAAATTTTCATAAACAATATCTTTCGGTTCAATATCGTAACAGTATGATAACCAAACGCTTGGTTGAGAAAAACAAGAACATAAAATTATTTTGATAACAATAACAATTTCCAAGCCAAAATTTAGATAACCCATTCTCTTAATTTATAAACAAACTCTACACATGACATTATTCATGAAAAACTAAACTTACATCAAGGAAGAAACATCGTGTTAATTAAGCTAGCTTCTTCGACCAACTTCTCACATCTCTTCGATAGACCCAATAACGAAGCTCTACTAGCAAGAAAATACATGGGAAAGTGCATTCTTCCCCGTTCGATGTGGGTGATTATCTCTGTAATTTTGCGTTCTTGAATGAGTGCTTGAACTTTCTTTTGCTACAGTGATGATTTGTATCAGGTCCGAGACTCTATATGACTTAAAATATAGAAAAATGAGAAGAGAGATAAAGTCAAGAAGAGAGAGAGATATGAAAAACTATTAGAAAATAAAATGAGACAAGAGATACCCTACCATTTTGTTGGGTTTCCTCTTCCAAAGTAAAATAAATAGGCACAAAATAGAGGCAGCATGCAATGTTGCCTTTCTCCCCATAAAACAAACCCCACATCCATCTCTCTCAAATAACACTCTTTTCTTCCTCATTGTCTTCTCCCATTCATTTCTGTATATCAACAAATTATACTGATTTTAGACTTTCGTTTCTAAAGTCTCTTGATCTTTTTGATGTGAGATCCTTAACATTATTGAGCAACTGATTTAAACTTTCTTTCACCGCAATCGATTGGGGTAGGAATCGGGAAGAACAAGTAAAATATTATTGCTTTTTCTAAACTTGGCCCACGTGACACATGAATGAAATTTTTTTTGTCATTTTGTTAAACACATTACACATCCATCAATTACGGGTTTGAAAAGAAACTACACAATTTGAGATCACGTGCATAGGTCAAGTACAAAATATAGGTAATAATTAGAACCATTGAAAATAAAGGGAGAAAAATTTGCCCAATAACCTAGAGAAATTGGAACTGGAACTAGTTAAAACACCTATCTCCGACTGAAGGTTGTCAGTGAGTTCGAATTTCGCCCCACCTCCACGTCATGTTCAAAACTAGAAAAAAAGGGAAGAGGGTGAAGCTAATTAAAGATATGCCTTCCACCTCAAAACCAAATTTATACGTTTTTTCAAAGACTGAAATATAAGGGGAGGCCTAATTGGTATGCAATTATTGATTTCCTGAATTTGAATCAAATGAATCATCTTCGATTTTAGTGTTTTCAAATTTTAAATTTGAAACTAGTTTAAAATGCATAAATACATTAAAAAGAAGATAAAAAAAACTTTGATACTTATAAACTCATTTTATTTTTCTTAAAATTAAAACAGGTAAAATAAAATATATTATAATTTATATGATATTGTAAAACAATAATTCTGCAAAATTTATTAAAAAATGTTAATAAATTAATTATTATTATTTTAGATTGAAACTAAATATTTAATCAGTAACTTATAAATATATTATTAAATTAAAATTCAATTTCTAAATATATTATTAAACACGTATTTGAAAACACTGAAATAAAACATAAACTGCTTTTCATTTGAATGCGATTTATGTTTTCAGATGACCCATTAAACCAATTTTGGGAGAAAAATAATTTAGAAGCAGAGGCGGAATTGAAGGCAATCAACAAACTTAATTAGCGCAAGAAAAGAGAGTCAAATAAAGGAGCATAGGTGATAGGTGCACATGCAATAATATATATCATAAATATTAACTACCTTATCCAACTCTATCAATCCTCATAAATTTATTTTTTTATTTTATTTTAGTTGCTATGCCTTGACTTGGAATTTAGATGGGTCAATTTCAAAAACCTCAATTTATGTTTCTAATTTTTCCTAATATATAAATAATATTTAATTTTGGAGTTCTTATGATTGAGCCACCGAAAAGGAAGGTGCAACTTGTTGGTATAGATAGTGAGTATCAATTCTTTTAAGCTTTTATTGACCATTCTTCCATGATCTCAAGATTTCTCTCATTTGGATGTGATATCGGTTCATTCATGTACCCCTCCTTTCTAGTCGGGCGTCACAATTACAACGGAATGGTTGTATAAAAACTTGAATTATTTCAACAAAATGTCTGTATAAATTAAAATGACTCGTAATTTCATGATGGCCAGGTTATCTATATAAGAATAGTGTTTATTTGGTAACCAAATGTGGTAGGATCAGACGATTGTATGATTTCGCGATCAATTAACTCGTGATAAATCAAACTTACATCTTGATTTTTGAAAGAGAGGTTTGAAAAGGGTTATAAAAGGTAGTTATAGAGAGTTTGAGGTTGAATACATATGATTGAATATTATTATTAGTGTGAAAAGAGAAAAATAAAAAAAAATTGGAAAGTTGATAGAAAATGGGGAGTGGGGACAAGGTGAAATTGAAGACAACTGGAAAATATGAAGGGTAAAGGCATAATAATTAATAAAATTTGAAAAATCTCTCTCTTCTCTTTGCACTGAATAATTATATTGATGGCTTTAGACATCTTGTCCCCATCTTATTTAATTCTCTTTTCTTCTTCCCTTTTACACATACCAAACCCTAGAGAAAGACATCATTTCATTAATCATTCTTTTTTAATGCTCTACGGTCGATTTTTTGATTGATGATATATATTTTAATAAGCTAAGTTATGTTCAGGTTGACAAATTTTTTTCTTTTTTAATTATCGCTCTTATAACTTAATCTATGAAAAATTCTATTTCTATAATTGAACCATAATCAACTTAAATGGATGGTTAAGTTTAAATTATTGTCAGATTGAACATAGCTCAGCGTAAATTGGCATACATCTCCAATCAAGAGGTTGTGAGAGTTCGATCTCCCACCCCCACATGTTGTACTAAAAAAAAGTTTAAATTATTACCCTTTTGTTATTTCTGTTTTCAAAGAATTTGTGGTTTTTTAGTTGAGTACAAGGATTTGAACCTCCAACTTCTGGGAAGGTAAGTAATGTTTTAACAAGTTGAATTGTACAGTCARTAATTGTAGCTATTTTTTCTTTTTCCTGAGTTTGACAATAATGTGGGTGAAGAGTCAAAATCTTCGACATTTTTGTCACTGATTATATATGTCTTAACCCGTTGAGTTATACATGTAAAATGCTAATATAGAAAAATGAGATTTTTAGTATTAAACATTCTAACAATTCAAATAATCGTTTTGTTAACCAATATATTTATAAATAATAAAATATACAAAATATCTATAAATATAAATACTATATATCAAAACTGTGAACCTGAACTTAATTCAATTGATTGATGCACATGTATCTAACAAAGAGATCGTGAGTTCGAATCTCTAAATTGTATTAATATATATATATATATATATATCAAAACTTTTTAAATATTCTTTTTGATTTTTCTAAACAAAATAGAACATTTGACCTACGAAGTTGAAAAACAATATGAAAAGAAAAAGAAAAAGAGAAAAGTAGTCGACAACAAAGAATGCTAATGATTCACCCCAAGGAGGATTTAATTTGAAACAAGATGATTAAAGGAATATAAATTATATAATATATTAAAATTGAAAAAGGTGATAAATAAATAAATACATAAATATATATATTCATAATTGTATTTTTGTTAATATTTATCATAAGTATAACGTACTTAAATGAGTTACTTTCTTTAGTAATATTTAAATTTGTGACCAACACTTACCAAAAAAAAAGGTAAATAATGGTTATACATGGTAATTAATCGATTAGTAAAATATTGTTTTGCAGTTTTTTATGTTAAAAATTATTTCTTTAATTGTTTTACAACTCAACAGCATTCAAACAACTTCAAAGTTTCGTTTATTTTTTTAGGAAAAAAAAAACTACGAGTAAAATTATTGTTTATAGTAATAGTCCATTTTTCAATTTCTTCATCTGCTAAAATTTTAAATTTTATTTACATAGTCTCCACGGCTTTGCTTTTGGTTTCACCCAAAAGGTCTCACACCAATGGGGATAATTGTCTCTCTTATATACTCATGATCATTCMTTTCCCTAACCAATGTGGGACTTTGTTTGCAATCACCTTACAAACCCAACAGATACAAAGTCCTTTATATACACAACTTAACTATACACAATAAGCAACCATAATAGAAAACTAACTAACTGACTATAGTTAGAGTCTAATACTCCCCTCAAGATGGAGCAAAAATATCAATCAATCCCATCTTGGACACAAAATTGTCAAGCACAGCAGCAGACAACGGCTTGGTGAAAGCATTGGCTAATTGCAAAGAAGACCTGATAGGGAGCAGTCGAATGGAGCCATCAAGAAGCTTTTCTCGAACAAAATGACATCGAGATCAATGTGTTTTGTGCGCTCATGAAAACTTGAGTTAGAGGCAATATGAATGGCTGCATTATTGTCACAGAAAAGAAGAGCGGGAGGCACAAACGAAACCTGCAACTCAGTTAAAAGATGGATCAACCAAATGATTTCACAGGTGGTGGCTGCTAAGGCACGATACTCTGCTTCTGCTGAAGACCGAGAGATGGTGGATTGCTTCTTAGTTTTTCAAGAAATCATAGAATCATCTAGAAAAACACAAAAACCAATGGTAGACTTTTGATTGTCAACACAGGATCCCCAATCCGCATCTGAAAAAGCTTTGAGCTGGAAAGAATTAGAGGCAAAAAGAAAAATGCCACCACCAGGGACCTTCTTCAAATAACGCAAAAGATGATAGACTGCTGCAAGATGCTCTTTGCCCAGACGAGAGACAAATTGGCTGAGTTTGTGGACTGGAAATGTAATGTCAGGACGCGAGATAGTGAGATACAAAAGCTTACCAACAAGCTTTCTATATAAAGTAGATCCGTCGATGAATCCTAGTTTGTTCTTCACCAACAAAGCAATCAACATCGATCGATTCCACGATGTAGTTTTCTTCGGTGAGTAAATGAGTAACTAGAACAAGTCCTGTATTATCGGTATAATGGAGATAATACGGACTGAGAGGTGAATCAACGCTCGCCGAAGGTATAGAAGAAGACTGAGATCCAGTCGAAAGCGCCGGCGATGGTGGTGAAGGCGGTGGGGGATTCACCAACGAAGCATCTTCGGGAACTGTAGGCATGATTGAAGCGGTGGAGAAACCAAATAGTGCGCGTGTGAAAAAATTTAGAGAATTTCTAAATTTTTCTCTGATACCATATTAGGCACGTGAGAGAATAATGTACTGATATTCTCATTAAATCAAGGAAGGATACAAAGTCCTTTATATACACAACTTAACTATACAAAATAAGCAACCATGATACTAACTGACTATAGTTAGAGTCTAATACTCTTTTTTTTTTTACGAGAGGCGACATTTTTTAACCTTAACTATCCATTCCACTTAAAAATAAAAATAAAAATAATAATAATACATTTTATATTAAATATAAAAAATCCGACCCGATTACTAGAAGAAAACAAATAGTTGTACAACCATTTGGAGATCAGCTAAGCTACCTTTTTACAAGTCCTTCTATTATTAAACTTAAAGTTTGATATTATATCGAGGATAGTCTTTCAAAAAAAAAAAAAACACAAACAATTTTTTTTATCAAATAGGATGATGTGTTGGATCAAAAATTTGACCAACAAGTTCGGACTCGGATGGCCGACGAATAGAACCTGTATAGAGAGGTAAAAGGCTCCGATGCTCAAGTCATTTCAAATTCGATTTATACCTAAACAGAGAACTGTTTCAGTACCTCAAAAAATGAATTGAAACTCTCTATTTATAAGATTTGGGTTTCTGACATCATTTAGAGAATAGTTGCGATCGTCCCATAAATCACAATGTGTTGTCAAAAAAACAATTAAGGACCAACGACTATCTATGTTGCGATACTCGACTCGTCCTTTACAAAGGTTAGCCACTAAGGTCTTCGTTGGTTTGGTCGGCTCGACCTTTATGAAGTTTGCGGCGATCAATAATATATAGCATCGAACCTGTCGAACTAGTTATTCTCCTTGGAAGAGTTTAACTTTTAGACTATGTCATTACAATAACTCATTACTCTCCGTCTCCGACCTATAGGATGTTGACATGTAGCATCCAACAGATCATACATGAATGGTAAAAAAAAAATAAAAATTGTGGATGAAAAAAATGAGGCAAATTTTAGAAAGATAAAGAAAATGACAGCAAAAAGAGAGTAAATAAAAAAGAGGACCAGAAAGCAAAACCACCTTAAGGCCAAGGCTTAGCTTTCTCCCAAATGGTCCTCTGATTCTGTGAGGAAAATGGCAGAGATTTTGTTCTATCAAACTCAGTCCCCCCAAATAAAAACTATTTGGTTCCACCACCACATGCTCATCAATTTTATTTAATGCCTCCCCAAAAAACAAAAAAAATATATATATATATATATGTAGATACAATTAATTTGATATATAATTGAGTTGTTATGTTTTGTCTGGTTTACGAAGTATTACAGTGTTTGTTTTAGTAGCGTTGTTGATTTTGATCTTTTTGGTGCTGCTACAAATTTATTGGCAGGTCTCTTTGCTCCTTTTTTGTACACTATGTATTTAACCCACCTTACGAAGATCCCTTCCTTTTGACCTAGGATCAAACGGTAACTCTAGATAGATGTAAATTAATAACACCCAAAAAACCATATAAGAGAAAATTATAAAAATCTGATATTTGAATCCTAACCTCGTTGAGCTAAAAGTAAGATGGTGAGTTATATTTTGCTTGAGTTGGGCTCAAATTGGCTTTGATACTTTTTAAACATGGTTCAAATTTTAAATATGAATAATGAATATGTGTTCAATTTAAAAGATAAAATTAAAAAAAATGCAGAGGAAAAGAAAAAAAAATTATGCATTATATTGTTTTTCTAAAATATTGAAAAATAGTAACAATCATGGGCATGATTGGTGGGAATTCCACCGACTCTCCCCAACGGGATTCTTTTTCTCTCACATTATTTTATTGAAAAACATACCCTAATTTTTCTTTAGAAGAGAAAATTTTGAGTTGGTATGATGCAAATTTATCTTCAAATGATGTGAGAGTGGAATCTTATTCTCAAACCAATCAAGTTAAAGTTTTAATCAAGTCGATGACACGTTCTAATAATTTATTAACGATGATCATCATTAAAAATATGAAGGAGATTTGATCATTCGAAAAAAAATACTAATATTTAATTATTAAGTTATGATATCACAGTTATATTCATTAATGATAGTTCAATCGATAAATTTTAATATATAACATTATTTTGTCAACGTACATATAGTTCAAATGATAAATATTAATATTTTTCTTGTTAGTTTTTTCTTTTTGTTAGTACAACAGGTACGAGGTCAGATGATGAACCTCTAACTTCTAAAGATTGAATAAATCACTTTCTTTACCTTTAGAATAATATTCTATAAACAAATAAAAAAAAGGTAAAAATGAAGCATTATTCAATTACTAGATTAAAA
>NW_019104495.1:2060812-2142445 GCF_001995035.1 Momordica charantia | reverse complement strand
AGTACTAATTTTATACAAAAGATAATGTATAATGTGTGGTTGGATTTTTTGTTCAAATAAGACGACAAGTTTAGTTAAAATAAAAGTAATTTGGGGTGAAAATCTTCCAAATAAAAAAGGTCAACATTGCAAATAATTAGTAATCACATGGCATATAAAGAAAAACCATACCCATAACCCTAAATTGCGTCCTAATTATTGAGGAAAATAGAGATTTAGGATTTGAGAAAGAAATTGAGAATTGGATGATTTATTGAATGGTGGGGTATAAGAGAAACAATGACTTTAAAAGTAGGTCCAAACAAGACTTCAAACTTCTCATGAGGCGAAATTTCTGGCTAAATGGATTATATTTATTATTGTTGTTTTATTATGGATTTAAATACTATTTTGTTTCCCGTAGTTTTTTTAGCTTTAATTTTAGTTTATTTTAATCTATCTACTTAGGTTTTGTACTTTTAAACAGGACTATTTTGATCTCTATTTATAAAATTTCAAGACAAATTAACACAATGGAAATCTTTTGATACAAATTTGTGACTATATTTCAAGAAATTTAATAAATTAAGTGGCATTGCTAAAATTTTAATTGAAATAAATAAGATAGGAAGGAAATGGATGAATCAAAATAATCAATTTTAAAAAAGACTAAAGAATAATTTCCAAAAATCAAAGTTAGAAATTTTATACACCAAAATAGATGTTTTTGGAAGTAAATATATCCTTTGGTTTATTTTTGTCACAACGACATAACACATATTTTCCTTTTTCATATCCTCATTAAGTAATGGACATCTTCACCCATGTTACCTGATTTTTTCCATTTCAATTATTCTCTCTCTTAAAAGGGGGTTTTTCATTTAAAAAGAGTATAAAATAATTTTAAAAAATAGAACTAATATTATCATTTTTTTCAAAATTAAAATCACTTCGCAAAAATCAATTGGACTACCTTCGATCTAATATCACTAAAGAAAGCATTGATTCTCCACAAAATAGATGCAAAGAAACAGCTTCTTTAACTAGGCGATGTATATATCAATTGGTTGTAGTCACGTCTAATATGTACGAATTTTACCTATCGAAAAATTTACTTCATCTTTAAAAATTTCGACCCAAATTGCCACTTCACACTAGGTCGTCTTCTTCCCCAAAAGAAGGTGAATCGTGTCGAGACAATTAGATGCCAAAACTACTTTTGAGAGGCCTACCATTTATACGAGATGAAGACCCTCTTGATTTTGCAAAAAGCTCAACATATGTTGGAGAAATTATTCAAATTTGTATAATAATGTGGGTAAAGAAATATGTTAGAACAAAAAAATATGATAAACAATTGGGAATTCGAACCCACGACTTTTAAGTTGAGAATATATACTTTAACTAGTTGAACTATAGGCTGTACAAAGGAATATGCTAAAGAAATTATTTAGATCTGTATAATGTGTGTTTGGTTTATAGGTTTAGAGCAAACTTAAAAGACTTTGCAAAATTAAAGAGATATATTATAATAAATGGCAAAATCAAAATGTGTTTTAAATATAGCAGTTTTTTTCCATACATAATATAGCAATATAGCAGTATGTTAGATATCTTATAAATGATTAAATTTACTCTTACTTTTTTTTTACGAAAAATTTATCTTACCTATGAGCTTAAACTTTTAGGTTTATTGATGATTTACATGTTTGATGGTATCATAGTAGTAAGTCGTATATTCGAACTCTTATATTATAATTTCCTCCCTATTTAATATTAATTTTTAGTCGTTAGATCTTGTGTTGTGACGGAGAAGAGTAAATTTTAACAGAAAATAGTATGCAATATAGCGTAAAAATATTGTCTCTTGGTCTTGTGGCAAACATGCCAAACCCTTCATTGACGCTACTTAGAGTGGAGTTATATTTTGTTTATAACAAATCAAATCTGTTCATCAAATATCTAAATAATAATAATTAAATTGTTGTAAAAAAAGTAATATAATAAATTGATTTAGTTTCTTTCGTACGTAGCAAAAGACAAAAAGCGAGGGTCGCTATCGTTTCTTTTATCGTTTCCAACTTTCGAGAAAAATAAGAGTTTGATAATTGATTCTGTTTTCTGGTTTTCCATTCTTAAGAAACGTTTTCAAATTGTATAAAAATTTTGGAAGCAATGAAATTAAATATCGGTTTAGTAATGTTCCCATTTATTGTTTTTTATTTTCCATTTTACTAAGAAATCTAAATATTTTGCAACTAGTTATGTTTCTTGTTTCTCGTTCTTTTAGGAACGTTCCCAATATAAATTTTGGAAACAACAAAAACAAGTTTCTTGTTTCTTGTTCTCGTTCCCAATTTGTTCCAAAACATAAATAAAAACATCGTTTTATCATTCATTGAATCAATGGGTGTTGAGGACATGTAATTCTATTTTTCTTTATTAGACACGGGAACATTAGTGTCTAAACAGACCCTATATTTATTATTTCTTGTTTTGTTTCTATTTTTTTCCAAAACACAGATAAAATCATTATTTTATCATTTTTATTTTAAAATGAATAATAAATATAAAAAAACATAATATATAAAGTCAAAATTTTGAAAATAAAAATTTGAAAAATTAAATTTCATATAAAACATTTAATTTTTTTAAAATCTAAAATTTTAGAGTACAAGAAATAAGAAAGGATGGTCAAAACTTTTTAAATAAAAAGAAAGAGCAAGAAAACAAGAAATTGTTCCGGAAAGAAAAATAGAAAAGTTACGAAACGGGCGCTAAATTTTTGGTATTCTTAATTATAATAAATTTTACTTGTGAAATGTAAGAAGAACACCAACTTTTCTAACCAAGAAGTTGTTTGTAAACAATAAATTAATTAATAATTTGAGCAAAACTCAACTAATTTTAAAGATATATTTTCGACCATCAAATTAATTGGCATCATATAAGGAAACTTGTTATTTGTAATTTTATGTCCCTACGTCTATTTTTAGAATAGCATTAATGGGCTAAAATTATTTAAATTGTACATATAATTTAAAAGTGATCATAAATAGGTAGAGAAATATAGAACAAATTAATACATGCTTTTTCATGTGTCAGCCTAAAGAAAACAACTTCACACCAAAAATTTGCAGCAATAGTACTTTGTATATTAATGTTTTATGTAGTTGTGACAAATGATCAATTAAATAATCCTAATGTTTCATGAACATAAGAAACCAATCGGTAATTTAAGTATAATTCAACTAATTTTATATATATATATATATATATATATATTCTCAACCATTAAATCGGGGATTCGAATCTCCACTTTATAAAGTCAACTAAAACAAAAATATTTTTTAATTTGAACATAACTCAATTGGTTAAGATATATAAAATTCTCACCCCACATGTATTTACTTCAAAATCACTTCCAAACAGAATAATTTTAAGTGGAAAGAAATAAAGATTCAGACTTACGATAGTTTCGTCGGGGAGAACTGAGTTCTCTCTCGTTAAAATCTTAACAATATATTATTTACATAAATGCCCACTTCTTCCCTCTCTACGGGAGTTCCAACTAGAAAAGAAATAGGGATAGCTGGCACAATTATTCCAATAAATGGAGGGGGTTGAACTTCGGCTTATTTCAAAATTTAAGTTTTTTTTTTGTTATAAATAGTATTTTGATCCTTTTATTTTCCAACTTTAGTTATTTTAATCGCTGTACTTTCCAAACATTTATTTTAGTTTCTGTACTCTTCAGCTTATTTAATTTCTGTATTTTAAAAATATTCATTTTAGTTTATATATTTTTAAAACGTTACCATTTTTATCCGTTCCTTTTCATTTTTATCTCATTTATTTCCATCATTAATTTTAGCATAACACCTCGCATTTTCATTTTCTTGAAATGTAGTCATAAATTTGTATTAAAATGTGTTCATTGTGTATAAATTTTAGGAAAAAACGTTATTCCTGAAAATTCAAGAGGAAGCAACCATTATGAGTGGTTCATTTGGTCCTAAGGGACTAGGGTAATTAAGAGGAAATGAGTTCAAATCCCATGATGGCCACCACGCATGAATTTAGGAGGAGCTAGCTCAGCAGTAATTCCCACACGTTGTACTAAAAAAACAATTCTATCACCTAACAAGAGCAAATTGACCTTATAAAAAATATGCTCTCAAAACACCGTCTTATTTTAATACCATATTACGTTATCAATATACCTTAAGTCATTCGATTAGACAAAACTTATTCTTTTCAATATATGTTGAAAAAAAATCATCAATATAGGAATGGCTAGGTGAATTATTAAACTAACATATAAATAAAATTGTAATGGTAAATAAGATCCAAATCAACTAATTCTTTTCTTTGGAGTGAACAAAATGAGAATCCACGTAATTCTTTTCGATAAAATAACTGCACATCCTTCTTCCCTGGAAAACAAGTGAAGATCTCTCTTGGAACTCTCCCTGGAGAACCGTTTATGGCCAGAGTCATAGCAAAGAAGATCCTGTGGAGGCGTGATTCAATATTTTTTTTTTTAAGTTAAAAATTTTGTTCCGTGCCTTGGTTATCCAAGAATACGTTTTACTACTTCCATTCGGAAATAACATCTCATTAGTTTCGACCTCTAGAAATTGCATAATGACAAGGGTCTTGGTCTCGTGGAATCACTTATCACGAGGATATCTTGGGTTCAAGTTTGATGGTGGTCACTATGTTACTCAGCCTTGATTATAGAGATTCACAGTGTAAACCACACGAAAACCAATAAAAAAATCTCTATACTAATAATCGATCTCTCAAAAGCTTCATGTGGAAAAAAAGGGTCTTCCCTTGTGGTCCCGCAAAATTTGTAGCCACAAGATCGAACAATTATAATCAAACACAAGCTCGTTTTCAAAGTCGTATCGTACACAAAATGATCCACACCGTCCCCGCCCCCGCTCGGGTGGCTCCCATTTACAGCAAAACACTGAAAGTTCTATCTTTCTTTCTCCCCCCCATGTTCTGAGGCTCACATCAAATCTGCAAAGAAAGAAAAAAGTTTGTAGTTTTGTGTTTGTTTGGTAATTGTTACGGCAAAATGTCCTTCAATAATATTTCTGTTTTTCTTCCTTCCCTTATGTTTTGTGTTTTCTTCTCTTCTAATGTCCAAAAGTAATATATATATATATGTATATATATATATTAAAATAAAATAATTTTCACAATTGCCTTGCAAAAGAGAGAGCCAAAATCCATTCCCCACACACCCACGTGCCCTTCTTTTTTTGCACTAGATTATTGGCCAAAAAAAATTCTATTTTCTTCCCTTATTGGGTTGAGAATCTCACTCCAATAATATGAAACTTTACCCATTTCTTATCTCTTGATTCAAAGCAACCCCACCACACAAATTATGTTTTGAATTTGTACTTCCAAATATGTTAGGTTAATGTCCCAAAAAATTCACTTTACTCCCATTATTTGGAAACATTATTGGAAACAATTTAGTGTCTGTAGTTTAAAGTTTGTAACGATTTAATCTCTATCGTGAAAATTCTGGTTAATTTTTTTATATATGCAGATTGATAATGAGAGACCAAATGTGTTTATAAATTACAAAAACTAAATTGTTACAGATAATGAGGACTAAATTTTTACAAATTTTAAACTATAAGGACCAAAATTATTATATACTAAAGTCCATAGACTAAATCGTTACAAATTAAAGTTCAGAGACTAAATTGTTAATTGACAGATATTTTATTGTATGTATTTGGTGGTTTTGGTATGATGTGACACTGTCGAGTATAAATCTATCCAAAAAGATCTCGAGTTAGCATAACAAATAGAATAACTATTATTTTATATAAAATTTCCCCATTTCTTATCTTTTGTTTCAAAAGCAACCCCATCGAAATTTGTGCTTAAATCCTTGTATGTTTGGTGTCTTTCTATATCATGGCATGATATTGTGCCTTTTGGACCTAACCTTGTATGAGTTTTGCTCTTATATTCAATTTAGAATATCGAGACTTTCTTACCGGTACATTCCAACGTTGGAATTAATTTAATAATTAATTCATATATAGGTAATAAATTAAAGAGTAATTATATTTGAACTATTTAATGGGCATATACGTGATATTGATTATGGATCTATGACTTCTAGTGGTGCGACCTGAGTAGAAACCAACTCATTAATCTAAAGGAATTATGAGAAATCCCAGGATTAACTTATAAATAAATAGTTATGGTCTCCAATACACTATGCTTCTTGAGTTTTCTCTTCTTCATTAAACATAGAGTATTGCCCATATTTTGTCAGCATTGCATAGTTGAGAAAAACCATAAATCACAACTTCTTCAGGTCAGATCAATCTATCTAATGGTTTAGGTAATTCTTTGGTCTTGATTGTTCTAGAATTTTATGACTTTTATTCCAGGATAATAGTGATTTAAGATTTCTTAAATTTTTCCAACATCCAAATCTTTCAAAAATGTTAAATTATCACATATATTTGCATCTCTAACCATCTTTTATTTACCTATCACAAATGTTTCTTGAGTTCAACGATGGCGAGATCAGAGATCGATCATTAATTTTTAGGATGATATTAAGATATCTTATCCACTTGAACAATGTTCGAATTGGAAAAATATGAATGTCATATTAACTGCACTAAACTATATATAAGCCTTCAATTTTGCATCTTATAGATCTCCAAAGTACTATCCCAAAGGGATAGCTTGGGATTTCAAGGAATATACAATTTCACCAAGCAATAACCTCTTGCGTACGTAGGCAATGGAGACAGTGCAAGGCATGGAGGCAAAAACATCAAATGATCGCCGACTCTTGGGGAATAAAAAAAAGTCTATGAACTTACAATTTTGTGTCTAGGATCCGTAAATTTTAAAAAATATCGAAAATTTCAAGACGAACCTGTTGTATATACACATAAGTCCTTTTTTCAGGGTAAAAAACATAGTTAAAGAGGAAGAATAATGACGATGATGGGCATGGATGTGGAGGGTAGAAATGGAGTAAAAAGGAGAGGGAGAAAGTGAAAAGAGAAAAATGTGGATGAGAGAGGAGAGAGAAAGGAGGGGGCAGCGGGCAGCGGGCAGGCCCACCATATATTCTGAAAGAAATTCGGTGGCAGAGAGAGGTGAGGCAATGGAGTTTTAAATTTCTTCTTCTTTAGGGTTGATTTTGACAACACTTTTGTTTGGCACATGAAGCCCACGTTACCCTCTCTCTCTCATATTCTTCATTCCATCTCATATTCCTTATCCACCAATAATATAATATTCACCAACTTTCTTTTTATATTATTCTAAGATTTAAATTCGGAAGTATACCGACTTAATTAGTTGAGCTGTATTTAAATTAATTTGGTTTGGTCATAAACACGATCCAATTGAATAATGCTTCTAAGTAGGAGAATTTAATTTTAATTGTTTGTTGCTAAGTTTTTTACAGGTGAGAAAGAGGAGGGTAAAGAGGGTAAGAGAAGAGATAAAAAATTTAGTTGGAGTCGTTGTTGCCTAGTTTGTTGAGAGGTATTGTTGTTGGCTTGATGAGTAAATGTTCATTGAATTGTATCTGAAACTAAATGTGGTAAGTGAAGTGTTTAGGCTGTGAAACCACTTTATTTATTTATTTATTTATTATTATTATTATTTTATTTTTTTTGAAAGAGTTAGCGGGTTAAGTTGAGATTTAATTTGGCTTGTGGGTTATTACTCACAAAATAAGAAAATAAGAAAAATGAATTTTTACTCTCAACTTTCCATTTATCATATATATAATCGAGAACCGATGTCGTGCGGCTTTATCTAGAAGACGATCTCTATAACTCTAGCGGCATTTGCAACTAACGCAACATTCAAATTGACGGTAAGGGACTCAATCTAGATATCGGGTGAGAATCCCCACCCAGACGCTCTCTCGGGACTCGAATCAAGTTGGGAGGTGTTCTCATCCAACCCAAGTCCACTTCGCCACATCTATAGGTGTAATAAGTATATATTATGATTCTCATTTACTTTTAATAAATTATAAAACGTGTTGTTGAAAAATGTCTTCAAGTAAGATTTTTTACGAAATTTGATTATTTTGACACATCCTTATTCTATAATTGATATTGAGCATTGATCCTACTTAATTTTGTGCCAGAATTAATTTTGATTAAGTTATAAATTAGAGGGTTAGTATGAGATTTTTACCTTTGCTTTGTCCAAGATCTAATTTTATTTTCCCTATAAATAATTATTCTTGGCCCTAATGATGAAAATTGGACCTTTCAACATTTCCTATCATTTTCTAGTGGAAAAGGGCATGAGAGCTCAGTTAGATTAGATGGAATCAAGTGAGATTCTCTTTTTTGAGATAATTTAGTCTCTTTGATTAGACATTAGATTTTGATTTTGTCATCAACTTTATCATTTTGACCCACAAGTCATTGCATAATAATTTTCTTTACAATTATAAACAATCTAAATCTACACATCCAATAAAATTAAATACTATATAATAATACTTTATCACCATTTTATTTTTTCAAATTAATCTAATTCAATGCAAAAAAAAAATTAAGGGCTCGTTTGTTAATATTTCCGTTTTTTGTTTCTCGTTTCCAATTTTCTTAAGAAATTTAAGTATCTTTCAACTAACTTTGTTTCTTGTTTCTCCTTTTTTGGAACAGTCTCACAATTGTATAGAAATTTTGGAAACAACTAAAACTAGTTTCTCTTTTCTTGTTTCTATTTCTAATTTGTTCCAAAAACATAAATAAAAATATTGTTTTATCAATTCTTAAAGGTTGGAACCATGCAATACAATTTTCTTCATTAAAAATAAAGAAACAGAAACAAGAAATATGAACATTGTCAAACGAGCCCTAAAAGTCTAGGTTTACAAAGTTTAGATCCTTGTATAGCCCATACTTGTATTTTCTATATTTGGATTATGTAGAGAAATAGATTTCAAAAATCTATGTTTGGTTTGTCTATTTGTATTTGTAAACAACAATTTGGAGCTTGAAAGAATTTTTTTTTTTCATTTTCTAAATTAAACAATTGATAATAGATGTTCTATCTACAGAGCTACACTCAATTTGAAAAAAGAGGTGGTTGTTCACAAGTTGTACAAACCTAGACACCTTCTAAACAACTTGGATTCTCTTCGATTTTACTCACTTTGATTAAAGTTCTTCGATCTGATCCCAATCTAATACGAGCAATCATCGGCCAATTATGCTTAATTCTAACAAAGGACAAATGCTTCTCGAGACTAGCTTCCCGATAGGGAAAACTACATGGATAAGATCGAACAAAACATGACATAGGACCAGTTGAATAGAAGAACATGTCTTCCCATGTTATATCATGTTACCAAAGGGAGGCATAAGAACTATTAATTAGCACACCAAAAGGAAAATGATAGGACAGTGATTGCAAATAGAAAAAAGGTGGAGAAAAATCAAGGTAATTACATATAAAAGATGTTTGAAAACCCTAAATTGACTTGCAATGGAAGTGCTTTTTAAGGGCTCCTCATAAATTTGAAGGACCCACCTTCATAAGATAAAATCACCAAAAATTGAGGCCTAAGTGAGGGAAGGATTGAGCTTGACATCCCATTTAATTTGCAGGCTCAATCATCGCTCGATATTAAATTTCCGTCGACATTTCAATATGTCTATAAATTCGACATCGATATGAAACACTGGATCGACATTTCAATAATGTCGCAAAAAAATTGACAACATATAAAAACATCAACATAATATATCATTCCTATGGACATAATGTTAATGCTAATCATTTTAACTTAGTTAGAAAGTGTGAAATGTTTATTTGTTAATTTAAATATTTGTTACGAATTTTTTATTTTTATAATTTTTCTAGAATTATTTATCTATATCGACAATTTATCAATATTTATATTGATATTTCCATAAATTTGATATCTCCACCAATGATATTCGATTCTGATAGAGTAGAGGAGAAATTTGAACCATCCTATGCAGTGAAGTGAAACTAATTTTAGAGATGAGGAAAGAGAATATATTCTTTGCCTTTATTCCGATCTTGCCCCTAATCACCAAACTTGTATATGTATATGTTATACAATAATAGTTAAATTGATAAAAGGATAAGTAAATATTGCTTAATTTTATCCATTTTTTTGGCATAAAAACCTTTGTAAATATTTTATTAATATTAAATTAAATCTTTATTTACAAAAAGAATAAAGTTTCTTTTTCAAATATTTTAAGAATTGCTTTACATGAAACTGGACCAGCATATCAAAAAGCTTGGGCTTTATCCTAGCCCAACTCACAATGTCACAGTCTCTCGAAAAATAATAATAATAATAATAATAATAATTAAGGAAAAAAAAAGGCTATCTACATATGAATACCTTATATAGTGAATAATTACAAATCTTATTACTTTTAAAGTAAATTACATATACTAATAAAGGAAAGAATTTACAATTAAATCTAGGTAAATATCTGAAAGATTTTAAATTTATATTAATGGAAGCTTTTATTGGAGCTCTAAAGGATCCTTCTGAATTAGACTCTGCCAAAAAGAAAAAGTTCTCTAAGATAAAAGATTGGGTCGAAAGTTTGATGTCTCATCCTGAATTAAAAAAATTTATACATAAAAAAGTAACGACGTTTGGGTTAATTATAAAAGATTTTCCTAAAACCAGCGGGAAGACAACACTCTATGCTCTTATGAGATAAAATATTAAATTTATAGGAGGATATATAATGACGTGACATGTGTCACAATCATAGTATTAAATATCTAGTAGACATGTCCATCGACATTTTTCCATGTATCCATAGATTTGACATTAATATGAGAAATAAATTAACATTTCCATTGTATTAAAAAAAATGACAAAATATAAAAAATATCTATAAAATGTCATTAATATATACATATATTAATATTAAACATTTTTTATTAATTTATATATTTTTTATGATTTTTTAATTTATCTAAATTTTACAGTGACATCGACATTTCGAAGATATTTTCATAATATTGAAATCGTGATATTTCCATCTAAGTATATCACCACGGATGTAACTGATCCAAACTAATTCTCGGCCTTTAGGTTCGACTTATTACTTCTTACTTCGAACAAGTTCATAGACAATCAGTCTCACAATTGTTTAACTCCCCACTACTATAATTGCTGAATCTACGTCGATATTCACGAGACGTGTCAAGTAGACAGATTACTGTTCTTGTTCTTCAATGCCTATAAATACTAGAGGTCGCTCAGTACGTCTATTTTGTGTAGGTTCTCTCCCGAAACAAGCATTAATATTTTGGTTAAAACAAAGTTTGTTCTAAGGCATGGAACTTTGTTGAATTGAACCAGAGCATTAAGGTGGACGACGATTAATCTGAATACCCCATTACAGGTTTTGAAGAAATTCCAATTCTGCAACAAAGAAAATTCAATTCCAACTCGAAGAAAGCAAAAGTCCACAAATTCAATTCTAGGAAAGCAAATTCCAATTGCTATGTCAGAGAGAGAGTGTATGATCAGAAGGACGAATCATTGAGTTGTATAAATTGCCCATTTCAAACAAATCTACAAATTCCCTTTCGCAAATCATCCTCAAAGAGAACGAGGAAGGAAACAAATCGAATTTCTACTGTACAAAATTGTGGCTTTATGTTCTATCTATTCTTATTGGGCGTTTCTCGTCTTCAAGAATTCGCCAAGCGAGAAGTGACTTCGAAGAACACATCTTCGTTGCAAGGGATCGTCAAACCCCCCATTGGATGATCGAATCCGAACTCTTCTTCGGCTTTACTCAACAGATCTTGAAACGACGGATGCTTCAAGAAAGATATCGGAATCACATGTCGTCTCTTCTGGGTTTCTCCAACGTAGACTGCGAAAAACCCCTTTGGAACAGTCGACGACGATTTCCTTGGGCTGTTTATCAAACGGAATCCCATGGTATGTATCTCAAAGAATTTTGATTTTTCTGGGTTGTTTTTGTTTCTGTGATTGGAAGATCTGGGTTGGTTTGTGTTTGTGATTCAGAGAAGAGAATGTGTGTGTGTATTTATAGGTGAGAATTCCAGTGAACTTTTCTTTCTGAAATCTTTTGTGTGGTGAAGAGGCAAATGGATTATGAAGAGTGGCACATGGAATTGTCTTCCAACTTGCAGCTAAGATTTGGGACTGCAAACATCACAGTGTCTATTAGGTGACAAACATCGATGTCCTACAAACATCAGAAAATAGGGAGTAGAGAGCTGCCTAAAAATTTGAAATGGACGGTTTGATACCTGACCCTTTGGTTAAGGACATGATCAGGACACTGATATTCGAAGATGATGGCGGGTTGAGAAGAGTTTGGTATGGATGTAGACCCCAAGGAAAGAAGGAAACCGAGGCAAGGGAAAAACTCAGGCAAAATGTGGTGTCTAATTTGACAAGAGAACAGGAGAAGGGAATGGATTTGGCTCATTCAGCATTTAATAGGGGAGGATAATCCATGGAAACAGTAAGAGGGGAAAGGAGAAAACAACAGGAAGGAAATGGGATAGGTTCCCCATTCTGAATCGACCGAACCAAATAAAGTCATTACAAGACAATGAAATATAAGCCACTACTTTCTGATGGTTCAACTTGACTGTCTGGATTGCAAGGATTTTTCTTACTCCCATGTCAGGACCCTCAAAAAGATGGTTTTGCTGATGTCAGAACCTCATGAGAATTGTGAAAACTGAAAAGATCTACCTGGCAAAAGAGAAAGAGGTAACTTTTGTATTTTGTTTTCTTGTTAACTTTTATGGATGAATATGGAGTCAAGTGTCCATATGAATGAGGCCATTTATTTTTCCTTTCATTTAGTATTTGCGCTGCTAATGTAAAACAATTTATTTATATAGCCAGAGGAAAGTTGCCCACAACCTTCTGCTTAAGTTGTTAATAAATAACTTCAAGTTATTAGTTTTATGGTCATGAATGGAAGGTTCTGTTAGGCTTTGAATTAAGAAGAAATGAACTCAGTTTTCGACTGTCGCTCGGTATATAATTATGTTGTAGAAGGAAGAGGATTTGGTCATATATTTTTTGTCAATATAGGAATAGGATTGTATGAGCACTTTCATTCAACAATATTGTACCATACAAATAGCCAACTGTCCAAAATAATAAAGGAAAGAGAGGGGGAGGTTGAGGATGTACAAGGAAAGAAGAAAAAAAGGTAAACTGTACAATTTACAAAAGGAAAGAAATAAATGCAAAAGGACAATGGGCCTAAAGAATGGGCTTTTACTAAATGGACTCAACAGTCATATATTCGAATTAGAAGTTCTTGTCAATATAGGATTGCAGAGGAATGTACATATGCCCATTATGTATGAACAAAAGCTATTGGCCTGCATAGCTTCAATGAGGCCCTAGAAGTATATCTGCATGTAAAATGGAGAATGAACTGATATCTCTATGATACAACCCTTTTTCAAAAAATCTTAAAGCAGCATTTAAGCAGCTGGCAGCAACATATTTATATTGAATTGCCAAGAGAACAAAATAATTAGAAATTAAGAGAAAAAGAGGAAGAAATAGAGTCCTTTTGTTAGCAATAAAAATTCTTGACTTTCAATCACATTCACTGAATGTTTACAAAGAATGGCTAACTTAACCTATTTTATTCACACTGAACTGAAGTGGTTGGTTCCATGCTTTGGACAGTTCATATATCTGGGGTTTAACAATTTATGTGTCTCCAATTATCATTATTGTACGTCTTTCATGGACTGAGTGGAAGATAGAACGCATCAAACTGCAGGCTTTTGTGGGAACTAAATAGAACTTGAATTTGCAATAGTTCTATTGCAAGCCAGAGAAAAATTTTTGGTCTGGGAGATTTTGGAAAATGTTTTCAACATGAATTGCCAATTGTCTTGTAGCATATCTGCATCATCTGGAGCCATCTACCTTCAGGCTGCTCTGCTGACCGAGTAGTTAAACAGATTTCGGAATCACTTTCTGTCTGTATCTTCCCAAATTGGAGTAGACATTTGTAATGCACTCAATTTCCACTAAGGAGGAAAGAAACATGCCTCAAGTTTCAATTTTCTTTGCTAAGCTGGAAGCTAGATCGGTGAAGATGTTTTCAAGTAAGATATCGGTACTATATGTCGCTTCTTTTGCTCCTCTCCAACATAGACTGGGATGTACCCTCTTGGAATGTTGTTGGATACTGAAGAAGATCCTGTATTTGAAGCTACTCGACGAAGAATCTGCTTGACATGCATGATACAAGGTAATCTGATAGCCATATTTCCCTATCTTTATATTTTATATTTGTGTGAGATAGGTTTCCTTGCAAAGAATATGAATATTCGAAATGGGTATACAATCACATAATGTGTGTATATATAGATGATGAATTAATGGTGAAGAGTCTATAAAATTGTGGCCATGCTAAAGTGGGTGCCACTTCAGGTTGAACATTGAAAAATCTGCAAGAATCATCACATGAGTGTGTTTTCAGACTGATCAATAGAGATTGCATAGTAATTGTGACTGTAAACTTGTTGACATACATATTGTCCCCAACCATTCCAGAACGAACGCCCTAAAAAGGACCCCACTTTCAATTAAGCTAGGAAAAGTAGTACTAGTAGTAGTGTATAAGAATCATTTATGGATAGCACATGGTTCTGTTTTCTGACTTACCATCAAAACATGGTTCTCATTGGTAGTGTATATTGGTAGGCGTACAATCTTAGGTACCACTACTTGGTGAACAACCCTACATGGCTCCCATGTAAAAATATGGTAGATTTATGAGTATTAACCTCACTTGAATCAAATGCATAATCTAATATCAGTCCAGCTTCTTGATTAGACAACCCGAGTACTTTCATAATCACAATAATTAGTCTCTTAAATAGAAGTTCTATGAATCTAAACTAAATACTTTTCCTCTGTACTCTGATAATCATAGTAATTAGTCCCTTAAATAGAAACACGATGAATCTAAACGAATAAATTTTGATTTGTACTTTGATAATCATAATAATTAGTCTCTTAAATTGAAATTCGATGAATCTAAACTAATTACTTTTCCTGTTTCATGGTGACCTTAAACCAACAAATTATTAATTAGGTTTCTAGCTTGCTGAGGTCTTGAATTAATCGTCTGAAATTTCTTGCATTCTTGGTTACTGGTTAGTTTCTTACTGATTCAGTTTTCAAATTTCTTTGTGAGCTTCCTTTCAAATAAAAGCAATCATATACATAAAGATTGACATAAACTTGATACTTTGGCTAAAAATATCAGAGTCAAATACTATTTTGTTGCAAAGTGCTTGCTTAAGAAGTTCTTCAGAAATCGTAATATTGATCAAATTATTAAAGGTGCATAGAAGAAAACTTGAATGGTTTTCTTGACCACTTGATCGAAAATTCTAATATAAAGAAAAGAAAAGAACAGACTGCATCAAGTTTTTAGAGCATTAGTTGGTTAGAAAATTTTCTTTTACCTATAATTGTAAGTTGAAAACCATGGTTCATTGATGCCTTCTTAGAAAATGTTATTTGAATTTTTCTGGCGAAGAATAACTTTTGCCATTCTTGAACTACATAATTACCATATGGAGCAAATGTGGTGGGGAAGTGGAAGAAAGAAAGATACTCCAATCAAGTAGTTTCATCATTCAGTTTCGATAATAAAAAGAATTATGAACAATAAAACAGATTCAATACAAAGAATCAAGTTCTCTCATTTCAAAAATGCTTATCATCTACATTTTGTACTATTCTAATCCTCTTTCTGTACCATACTATCTACTTTCAGATATCAATCCCTCTGGTTCATCTGAGTGAGATTGAGAAAAGTATCTTCACTACATGGAATTGTGATGCCACCCATTGGATGATCATATCCAAATTCTTCTTCTGCTTGACTCAACAGATCTTGAAATAAAGGCTGATTCAAGTAAGATAGCGGGATGACGAAACGCTTCTTTTGTTCCTCGCCAATATAAACTGTGAAGTAGCCTTTTGGAATGTCTACAGCTTTTGGAGATGCTCCATTTCCTGTTGACGTAGATCGTCGAAGACTTTGCTTAGCATGAACAATACTAGGCAAACGGAAACCCATGATGGTATGGTATTTCTCAAAAAAGATTCTGAAAGGATCACCGAACTTGGAAAATTATTTTGATAATTGAAATATGGAAGACTCTTGTTGGTTCTGAACCCAATTACACGACCTTTTATATAGATGATAGTCTTTGGTTTCTCAGAGATAAAGACGTTGACAAGGCAGAAATATGAGATTCAATGCTAGAGAGACAATAGTTCATGACCTATCACATGGATGTGACTTACCAAGCCATTATGAGAATTTCAATATCATGTGATATATGGGCATTTTGTATGCTTTGTGGAGAAACATCATGGCCTACTTTGGTCTCCAAATAACAACTGGAGAAGTGAGTTGAGTAAATCTCTAAAATTTTAATAGGATCAAGGACATCACTCAAACCCTTGTTGTTCTTTGGTGGAACAAAATTTGAATTGCATTTAATGGCTATGTCTGCTACATTTTGCTTTAGTGGAAAAGATTCCAGCTAAGGAACTTTGTTGGTCGTTAGTGCTATCAGTGAACTCAAAAAAAATCTTAAGCACGGATACCGTGGTACAGCTAAAACTTACAGTTGCAAAGGAATGCTAAATAGTACAGGATATAAGTAAAAGAGAGACCCTATTATTACCAAAACTTTTTAGCTATTTAACTTGAGTGCCTAGTTTTTGCATTGATATTTGCACATCACTTTGTCAAGATCCTAAATGGTGCATAGCAAGGAGAAGCAATGGCTCTGATTGTTCTCAGGCGAAGTGCATTGTGAATATCCTGACAACTGGTAAAAGAGGGGAAGCTACATTTGGTATATTAAACTGTAATGGATGAATTTGCAGTCAGTCTTCCGTTACATTAAATAATTGTGCTGTTAATGTCTCCAGTGACTTTTTCCTTAGTGAACTCTCTCATGGCATCATTAACACTCATGTTGTTGTCCAGAAAAGGAGTCCTTTGTTTCTCTCTTGATGGGGTGGTGTTCTTTATGCAAGAAAAAGGATGGAACTCAAGTTTTTCTCTTCAGCTTATGTTCATTTGATTCTGCTCTTTGGTCATATTTTCAGCACTGTTTTTGTTGGCAAGCTGTTCTCCCCAGTGACGTTTAAAGGCTTGCTCTCTCTTTCCCTTGAAGGCCACCCTTTTACGAAGGATAAATAATTTTTATGGCTTAATTTCTTTGGTGAGAGCATCAGCTTGGCTTTTGTGGCTTGGAAGGAATAATAGGGTTCTTCAACAATAAAGACAAGCCTTTTGGAAGCTTCATGGATTATGTCTTTTTGTTGCTCTCTCATGGTGTAAATTTTATGCTCCTCACAATACTTATAGTCTATCTTATCTTCCTACCAATTGGAAGACCTTTTTGTAACTTCCCCGGCTTCGGGATTTTTTATTTCCTCCTCTTTTTGTAATTTCGTTCAATCAATGAAATTGTCTTTTTTTCTTTAAGGGAGACCATTGAGTCATTATCCATCTGTAAATAGCCAGAGGAAAGTCACCACAACCTTTACATAAGTTGAATAACTTGAAGCTTTAGTTTCATTGTTACAAATGAAAGATCCGTTTAGGTTTTGAATTAAGAACTGAACTTAGATCGCTTTCGAAACATTTGCACAGTACATAATTACGTTGTAAGGTTGTCCATACTTACACTTACTAGTATCATCTTCATCACTTTCACACTTCTTAGCACTTCCGTTTTTCCTTTTGGAAGAACCATGGTTTTATTTGTCATTACTTCTACAGAATTTCAGGACTGTCGATGGAAAGAACTGAAAGACTCAAAAGTCATTAAGAAACTTAGAATATATGTGGGATGTGGCAATAATTTAATGCTAGGTCTTTTGATCTAGTGACTGACTGTAATTTTTTTTTTTCCTTCTTTCCTTTGTTTTGGCATAAATAGTGTCCACAACCATTCCAGAATTAAACATCCTAAAGAGGACCCCACTTGCAGATAAAGCTAGGGAAAAGTCATAGCAGTGTACTAGAGTCATTTATGTACAGCACATGGTTCTGTTTTTCTGACTTATCATCAATAACATGGTTCTCATTGGAAGGTGTACAATCTCAGCTACCATTGCTTGGTGAACAACCTTACATGGATCCAACTTAAATCTGTGGTGCATTTATGATTATTAACCTAACTTGAATCAAGTGCATAATCTAATATCAGTCCAGCTCCTTGATATGACTATACTCATTACTTTGATAATCACAGTAATTAGACCCTTGAATAAAAATTCAATGAATCTAAGCTAACTAATTTTCCTATTGCATGGTGACCTTAAACTAACAAATTCTTAATTTGGTTAGATCTTGGGTAAACCATCTGAAAGATCTTGCACAGTAGTATAACTTCTTAATGATTCAGTTTGAAATTCCCAAGTGAGCTTCCACCTCAAAAAAAATCATACTGATACGTAAGTATTGAAATAAAATTTTAACTTTGGCTGAAAAAAATAGTCAAATACTATTTTGTTACAAGTGCTTGCACTTGAAGTACTTTGGGAATCATGATATTAATCATATCATTGAAGATGAATAGAAGAAAATTTGAAAGTTCTTCATCACCTCTTGATTAACAATTCAAATAAAAAGAAATTAGCTAAAAACGTTGGCTTGGATTGAAAGTACTACTTATTTTTGGTGAAGAAGAATCAAGAGATCTCCTTACCAATTTTGAACTACATAACCACTAAATAGAGCAAATGAAGGGGGAGAAGAGGAAGAAAGAAAGATATTCCAACCAATAGTATCATTCAAAATTATGAACGCTATTAACTTCAATTCAAAGAATCAAGTTCTCTCGTTTCAAAAATGTTTGTAGTATACATTCTATACTATTATGATTCTTTTCCTGTACTACCTAGTTTTCTAAATCAATCCCTCTAGTTCATGAGTTGTTTAAACTCTGCGTGAGACTGAGGAAAGTGTCTTCACTGCAAGGAATTGTGATGCCACCCATTGGATGATCATATCCAAATTCTTCTTCTGCTTGACCCAACAAATCTTGAAAAGAGGGCTCGTTCAAGTAAGATAGTGGGATGACAAAACGCTTCTTTTGTACCTCACCAACATAAACTGTAAAGTAGCCCTTTGGAACGTCAACAGCCTTTGGAGAAGCTCCATTTCCTGTTGATGAAGATCGTCGAAGACTTTGCTTAGCATGAACAATTCTAGGCAAACGGAAACCCATGTTATGATATTTTCCAAAAGGAAGAGTTGGAAATTTCTTTCAATAATTGGAATATGGAAGACTCTTGTTGATTGTGAACTCAAATAGCATGACCTTTATATAGATGAAAGGCTTTAGGTTACCCAAAGATAGAGACAAGGCAGAAAGATGAAATTCAGTTGCAGAGAGACATTAGCTCATGGCCTATCACATGATGTGTGTTCCAAGCCATTATCAGTATTTCAAATTCATGTGCGGAAACATCCTGGCCTACTTTTGTCTCCAGATAAGAACTGATAACAACTGAAGGAGTGAGTTGAATAATCTCTAAAATCTTTAATAGGACGTGGACATATTAGCGGCACTTCAGCCCTTGTTGTCCTTCTGATGAAACAAAATATTAATTGCATTAAATAGCTATGTCTATTATGTTTTACTTCTGTGAGAAAGATTCCAGCTAAGAAACTTTGTTGTTTGTTGGTGCTAGTAGAGAATTCAGAAAATTCTTTAGCACGGATACCGTGGTACACCGAAACTTAGAGGTACCAAGAATGTGAAATAGTACAGGATAGGAATATAAGAGGGATTCCATTGTTAGCATTTTTTTGGATGTAAGAAACCCGCATCCATAACAACACAATTGAACAAACGCCATAACTTCTGAACTATTCTACTTGAGTGCCTATTTTTGTATTGGTATTTTAACATCCTCGTGTCAAAATCTCATGTAACTTCCTTTCTCTCTCTGAGAAGATGTTGATGTATTATAATGTTAAGAGTTTGATATTACATTTATGGGTTTTCTATATTTACATTCATCCTCCTTTTCCAACGGTTTCATATAATTGGACATTGAACCTTTCATATGATGGAAGTTGCGGTGTATTGGGTGCCATTATGTGCGGTATTCACGAATCACGGTGCTGCCGTACAAAATACCTCATTTGAAGATGGTGATGGTGCAAATACATTCAATGCTTTTAACTATGTTTTTGACTCGAGGAGAGCAAACTTATTCATTTAATCCCAAATTTTTGGAGTTGCTTTTTCCAGTGATCGCTGGTTATATTTCTTTATGTTTTTGTGCTAGTAATCGGTTTATGGATGAGTGCTCAGGGTAATTGGTCTGCCCTGGAACCTATGTGCCAAGGACTTTGTTTCTTATAAAATTAGTGCAGCAAAAGATCCTGAATTTGATACTTTCTGTACCAAAAGTATTCTCTTAAACAAGGAGGATAATAAACTACCCTTGGATTATAGCGAGTTAATGTGTGCATACATATTGCTTGATAAATTTTTTGGGAAACTACCCTTGGAGGATAACAAACTGTTCTTCCACTAACTGCACTCACTAAGAAGTTGAGCCTGACTAGCAAAATATATATTGCTGTGTACGTTCACCAATGATCAAAAACTTACACAGGATCAAAAAGTTACACAGTGTCACCCTTACAATTCTTAAGGTGAGGAACCTGTTATTGATTAGAATGAAAAATCTCTCTTGAATGTGCTTAATTGTTAACTGCCAGATGTTAGTTCTATTTCTTGCTAAGACTATATTGTACATTGTTAAAATGAGTTTATAGTAGTTCATTGAAAGAACGACCAAGTTGTTTCTCCCAAATTATGCTGATCGATTTTTTTCCTAGATTTTCATCCAATTTTCGTCAGTATAACGTAGAATTTATTGATCAACGTATTTCCAGCATAATTTAAGCTTATCTCCGTTGTAAATTTTTAGTGTACGATCAAACAATAAAAATAAAATGTAAACAAAGTTGAAGGAAAAAAAATCATTTTGTTGGCACCAAGAAGCCTTCTACATTCAATTTCATTCAGATCAATATTTACAAGAATTTGTGAATCCGTTCTAATTTGTTGACATTGAACTGAAGCAGCTGGTTAAATCTTCGGAAAGTTCATATTTCTGTGGTTGAACCATTGATGAGCCATCTGATTATCATTCTTGTCTCTCAAATATGACATCAAATTGCTGGACATTTCAAGTATTGATCAGACTCAGCTTCTATCATGTCTGCATCTTCTCGAGCCATCAAATCTGCATTATGTCACTCAATTTTGAAGCAATAAGAGAAGGAATGTGCTTCAATTTCAATCCTCTCCTAAGCAGGAAGCGAGATCAGTGAATACATTGTCTCTGCAGGGAATTGTGAGGCCTCCCATTGGATGATCATATCCAAATTCTTCCTCTGCCTTACTGAGCAACTTTTGGAATGATAGCTCATTCAAGTAAGATATGGTACTAAATACCGCTTCTTTTCCTCCTCTCCAACATAGACTGGAATGTACCCTCTTGGAACATTGTTGGAAACCGAAGAGTCGGCAGCATTTGAAGCTACTCGACGAAAAATCTGCTTGACATGCACGATACGAGGTAGTCTAACACCCATATTTGCCTCTCTTGATCTTGAATTCCGTGGAAGAAGATTTGAACTTCACAAAAGAAGATTGAATATGGATATAGAATCATATAATATGTGTATATATAGATGACTATTAAATGGTCAAGAGTCTTCAAAATGTGGATATGCTAATGTGGGTGCCACTGCAGGACGAACAGTGGAAACATGTGGGAAAAATCATCACATGGGTTTGTTTTATAACTGATTGATAGTGAATTGGTAGTGATTGTGACTGCATATTTGTTGGCATACATATTGTCCACCACCATTCCAGAATGAACATCCTAAAAGGGCCCCACTTTCAAATAGAGCTTGGAAAAAATAGTAGCAGTATATTAGAGTCATTTATGGATAGCACATGGTTCTGTTTTCTGACTTATCATCAATAACATGGTTCTCATTGGTAGTGTATTTGGTAGGTGTACATTTTCAGCTACCATTGTTCGGTGAATAACCCCACAAGGACCCCACATAAATCTGTGGTAGATGTATGAGTATTGTGCAAACCATACTTGAATCAAGTGCATAATCTAAAACCATTCCAGCTTCTTGATTAGACATCATCAATACTTTGATAATCATTGTAATTAGGCTCTTAAATAGTAATTCAATGAATCTATACAAATGAATTTTCCTATTTCATGATGACCTTAAACTGACAAATTCTTAATTTGTTTTCATCTTTTTCAACTTTGCCAAAATCTTCTGAGATCTTGAGTTAACCATCTCAAAGATCTTGATTAATAATTTGAAAGAGAAATGAGTTAGCAAAAAATATTATGTAGGATTACAACTAGAAGTAGTCATTTCAAATAGTATCATCCAGTTTATGTTAGACTTTCCAGTCAATAGTATCATTCAAGTAGCTTCATTTCATCATCCACATGAAAAGAACTATGAAAAATGTAGAACAATTTCAATTCAAAGAATGAATCAAGTTCTCTCATTAAAAATGTGTATTCAGTCTACATTATGTACTATTCTAATCCTTTTTCTATACTATCTATTTCTAGACACTAATCCCTCTAGTATGAGTCACTCAAACTTTGAGAGAGAGCGAGTAAATGGTCCTCACTGCAAGGAATTGTGATGCCACCCATTGGATGATTATATCCAAATTCTTCTTCTGCTTGACTCAACAAATCTTGAAAAGAAGGCTCATTCAAGTACGTTAATGGGATGACAAAACGCTTCTTTTGTACTGCACCAACATAAACTGTAAAGTACCCCTTTGGAACGTCCACAGCCTTTGGATATGATCCATTTCCTATCGATGAAGATCGTCGAAGACTTTGCTTAGCATGAACAATTCTTGGCAAACGGAAACCCATGTTACAATAGTTTCCAAAAAGAACTATGGGACCCTGAAAGGAATACTGAACTCAGGAATTTCTTTTGAGAATTGGAATATGGAAGACTCTGGTTGATTGGGAACCCAAATAACATGACCTTTATATAGATGAAAGGCTTTAGGTTACTCAAAGATAGAGACAAGTCGTGGAGTGAGATTCAATGGTAGAGAGACATTAGCTTATGACCTATCACATGGATTGGTCTTCCTAGCCATTATGAGAATTTCAAATTCATGTGATATATGGTCATTTTGTATACCTTGAGCAGATACATCATGGCCTACTTTTGTCTCTAGATAACAACTGGAGAAGTTTGTTGAATAATCTCTGAAATTGTATAGGATTATGGACATATTGGAGGCGTTCAAGCCCTTGCTGTCCTGGTGAAATAAAATTTAATTGCATTAATTAGCTGTCTATTACACATTGTTTCAGTGGGAAAGATTCCAGCTAAGAAACTTTGTTGGTTGTTAGTGTTACCATAGAAAAAAAATCTTGAGCACGGATACTGTGGTACAACTGAAACTTAGTCGTAGAAATAATAGCAGCATCGTACAGGATGAAAATAGACGACATCATTAAGTCATTATTAGCATTTCATTGGATGAAAATAGACAATTGAATATAAACTTTTTGTCTACTTAACTTGATTGCCTATTTTTTCATTGAGCTTCGCCCATCCCATGTCAAGCTAGTAAGTGACTGCAGAGCAAGGAGATATATTGGCTTTGCTCGTTCTTTTGTGAAGTTCATTGTGAATATCTGCCCGGAAATTGCTTAGGAAAGAAGCTTCATTTGGCAAATTAGAATGGTAATGGATATGTCTACAATATTTCTTCATTATTCTAAAATAAATATTTATCCCTTACACTTAGTTAATTGAAATACTTGCTTAATTTTGATGCCTAAGTTTTCCTTCCGCTACTTCGATTTTCTTTTTTCTCTAGTCTTATTTTGTTAATTACATTACCATGGTAGATTCTCCATGAACTCATTGTTCCTTATTTTCTCCTTTTTCGTTCTCTGATAAGATATAGATGACGTATAGTGATGTTGGATTTTGATATTACATTTTTGGGTGACCACAAAATAAAATAAGAAAACTCATTGTGTACCATCAGCAATGATCAATGTGTATACATATTGTTCAATAATTTCTTGGGGAGCTGCCTACCCCAAGTTGAAGTAAAATTCAGTCACTACTAACTGAATTCGCATAGAAATTGGACCTGATTGGCAGTGTATATACTGCTGTGTACATTTTCAACGATCAAGAACTTCCGCAGGATCACAGTTCCAATTCTCAAGGAGTGGATTGCAAACTCTCTTGAATATGCGAAACTGTTAACTGACAGATGTTAGTTTTATTTCTTGACAAGACTTCTTATTGTACGTGGGGTTCTGTATAAGTTCATTGAAAGAAAGAATAAGCTGTTTTTCCCAAATCATGCTGGTCTTAGCTAATTCTTCGTTGTTGATTTGCATACAACAAATGTTCGCCGTACTAAGAACCTTAAAGCTAACCTTTTGAAGATCCTTGTAATAACAGGAGGTGTCTTGCCAATTCAGTACAATGGAGGATTTGCCAATTCAGTACAACAAATTTTCTCTCTAGGCATATTGCTGTTGTAAATTTGTAATTATGACCCAAAAAGTGAAAAAAAAAAGAACAAAAAAAGAAAACATTTAGATCAATGTTTTCCATAAACTGTGAATCAATTCTAATTTGTTTACATTGAACTGATGCTTTGGGCAGTTCATATTTCTGCAGTTGAACACGATATTCCATCTGATTATCATTCTTGTCTCTCTCAAATATGACATCAAATTGCAGGGTGCTTGAAGTAGCGATCAGACCTGGATGGTTTCACAAGCCCAAGGACAATTTCGGATTGGTAGCTTCCCTTCAATCTTCTCAGTGCAAATGGCCAATTTTCGTTTCAGCATATCTGCATCTTCTCAAGCCATTCATCTTTTGAACACTATGCTTATTTTGATGGCTAGAGGGAGTATTTAATCAGACCTTGTAGCATGTCTCCTTAAGAACTTGGAAGTGGGGTAGACATTGCATTATGTCTCTCAACTTTTAAGCAAGCACAGAGCAAATGTGCTTTCGTTTCAATTCTCTGGTAAGCAGGAAGTGAGATCCATGAAGACTTTGTCTCTGCAGGCTATTGTGAGGACTCCCATTGGATGATCATATCCAAAATTCTATTGTGCAACTTTTGGAATGATGGCTCATTCATGTAAGATATCGGTACTGCATATCGCTTCTTTTGCTCCTCTCCAACACGGACTGGAATGTACCCTCTTGGAATGTCGTTGGATACTGACGAAGATTAGGCAGCATTTAAAGCTACTCGAGGAAAAATCTGCTTGACATGCATGATACAAGTTAGTCTAATACCCATATTTGCCTCTCTTGATCTTGAATTCCATGTAAGAAGATTTAAACTTCACTCTTAAGAATGAATAAATCACCACTCAACCCAAAAGCTTAAGTCGATGGGTTGGGTAAATTTAATTCATTTATATGGATTCTAACACTCCCCCTCACTTGTAGGTTTGGAAAACAACATGAAGACCCAACAAGTGGAAATTATAATAAATAGGGAGGGACAACAACGCAAGGGTTGGAACACATGACCTCTCGTTCTGATACCATCTTAAGAATGAATAAACCACCACTCAACCCAAAAGCTTAAGCTGATTGTTAGCGTACATTGGCTGGTGTACAATTCCAGCTTCCATTTCTTGGTGAACAACCTACAAGGATCCCACTTTGATTTAAAGATGTGGGGAGAAGTTTGTGAACTGTGATGAATTTGTTTCTGTTAGTCCTCTTGTTGATAAGACGTCATCAATACACTATTAATCATATTAAATACTCTCTTTAGAAGTTCTTTGTATCTAAACTAATTAATTTCCATTTCTTGACATTACAGTTTGGGAGATTCCTAAATGAGTTGCCACTCCATATCAGGGCAGAAGGTATGAGTTCTGATAATAAAATGAAAACCTTTGACTTCAAAATCCAAAATCTGGATCGAATTCTATTTCATTAACAGTGCTTGCACTATAAAGTACTTTGAAAATCATAAGATCAATCAAGTAATCAAAGATCGATTGAAGGTGAAGCTTAGATTCCTTCTTGATTAGCAAGTTTAATAAAAGGAAAAGAAATGAGCTAGTAAAAAGCAGTGTGTTAGAAATACTTGTCAAATTAGTTTTCCTTTGTTAGAAGTTTTTATTTGCCACACATATCAGTATAAGTTGAACATTATAGGTATTTTCATTTTTTTGATGATGAAGAATCATGAGATCCTTCATCCATTCATGCTCTACATGGTCTATTGGTCACTATATAAAATAAATGTGGGGGAGAAAGGAAAATAAGATTTTCAAGCAATATCATCCAGTCGTTTCATTGACCAGTTTTCAATGATGAAAACACTTTTTAACTATATAACAATATCAAAGAATCAAGTTCTCCATATTAGAGACTCTTCGTCTGTATATGTTCTATGCTATTCTAATCCTTTCTCTGTTCCTGTTCCATCTATATCTAACTGCTAATCCTTTTGGCTCATAAGTCATTTAGACTATTTGTGAGATTGAGGAAAATTTCTTCACTGCAGGGGATTGTGATGCCGCCCATTGGATGCTCATATCCAAATTCTTCTTCTGCTTGACTCAACAAATCTTGAAACAAAGGTTGGTTCAAGTAAGATAGTGGGATGACAAAACGCTTCTTTTGTCCCTCGCCAGCATAAACTGTAAAGTAGCCCTTCGGAAAGTCTGCAGCTCTCGGAGATGCTCCATTTCCCGTTGATGGAGATCGTCGAAGACTTTGCTTAGCATGAACAATACTAGGTAAACGGAAACCCATTGTGTTACAATACTTTTCAAAGAGATTAGACACTGAAGGGAGTATGCAAGTAGAAAATTGCTTCTGATGGTGGGAATGTGGAAGACTCTTGTTGATTGTGAACCCAATTACATGGCCTTTATATAGATGAAATGGCTAGAGTACTCTGAGTTAGAGAGATTGACAAGCCAAGGATTCAATGTTAGAGATCAGATCATGACCCATCACATGGATTTGTCTAGCCAGCCATTACAAGAATTGCAAATTCATGTGTTATATGGACATATTGTGTACTTATGAAGAAACATCATGGCCTACTATCATCTTTGGACATCAAATAGAGAAGAGAACTCAATAAATCTAATAAAATAGGATAGTGGGGTAGACACTCAAGTTTTTGTTCTCTAATGCCCTTCTAGTGAAATGAAATTTAATTTCATTATTTAGCCATGACTATTGCATTTTTCTTCAGAGGAATATTTCAACCAAACTTAGAAACTTTCAAGTAGTTGAAAAGATTTGGAGAACTTCTTGGGACTGCATCTTTTTCCAAAACCTCCAATCGGAAATGTCTTTCTAAAGTTTTTTTTTTCTTTTTTATTTTTGTAAATAACCCTCACTCTTTTTTAGTCAATTGGATGGCATTTATGTAATCTCCTTTTGATATTACAATTCGAGTGAATTCCTTGTCTACCATTTGTACTTTTTCTTCATCAATGAAAAGTTTTAGTTTTTTATTAAAAATAATGATTACGCTTGCTCACTTCTGATGCTTAAAGTGTGCTTTGTGCTACTTGCAAATATCTAAATAGGATCACGTTTAGAATTGAATTTGTGGATAAAATTGTTTATTCATCACATTGGATAATCTCACTTGAATATGTACTACATTATTAACTTTTAGTCTTATTTCTTAATAACACATTATTGTATGTTGTCAGAGGATTTTTGGAACCACATTGAAAGAAATACTGACCTACTTTCCCTAGATCATGCAATCTTGGCTAATTGTTGTCTTAGATTGTAGTCCATTTTGTTGATCCTGCCAAAACTTTGAGTTGAAATTTTGAAAATTTTTACAGTATTTGTGTAGTATCTTGAATTTTCAGCTTTAAACATCACTAAATGAGTAGTTGCCCAGCAGTTATCGTGCCTATAATAAATGCGGGCTAGCCAAGGGCAGAGCTAATAACTGCTAAAAGCATCTAAGTAAGCTACCTCAGAATTCTTTTGCTGCTTAAAGTCGTGAAAATTCACCAGTGTAATGTTATTGGTGCATTTACTTGCACAAATAAACATGCTAATAAAACAATGGAGGAAAAGTGTGCTTTCATTTACACACAAAGCTTTTTCTTTTAGTTTCATTCAGTGCAATGCTTTTGTTATCCGGCTCTACCCAAACTTTTCTGGTTTACCCCAACATTCCCCACTTGTCCGACTGTTGCAGAGCAATTTATCCAAACTTTCTGGTTTACCCCAACATTCCCCACTTGTTCGACTGTTGCTGAGCACTTTTTGGATATCAAACGGACCTCCCCAGAAGGTAATTTTGCCTTTCCGTCATCTTCTTGTCTTTCACAAATGGTATAGCATAGGACATCAAATTGCAGGCTCATTGGAGAATTGATCAGAACTTTAACTTTTCTGCAAGCCTGAGAAAATGCTCGACTGGGTAGCTTTCCTTCAACTGGAAAAACATAAAATGGGAATGACCAATTTAATCTTCAACGTGTATGCATCGTCTCGAGTCTTTTGCCTTCTAGATATTGTTCTGATCCTCAGCCTGGAGTGTCCATCACTTCTGAGTGTGTCTTGCAGAAGTGGGGGTAGGCACTGCATTATGAGATTCAATTTCCACTAAGAATGGAAGAAATGTGCTTCAAATTTCAATTTCCTGATAGGTTCCTAAGTGAGATCAGTGAAGAAATTTTCTCTGCAGGGAATGGTAAGGCCTTCTATTGGAGGATCAAATTCAAATTCTTCCTCTGCCTTACTAAGCAACTTTTGGAACAACCGCTCATTCGCACTACAAATCGCTTCTTGTTATCCTCTCCAACATAGACTGGAAAGTGGAAAGTAGCCTAAGATTCAGCATCATTTGAAAATACTCGATGGAGAATCTGCTCGACATGCACGACACGAGGTACTCAGATAACCATATCCACCTACCTTGATCTTGAATATTCTGTAGGGACTCGAACTTAAAAAAGAAGATTCCCTGCAAAGAATATGAAGATTTGATATGGCTATAAGATAAAGTAATGTGCACATATAAATAGATGAATCAATATATGGTTAAAGCCTATGGAATTTGGCTACAGTATGTGGGAGCCAGTGCTGGCCAAATTGTAAAGATATGATCAGAAGCATCACATGGGTCTGTCTTCTAACTTATTATAGAGAGTTGGGTAGTGATTGAAACTGTATCTCTGTTGGCATGCACATTGTCCACAATTGTTCCAGAATGAACATCCTACAAAGGCCACCACTTACAATTAAATCTAGGAGAAAATAGTATCACTGTATCAGTCATTTATGCATTTCACATGGTTCCGTTTTCTATCTTATCATCTATAACTTTGGTTTTGATTGGTAATGTGTTTTAGTTGTATAAAATTAGCTGTCATTGCTTGGTGAGTAGTTTACAAGGGATCCCCACCAAGAATTAAATATATTGGAGGAATCTTGGGTAGATTTATTTGAATTAACCTCTCCTGAATTCCAAAGCATAATCTGATGTGTTAGTTCTATTTTTTAAAAAGACATCATCAAGATTCAATACATTGCTAATCATATTAATAAGTCTCTTTCATAGCTGTTGATTTTTTTTTACCTTCCAAGATCTTCATGTTAGCATACACTCTGAATAATTTCCCAATGGAGCTGCCACTTCAAAGCAGAGCTGATAAATTTGTAAGTATCGAAATTGACAACTCCTGAAAGTAACAATATTGATCAAACCATAAAAGATTGACGGAAGGTCCAGCTTGAAAGCCATTCTTCACCACGTTAGAAATAAAGAAAAGAGAGAATTTTGAAAAAGAAAGAAAGAAAGAAAGAAATCAACACTGTGCATCAATGCTTTCTTATAAGATCTATTTGCCTTTTCTGGTAAAGGAAATTGATGAGATCTATTTTCAGTTCTTGCACTATATTGCCACTGTGGAAAGAAGATTGTCCAACTAATATCATTTACTTGGTTTAATTACGCAGTTTTCTGTAACAAAAGAAGCATAAATGTACAATAGTTTCAAAAAATTTGAATTCTCCGATTTCAAAATTCAGGAGTGTCTACGCTCTTCACTGTTTGTGTCCTGTACATTCCTTTCTTTATACCATCTATTTCTAAACACTATCCTTATGGCTCATGAGTCATTTAGACTACGAGTAAGATTAACGAAAATGTCTTCATTACAGGGAATTGTGATGCCACCCATTGGATGATCATATCCAAATTCTTCTTCAGCTTGGCTCAGCAGATCTTGAAACGAAGGCTGGTTCAAGTAAGATAAAGGGATGACGAAACGCTTCTTCTGTCCTTCTCCAACATAGACTGTAAAGTATCCCTTTGGAACATCTAGAGACTTTGGAGATGCTCCATTTCCTGATGTTGTTGATCGTCGAAGACTTGGTTTAGCATGAATAATACTAGGCAAACGGAACCCCATGGTATCGTATTTTTTTTCAAAGAGAGGACCTATGGGACTCTTGAAGGAATGTCAAAGAAGGAAATTTCTTTCAAAAGTGGGAATGGGGAAGACTTCTGTTGCTTGTGAATCCTATTACATGACCCTTTATATAACTGAAGGGTAAGATTGCTTGGAGTCAGAAAAATTGACCCTATTGCTAGAAAGGGACTAGCTCAAAATCAATCACATGGATTTGTCTTCCAAGCCATAATGATAATCTCAAGTTCATGTGTTACCTGGGCCATGCTGTATCTGATGCAGAAACATTATAGCTGGCCTTTATGGACAAACATAGAGAAGAAAATTCAATACAACTACGTAAATTTCAGTAGATCATAGACACATTAGAGGCACTCAAGGCTTTGTTGTCATCCTTGTACAATAACAATTGACAGAGACTATTCTGTTGACACAAAATTTAACTGCATCAAATAGTCATATCTGTTACATTTTTCTTCAGTTAGAAGGGTTTCAACTAAAATAGGAACTTTGTCGGTTGTTAATGTTTGCAGAGAGATCAGAAAAGTCATACGTACCGGTACCGTAGTACATGAGAAACTTGTAAATCAAGAGAATACTTCAGTACAAGATAGATATGGAAGAGAGACTCCATTTTTATCATCCTACTTGGTGCATTAAATGAAAAGACCATTGATTAGATGCCAAAACTTTCCAAATGATTTACTAGAGTTGATGTGGAGATTGTTTTGAAAAATTTCTTAAACATTTGATAGAAGGAAAATTTACCAAGTTGTATTAAGCTTGAAATCAATCTTCACAATAAATATGAAATTATAAATAAATATTATAGATCAACCAGTCACCACTCTAGTTGTTCAAAAACATTTTTAATAATAAAGAATAATAAAAGAAATACTACTGAGTAAATATTACTGCATTGATGCTATTGAAAGGATACAGGTATTGCATAGATGATGGATACTATAAATATTGAACAGATAGAACAAGGTTAAAAAAATATTTTTGGTCCCTATATTTTTTTCAAAGTAATGAGTTAGTCTTTGAGCCTTAGTTTGTAACGATTTAGTCTTTATAATGATATAGTCTCTGTATTTTCGAATTTGTAACAATTTAGTCTATGAATTTTAATGTATAATAATTTAGTCCCTATAGTTTAAACGTTTGGAATGATTTAGTACCTATCATGAAAAATATTGTTATAATTTGATAGTCATAGGCTAAATTGTTATATAATAATTAATAAGAATCAACGCTTAATTTTGATGGGATTTTTACATTAGGGATTAAATTGTTACAACTTTTAAAGTATAGGGACCAAATTATTACATACTAAAATTCAACGACTAAACTGTTACCAATTTGAAAGTTTAGACTAAATCGTTACAAACTAAGATTCATGAACTAATTACTTAAATGAAAGTACACAGACCAAAAGTATTTTCTAACCAAAGAATAAATAGAGAAAATGGCCAAAATCAAGACATAAAATGAAGAAAGAATTCCTGGCAAACACTTAATTTCCAGTAAAATTGCATCCATTAACAATTTCCTCATGCAGGGAAACATTTCCTAGACTTCCCATAGAAGGAAACAAAAAGCTGGAGCAAGATTGGAAAAAAAAGAAAAGTGCATGGATTTTATCATGCCTAATATCCCTGGTCTACAAGATTGTATGTTACAATCATGTCAGTGTCCTCTCATGGCCTATTTAACTGAGAAATGAGATCAGTGAAGATGTCTTCTCTGCATTGAATGGTAAGACCACCCATAGGATGATAGTAACCAAATTCTTCTTCAGTTTGACTAAGCAAGTCTTGGAAACATGGTTGGTTCAAGTAAGTTATCGGGATTACAAAACGCTTCTTTTGTATCTCTCCAACATATATTGCACAGCAGCCCTTTGGAACTGCTGCAACTCCCTCCTTTGTAGATGAGGAAGACCGTCGAAGAAGCTGACGAAGTCTCATGTTTATGATACAATAAATGGAAGATGCAAAAATTACTAGAAGATCTCAAAGCACCTTGAGATGAGAGGAAAAATTCTGTGTGACAGAAAAATGAAGACTTGTGTTGCTTGTGAACAATCAGATATGTATTTATAGATGATGATACTGGTGATTGAAGACTTTGGATAAGGCTTAGTAGCAGACAAGAACTCATGAAGTAGCATATGGTTTTGTATACCAAATAATGAACATTGAACTGGGTGATGTTGGTAGAGGATATTGTCCAGTCTTTTCAGGGAAAAGAATTTACAGAAGATCATATTGTCTCTCAAATGACAATGACTGATGAAAATGGTTTCAAGTCTAACAACTTGATTATATTAAACAGCTGGCTTATCTTGTCTACCATGAGATGACTGTGATCAATATTATATGTCATAAGCTCTAGTATTTTCTCATATCATGCAGACATATAAATTTAAACTTCAAAGAATTATGATGCTCTATTGCTAAAACTATACTATCTACTTTCGATTACTTGTTATGCATGGCTACTATACACAATTAATCAAGGATATAAGAAATTTTAACCACAAACTATTTTTTTTTTTTTTTGGAACAAGAAACAAACTTTTCATTGATAATATAAAAAGGAAGAAAATGTTAAAGGCTACAAACTCCCGATGGGAGCAAAAGAAGATAAAGAAACACCCAACAAAGAATGAATCATGTGCTTTGACAAATCAATGCCGAGCTACTTTCCATAGCTATACAATGATTTTGAACAACAAACTTCTTATGTTTCAAGACTGGTGCACTCTTAATCTGTTATTCTACTCTACTATGTTAGTTTGTTAATTACCATACAGTGATTTTGCTGATATTCATCTTCTCTAATGTGGCCTCCTACTCTCAGGTGTGATAACTTGGAAGAAGACCACTTGAGTGCTAATCCTAAAGAATTTTCTGAGCATAAACAACACCATGCAGATGAATACCCGTGACGGCCAACTCTATCGTCTGCACTGCCCTCTTGCAAGTTTGCAAGAGTCTGAAAACAAGAACTTGTGAGTGTGGTGAGAACTTTTACATCTATACGTACAGAAAATGTTAAATTCATTATTGCGGATCATTGAAACTCCAACCAGAAAGTAGAGATATATGTACCAATTGAGTATAGAGGATATGGTCTTTGGGATTCAGTGGTTTTCCCTAACCTAGGTTGCGTCTTGATTTTCATCCAAGTTATGCTAGTCCAATCAGAAAAATAACTCTAAAGCCCCACTTTTCCACGTACAAAGCTAGTATATATCAAACATCTAGTATGTAGGGAACTCGCTATTTGTAATATTACATATATATCATGCATCAGTCCAAGGGCATAACTAGATAAAATTACAAACACTTGGGCCCATATTCACGAATATTTGCAGATGAAATGAAATGAGGTCCCAAGGAAGGGTTGAGTTTCTAGTAGTATATATATGGAAAGATAATATGTAGAGTCCCTACTTTGAGCTTGAGTTTGAGTCTTCCTCTGAAATCCAGTCAAAATAGTGACCACTCTGACCATTCAAGCCTTGGAAATAAGATTGATTCAAGTTATTGGGAGAACAACTCCTTTTTTTTGTTTTTTCGTCCTGTGAAGATTTCTTTTTTTTTTTAACAAGAAACGAACTGTTCATTGATTTAATGAAAATGAATAGAAAATTATTCATGAAGACTGCTTACGAAGCTGAAAAAGTACTATGCTTTCTCCGGTTGGAATAAAAGTAAGATTTTAGAGCAAGTAGAAGACAGTATCTAGAGAAAAGAAGTATATCGCTGTTCAAAAGGAATATGTATATATAGATAATAACAGGTCACAGGTTGGAATGTGATACATGCTGATGCTAACTGATGAGAGGTTAACACTTGAGACATCTTCGGATTACAGAGTTCGTGAAAAGTATTATATGTTGTCTTCAATACCATATAGTTTCAAAGAATTATACTAATGTCACTATACAATCAGAATAACTGCTTATATTCTAGCTTCGTTGCTGCAAGAGACTGCATCAGTGGTGTAATATAAATGCTGAATTTCTACATAATATATAGAAAGTAACACACAAGCAGAGGAGAAACATAATTGAAAAAATGAAGAAAGTTTTCAAGGAGTTACATTTCAGTAAAGGTCTTTTCATTAGTGATTTCCTTAACAAGAGAGATTTTCTTTTACCTCTCATGGAAGGAAACAAAAAAATTGATTTAAGTGCAAAAATATACATGGAATTGGTCAGGCCTAATATTCCTTGTGTACAAGATTTAATGTTCGTCAGTGTCTCCTCTCATGGCTCATTAAAGCTGAGAAATGAGATTGGTGAAGATGTCTTCTCTACATTGAATGGTAAGACCATCCATGGGATGATTGTAACCAAATTCTCCTTCAGCTTGACAAAGCAAGTCTTGGAAGCATGGCTGAGTCAAGTAAGCTATGGGGATCACAAACCTCTTCTTTTGGTTCTCTCCAACATAGACTGCACAATGTCCCTTGGGAATTGCTGAACCTCTCTGGTTTGATGTCACAGAAGACCTTTGAAGAAGGCGACGAATTCCCATGATTTATAGTAGGAGATAATTAACAGAAAGATAGCAGGGTACTACAGAAGATTTTAAAGCAATTTTGAGACAAGAAGCAACTTGATGTCCAAAGGAAATATGAGGACTTGGATGCTTTTGAAACAGGTGAGAATATGCATATATAGATGAATATAGAGATATAAGCGAAATCATGTGATTTGTGAAGGTAGTGGTGAGAAGCCTTTTGGCAGGAGACTAGCAGGAGACATAAGGTGGGGAATTATCACATGGTTTTGTCTTCCAAATGATTATAATCCAGTCAGTGATGCTGGTGAAACTCATTATCCAACCTTCCCATGCAAGAAAATAGTACAGGTCCTCAGTTGTATCTATAAAAATAAATAAATCAAACATAAATCAAATAGTAATCTGAAACAGCTAGCCAGTTGTTTTTTTGGGGACAACGCTCATAATTTAAGATTGTTATTCTACTTTCATTCGATCCCACATATTTTAGGAAGCACAAGAATTTAAGGAATTAAAAAAGTCAGTGCAAACTGCAGAGAAGTTGGAAGTCTGTTTACTCAAAAGTTGACAAAAAAAAATTTAAACGAAATATTAGTTGGGGAGTCCCATTTCAAAAGCAATCCCAACATTCATACTGGCCATACATGAGAATTCGTCGCTTAATTTTCTGTCCATGGTTTTAGTTCCCATGGAGGTCATCCCAACTTCAAAAGATTATGTAATTATCTTTTGAACAATTTTATTTCTCTTCATCTATCAATGAAACGTCAGTATCTTTTTTTTTTTTTAAGATTATGTAATTATCTAGTTAAACATACCCATACTTAAGAGGGCTAGTAAAGCAAATTCATGTTTTGCTATCATAAAGAGAGTTGGAAAAAAAAAGAAGTAGAACAATATAAGTTCTATAAAAGCATTTGACAGATATTTAAGGGGTCAAGAAAGTCTCTGCATTTTTTAATTTCTGTCGTATCCCTAAAAGCACATTACTCAGTTCTAGTTTTCAAGTGGAAGTTATGCACTCACAATACTATACTTGGTTAGTACTTTCAATATCAAAACTCTATAAAGTGAAACTTAGACAGAAGATAGTTATTTGATGCTGGTACATATTCATTAAAATGAATGGGAGGTCTACATAGAGAACAAAGGTATTAACAGAAAATATAGATGAAAATATTTCTTGAGAATGAACCTCTAAATTATGAAAAAGGGATAGGGAAGGGGATGACCACCAAAAACAGCTCTAGAAGCTAAATCACCATGACCTCTAAGCAACAATCTTTGTGTTATTTAAGCACGGAAACCAATTTATTATATAATGTTTTTTCACTATAAAATAAAACAAAACTTTTTTTATATGAAACAATAAAATAAAACAGATTTTCATTAGGTAAAATTACAAGGAAGCTCAAAAGATAAAAAACAGCTCTCAATCTCCTACACATCATTTGAAGAAAACATCATAATGTAGATATTGAGCAATCATGCTGTCATGAAGAATGGGCTGAGAAAAGTGGCAAGAAGAGGTACGTAAGTATCAACCTTATAATTAACTATTATTTTTATGTACATGTAACTTAACTCCCTTCACCTCCCACTCTGCACCTTGGTGAGGTCAAGAGGCCAAGAGGTGGTGTGGTGGATTGTGTTAGTAATATGGTATTTTGCATCAATCCTATAATGGTCATAAGCTCATTTTAACATTTCTCTACTCCTTTTGAACATCAACCAATAATTCATACCTCATCATCCTCCTGTGTGCGATGATGTGCTAGATTGGCTCTTGAAACTTCCTGAAGTCATCATTAGTTGGGGGTCGCTCATCACATCCTGCAATTAAAATTTTTCAATTATAATTCATTATTGGCAACTTCTGGTTTCCTAACTTTCTGGTACAAACAAATTAGTCCCTCAACTTCCATCTTTTATTTCGCTCAATCCTTGAATAACTATTATTCAGTGAAAATTGGATCCTTTCCTTGTAGTTCTGCACTCGTAACTACTTTCTGATTAGAGATAGTCAGCAGCGAAAGATTTAAAACATTTGACAGAAAGGATTCTAAAATTGTTTTACTAGATAGTCAGTCTTAACTTTGAGAGCATAAAAACATACTGCTATATTGTGCAACCGCTACTACAATAGGGAAAGAAATAGATACCATAAAGACTAAAAATTGACACCTAATATTTACATAAATATTTATAAATATTGAAAATTCCAACCCAGTAAGATATTTCCTTAAAACCTGTTAGTAATGTGAAATCCATTTCACGCAGAGGTTTTGAGTGAACAACATTTGATAGAAAGAATTTCACTGCAACAAACCAGCAATTGCGTGACCAAATAGAGGCAGAAGCTAAAATTTCAAAAACCAAATAAAAAACTACTTTACTCTACCCAACAACTGTTATAATTTTAATGCCTCTCCCAGTGTACACTATCACATAGCATCTTTCATACTAACCTGCTGATCCAATGAGGCATGGCTATGACCGCTCAAAGATTCATAACTATCCCTCGACACCATGTAGTTCATTTTCTCCTCACCAAATTCTCTCAATTTATTAAGTTCTGACAACACGACAGTGCCAAGATCTGGTCTGTCTTTTCGTCTAAGCTCTGCACACTGAAGTGCTAATTTGGCAAAGTAGAGTGCATGTTCCACCGGCCAATCAAGCACAGCTGGGTCCAGTATCTCCGCAAAAGTGCCCTTATCAATCGAGCGAGCAACATGGTGAGCCAACCCCATGGGCGGTTTGGCTGTAAGAAGCTGAAGAAGTATGATACCTAGCGAATACACATCAGACTTCACACCAAGCATTCCAGTTTGTTGATATTCAGGGTCAATGTAGCAGAAAGTTCCAGCGGCTGAAGTCATGTAGCATTGTGTTGCGTTTTCAGCCACAGCAGGTACCAGTCTAGCCAAACCAACATCGCTTATCTTGCTAACATAGTTGTGGTCTAGCAATATGTTAGCTGGCTTGAGGTCACGGTGCACCAACGGCTCTGGCTTTGTCTGGTGAAGAAACAGAAGGCCAGTAGCAATCTCTGCAGCAATTCGAAACCTCAATTGCCAAGAAATAACAGGGCTGTTCCCCTTTCGGAAGAGTCGATCCTCCAAACTTCCATTAGACATGTACTCATACACTAGAATGCCGTATTCCGGGCATGCTCCTAGAAGAAGTACCATGTTGGGATGTCTTATGCAACTCAATATATCAATCTGCATTTACAATATCTAACTAAATCATTTGCACTTAAAATGGTCTCAATTTTCTCCTCTTTAAGTAACATTTCTAAGTTCCTCACCTCTTGTTGAAACTGTGACCTTCCTTGAGCTGCATCCGGACGCAGAACCTTGACTGCAACTGATGTGTGATCAAGACGACAACGAAATACAGGTCCATAACCTCCTTCCCCAATTTTCCGAGATGGTGCAAAATGTTCGGTTGCTTTTTCAACCTCATCAATAGTATACCTCCTGTACCTGATGTCGCTCTGAGCAAGATTTTTCAATGCTCTCTGCATTTCCTCTGCTTCTCTAAGGGCTTTTATCTCTAGATTTGCTCTTTTATGTGATTCTAACTCTGCAATTCTCTTAGCTGCATCAGCTGCTTCCATTGCTGCTTTACATCTCGCTCTCTCTTGCTCAGCAATAGCCATTGCTGTTTCTTGCGCAAGTCGTGCCTCTTCTAGTTTTTGTTCTTCTTCACGTCTCCAATTATTTAGTTCCATTGCCTATGGGAAAACTTTTAATATAACCCCAGGTTGAATCTTGACAATGGACAAATGACTTAAGCTGTACATATACCTTCTGCTTTGCTGTTAGTGCTTCTCTACATGCTGTACTGTACATCTCCATGGTTTGTTTAAGCTCTAGCTTCAGCCTCCTCATTTCAAGTTCTGCTTCATCCTGTGTGATACAGAAATCCTGACCCCATTTAGTTCATATCTTCACATTGACATTAGATATGAGCACAAAAATTCAAACACATGCAATATAATCTCTCTCTCTCTCTCTCATAAAAATACATATGATCAATTATTGTAATCATGAATAAAATTATCATACATTTCCCCAGTTTCGTAATTTAACAGTTGTCAAGTCATCAATATAAGGAAGAATAGTATTTCTTTAAAATGACAGCTAAATTATCGAAGTTTAAAATAAAAAATATCAATTATTGAAAAGTATCAACAACTAGCATCATATAATATGATCAACATGAGTAATGTGATGTAACAAAGATATTCCCCAACGTTCCCATTCATATGGACATCTTTATCAATATATTTGAGAAGTCTACCAGTGAAAATCAAAATTTTCATCCACAGCCAACCATTCATAATATGTACTGACCAAGTTCTGAGATGACCAGGAATATGATGTCCTGCTGCTCTCGTCTGAAACTGATGAGAAATCATTGTGATTGCTGAGGTCTGTCCATTTTGGTTTAAACGGTAAAGATACAAAGCTATGTTCTGAGCTGGTTGAAAACCGTGGCGGTCCTGAATCAGAATAGTCAAATACAACAGAAGAAGTACGATCCGTGCTTGGCCTGCCGGAGCTAACAAAGGATATGTCAGATTCTGACTCAGAGAACCCTCCACTGCATTTGGAAAAAGAAGATCTCTCTCCTCCATTAGAGTAAGGCGACCTGATTCCAATCACTATGTAAGCATCAATTTAGAAAGAAAATATATGCTTCCAACTTCTAAAAGTTTAAAACAAGCTATAATTTAGTACAACTTACTTGACTAACTCATCCTGAATAGTACGAGGTTTGAATGATGTCCTGTCTGCAGATAAAAAATTATTACTAGTCCCATTGTCCAGCATAAAATAAAGACATGAATGTAAACGATTGTGATAGTCGAAATCATTTATCTTCATTTAGTGCTTGAATTAATTTGCTTGTTTTCAACTTCATCCTTGAAAAAATGGTGCTTTGACAAGACACAAAAGTATCGAGTTAGCAGTAACATGAAGGCTGTGCTGTCATAATTTACAGGTTAAATTCATGTCTCATTCCGAGAATTGTTTAATAAATCTTTCAAGTTAAAAAAAAAAATTAATTGGTCTCTAAACTCTTAATGTTGTGCCTAATAAGTCTCTAACCATCAAAGACTGTCTAATTAAATTCTTCGTCTTTCAAAGTCCAATAAATCCCTAAACTCTAAAAAGTGTCTCATGAATAAGAGATTTACTAATAAATAGAAGTTAAATATGCTTCTCGTATTGGAATTTTGGAAAACATTAGTTCAATCCGGCATTTCCATCCACATTCATCTCTGTCTTTAAAAAAAAAAATTGGATGTTTTCTTCCGATCTCTAGTCTCGAGACTTTCAATCCATCAATGGCTATTTTTAGAAAAGGACCAAGTCAAATAGTAACGATTCAAAGCACCCCTTTTTACCCTATTTCGAAAAATCTAAGGGCTCAATTGTATGGACGTATGAAATACAAGATTTCTAATCCTAGCAGGAAAGAGATGAAAATGGATACTCAATTGTTAATTCATATCTCGATATGTTGTGGCAAACCGTGTTCGATGAAAGTCGGACACACAACATTAAAAGTTTAGAAACTTATTAAATACAGCATGGAAACTTCATGTTAGGTACTTCTGAATTTAGGAATTTAAGACAACATTAAAAGACCGATTAACCACTTTTGAAGTTAATAAAAAACCTGTTGAGTCAAACTTACCTAACTTTAAATGTCAAAAACGAAACTTATAATTTAACCCATTTGAAACTACTTCACATGATAACCTACACAAAATGCTTGGAATTTAGTTAAACATGAAGACCAAACCTCTTAAATTGAACTTATGTCGAGGCGTGACCGATGCCTTTACGACGGGCTTAGCTAGCTTCTGTATGTGGTCTAGAAGAGGGGAAGTAAAGGGAGCAGGACGAGAAGCGTTTCTCACCGAAGACACCTTCCCCTTCGAGATGACATATACAGTGCAGAAATCTGGTGCTGCTTTTGATACACTGCTACCCATGCTCGATGTCTTAAACCTGGTGCAGAAATCGCAAATACCCATCATAAGATTTCGAGCAAATTCGAGATGGGAATTCACATTTTTCCATGATGATCGAGGAAAACCTAAAACTCACGTCCTCGGAATGGAAAATACTCAACCAGAGATGAATCGATGAAGATGGGTACCTGATAAATCCATGTTTCGATGGCGCCCCGAGCACCAAAATGTCGATTGCAGCGTAAGAGACGTATTCCGTCAATGCTTTTACCACGTCGGTGTCTTCCAGTATAACATCAAGGCATTGAATCTTCACAATCGAAAAAACGAAAACAACAATCATCAGAAACCCAACAAAAAAAAACAACAACAATTAATTGCGACGAAACAGAGACGCACGTCCTTGCGGGTACAATAGCAATGGAATGTGAGAAAAATGTCTCGGGTCTGCATCTCGAGTTTCTGTTTCTGAGGGCATCCAGCCGTCAAACTGCCATCGCCATTGCAGACAATGGCTCCTCCAATCAAGGAAGCAGCGGCGCTGGAGGGTCTCTGAACCACATGGATTAGAACAACGGTTTGGCCCTTTCCGACGAGATTATCGGCGGCCCATCTGAGAGCATTTTGGCTTCCTTTTTCCCTGTCGATTCCAATCGCCACCAACCCATTTCCTCCCCCTCCTCCAACTATTCCTCCCGGCACCCCCTTTTTCCCGCCATTGGCATTGCCTCCTTTTTGTAGCCACATTTTTTTAAAACTATCAGAGGGTATTTGCTTTGGTTTTACATATATACACGCGCGTTGTTGCGTGTGGATTCAAAGAGAGAGATGAAGAACTTTGTTTTTCTAAGGCTAACTTTGGATTTTGGAACATTGGGTGAGTGAGATAGTGGGAGGAAACGCTGGTTTCTCTCTGTTTTGAGACTAAGTTTGGATTTGCCTCTGAAATTTGAGGTGCTGAAGAAACTTTTGAGGGAGATTTTTGCTGATTATAGAAATCAATCTCTCCTTCTTCAATTCGTTCCTTTTTCCACCCCATGAATAAAAATGTCAACTTTTGCTAATTTTGGTATTGTTTTGATTTGCCATGGAATTTGAAGCTATTGTTCAAAGGTGGAGACTCGATAGAATATTATGTGGCATGGAATGTCTTTGTTGACTCATTTGACCAAAGGTTAATAAAAAACATTGGAAGTCAATTTTAAAATTAAAAAAAATATATATATATATATATAGATAGATATTTATGCTAAAAAGAATTAAGGTTAAAAAACACATTTTACTTTCACTAAATAACAATTTAGTCCTTGAACTTCAGTTTGTAATGTCTTGGTGTCTGTATTTTTCTTAAAGTTACAATTTAGTCTCTGAACTTTAACTTATAATGATTTAGTCTCTATCGTAAAAATATTTATTAAAATTAAGTGTCAGATTTTATCAGATAATAATTTAATCTTTTTAATTCATAAACATATTTGGTCTCTCTTTAGTGTATCAATCTATACATAAAATAAACTTAACAAAAAAAAAATTATGATAAGGACTAGATTGTTACCAACTTTAAATTACAATTACTAAATTGCTACATATTAAAGTTCAAGTACTAAATTGTTACCAGTTAGGGACTAGATCATTACAAACTAAAGTTTATGAACTAAATTGTTACTTTAGCGAAACTTCAAAGATTAAAAGTGTTTTTTAACCGAAGAATTAGCTAAATGTTTAAAATGAGCAAATAATAGTAGTTAATTACCAATATGGCAGCCTACTTTCATATTTGCAAAAACAAAAAAAACAAAAAAAAATTAATAAATAAAGATATTGAAATAAAAGAATGAAAAAGTAACAACCTCTTAGTTAAAGATATATGTCAATTACTGCTGAGCTATGCTCGTTTTTTTGCTACAGTAGGTGTATTAGATGAAGGGTATTTTTTATATACTTTATATATCATTAAGAAACATATAATATTGCTTAAACCAAAATCTTCAACTTAAATAGGATTTATCAACGATATACATAATATTAACTCTACCATTTGTATATTTAGTGTGGCTGATATATATACTCTATATTAAGTATATTACGATACATCAAGTATTAAGTATTAAGTATATAATTGATATATTAAATATTTAATATGTTAGTCACACAAAATATATGAATGATATATTTTATATTAAGTATATTATTGGTAAATTTTTATTAGGCATATCGATTTTTTAAAATAACGAAGGTAAAATCGAAATAACAAAAATAAATGAAAAATAATTTTAATTTTTTTCTTCATATTTGCAAAACCAAAGGTTGTTATATTTCAATTTTTTCTAATAGTTTAAAAAGTTTAATTTTGATTAATTTTGTCAAACAAATTTCAACACATTACTAACCTCTATAAATATTAAACTTTCAAATATTCTCCACTCCTGTGTGAAACAACAAAGCCAAAACGAGCATAGCTCAGCGGTAATTATTTTCAACTGTAACAACCCGTATTTTCCAATACGGTCATTCTAACAAAATGCGGAAACGTAACTTTCAAGAAACCTTAAGAACTAAAATTATTTAGCGGAAGCAATTTCTTTACAGAATTTTTCTATACTAACTTAATTAAATAGGAAGATGATTTTCAAACTCATGCCAGTATGCTAAACTTCACTTTCTACCAGAACGATCATTCAATCATTTATCTAAAAAACATTTAAGAAAACAAAGATGAGTACAAAAATACTCAATAAGCAATTTCCATATCGAATTTTAAAATTTACTGCATTTATTCGAGCAATCCACAAATGTCAAAAATTTCTTTTTTGCCTAACCTCTAGAAATAGGTGTCTTAACCATTTGAGCTATGCTCGGGTTGGCGATATCAGTTGAGTTATACTTACGTAGACATGTATATATTTTAATCATTCAAATTTTAATTGAACAGATGTCCAAATCTAAAATATCTCTTCACTTATCCGCTCATGTATTGTAGTATATCAAGGAAAGATTGTTAAATAATTATTAAATGAGTTTCATTGACTAGTATCTATTTGGTGTGAAATTTTGTTACGTGGTACTATTTTTTAAATTTAATCTCTAGTGTTATACAATATCTCAGTTTAAAGCATAGTTGAGCGGTAATTGACATTTATCTTTGATCTAGAGATTATGAGTTTGAAACCTGCACCCAGAAATGTCCTAAAAAAGAAATGTTAGATGAGTTTACTTTTTTCAATATTGAATATTTTTTAAATTTATTCAGCCCAAATTAAGAACTCGCTTTGCTTGATTTCTAAAAGAGAAGAAATGTAGTTGCAAATTTAAGAAACATTATTGGGAGATTGGACAATTTTAAGCAATTATTCCAGTTATTATCAAGTAAAAATTTATACAAATGTGTTAAAACGTTCGGAGGAAATAATATTTTTAAAACTTTAATTACGGATAAATAAATTTAAGAAATCAATGTATATTTTAGAAAATCAAATGACATATTTAACCTTAAATCTAAGGTTAAAACATTTGGTTGTCCTTGTATTTTCATCAGGGTAGTGATTTGTTTCCTAAATTTTATTAGGTAAAAATTTAGTTATTGTTGTTTAAATTTGTAACGGCTTTAGTTTTAAAGTTTTAATGTGTAATGATCTAGTTTGTGTAATTTTAAATTTGAAATGATTTAAATATTACTATAAAAATCTTAATTAAGCTGTAACTAGATTTGACATGATAGCTACTTGAATGTCATGAACCGTTATTGTTCTTTTGGATACGTGACTTTGTGACTTTTGTACACGTGGGATCCCAAATTTTTATATTAGGAATTAATTTATGATTAATTTTAAATAACAAGGATTTAATTACTACATAAAGCTAAATCATTACAAAAATCAAACCAAATGAACTAACTCATTATATACTAAATATCAAGAACTTTTTCTTGTTAGTACGCTAAATATCAAGAACTTAATTGTTGCTTCCATGAAAGTTGGGTCACCTGTTCCTTTAACCAAAATTTAATCACATGCTTCTTCTTCTTCTTTTTGTTCTTTAATTGAGAGTACGCTCGTCTATACCTTGGGCACCTTTGCCCGTCCCAAGGTATGGACCTAAGAGATATTAAAGGTTTTTAGTATTAAGTTCACCAAAAAGTTCGAATTTAAGACCTCTAAGCTCGTAGGACCAAAAAACTCGAAATATTTGCCAACCAAGCCATCGTATGCTCATTTTATAAGACACTTTTTTTGTTCAACAATACATGGGAGTGGAGATTTCATCCTCTAACTTTTTAGTCGAAGTTATAATATCTCGACCAATTGAGATATGCTCATGTTGGTATTTTACTCGCTATAATTAGCTAGAGCGTTGATTATTTTACAAACAAGGTAGTATGTTCAAATCTCTACTACTAGGACAAAAGAAGGTCTAGTTTGAATAAAAGCCCACCAGTCTCTCCTTCAAAACTATAGTAATGAGAGTACCTACTCCTCCGATTCCTCGATAGTATTAAGTGATTTATTATCATCTTTCATGAACTCCACACTATTTTTGGGAAATTTTCAAAATACCTGCTTTTTGTTTACACTATAATTTTTAATATTAATAGAGTCCACGTCAATTTAAATATGAAATATGATACTGACATGACAATTAATAAATGGAACAGAGTATACAAACTACGGAAAAATCTCTAGAAGTATGGATACTTCTTCACTTCATTGTCTGCGAGGTTAGCATCATATTAAAAATAATGGGAGGTCAACCAAAAGAAATGTTATTTACAAAGGCAAAATGACAGTGTGAACAAATGGAGCAACCAGAAACTTTTACAAAAATACTACCATTTTTAAATGTTGCTGATGCGACAAATAATAAATGAAAGTAGTATGAAAAATTGTTGGATTTTTTGGAAACTCATCAGTCATTTTCATATCTCATACCATGAATCCGCTGCAACATTTAAAGCTCTTCAGAAATATATGTAGTACTTCCCCCATTGGAGTTACAATGAAACCTTCAGGCTTCCAAAGTGTCTATTCAAATGAAACCTCTGTCAATATTTACACACAATGTTTATGATCAGAGGAAGAAATTTGGGAGTCTCCAAATCTCATATCAATAATGGGAGAAGTGGAGAGAAGGATAATGCATTACAGCAGCAACCAGAAGATACTGCTTGCGGGAGAGGGAGATTTCTCCTTTTCAGCTTGCTTAGCCACAGCCTTTGGCTCTGCTACTAAAATATTTGCCACTTCTCTTGACTCCAAAGGTATTAAGAATGACCATATAATGGTTGCAAATTCATGTTCTCACTCTCTTTTTCTTGGGCATAACTGTTGGTCTATGTTTTTAAATGTGTAAAATAAAAAGAGTCGCTATTGAGGAAGTATGCACAAGCTGAGAGACACTTGAAACACTTGGAGGTCCTCGGTTGTACTGTTGTTCATGAAGTGGACGCAGGAAGCATGAGCCAACACCTCCTTCTCGGACTCGAGTCATTCGATCGGATTGCTTCAACTTCCCACATGCTGGTTTTGACCTCCGAGAGCGAGACGATGTTCAAATCTGTGAGTGAATGATTAACTTAAGCATCTGGTTTTAATGATAGTTTAACATGGTATCAGAGCACGAACCATCTTATTTGTTGGCCTTGTGCTGGTTTCTTAGCTCATAAGCAAGGGGAGGGTTAGGAATTGGAATAAAAGATTAAACTAAAAGATATGCAAAACTCACTCTAAATTGATTCTAATCAATCAGCTTAAAGCTCCTGAGTTTGATGTTAGTTTAATAGTGTGGTTTTGTATTGGGATGTGATACTCACAAAGTTTTAGTGGGAAAGTTTTTGAGGAATGCAAAGGAAATGCTGGCTGAAGATGGAGAAATTCACATTACCCACAAGACCTTGTATCCTTTTAGTGAATGGAACATTGAGAAACTAGCAGCAAGGGTGGGTCTCATTCGGATGGAGAGGGAATATTTTCGTAAAAGGGACTATCCAGGTTACGAAAACAAGAGAGGCGATGGGCCCGATAGCGATGCCACTTTCCACATTGGATCATGCAGCACATTCAAGTTTGCAAAGTACTTTCTATATAATGGTGCATCCTTTGAACTGTAATGTGCTTAACCAACTGGTGCATATAGTATATAGCCACAGCTCCACTGGAAAAAACCAGTTGGTTAATTTGTAGTCTCTATCTACTTCCACAGTTAAAGCAATCCTACCTATAATCTGTGTATTCTTTTTGGTTTGTTTGCATCAAACAAGCATACAAAAGATATGATTGAAAGATTTCATAGAAGCTCATTTACATTAGTAGCAGGCTTAAGCTTATCATCATATTCTGAAAGATGTAATATTTCCTCCATTTAATGAAATCATTCCCATAAACTTTATAATCTAAAGCAGAGTGGAAGCAAAATGTGGGATGCCCAAGGCTTGTCCTTGGCTGTAACTGGCCCACAGTTTCTAATCACCATTTTCAGAAGTCTTTTCCTTAAGAGCTAAATGGGGTACTGTATTGGTTTCTTCTCTGAAAAATGCAAGACAATGTATTTACTAACAGCTCTGGCTAGATTGTAATAATTGGAAAACAAACCATGTGATGTCTATAAGTTCATGTCACCTACTAGGCCCCATTCAATAGCTTTGGGAGTACCTCTTTATCATCTATATAAATACACATTGGATATGGTTCAGAAGTAACCACAAGTCTTCACATCCTCATTCAAAAGAATCTTTCTTCTCCCATAAACGCATTCTGCGATCTTTTATATCGATTATACCATACAAACATGGGGCTTCGCCAGCTTCTCAGAAGAAATCAAGGAGTTTCATCAGTTCCCAAGGGCTATTGTGCAGTATATCTTGGAGAGAACCAAAAGAAGCGGTTCATGATCCCAGTCGCTTACTTGAATCAGCCATGTTTCCAAGAGTTGCTTTGTCAGACTGAAGAAGAATTCGGTTTTCACCATCCAATGGGTGGTCTTACTATCCATTGCAGAGACGATATTTTCACCGATCTCATCTCCCATTTGAATGATCTATAAGAGTTACATCGACGTTTGTAGTATACGATCAATCTTGTAGAATAGGAACATTAGAAAAAACTAAAACCATATGTACATTTTTATTCATTTTCCTCATTCTTTTTTGTTTCCTTCAGAGGGGTGTAAAAGAATGTTTCCCTGAATAAGGAAATTTACCAATGATGAAAATGAAATTGCCACCACTTTACTTGAAACTGAAGTTTATTCCTTGAAAAAGTATTCTCTTTACTTTATGGTTATGCTTCTATTCTCTATACATGCAAACCAATCATATAAATCTTAATATTCAGAGTTTGAGCTGTTAAAGAAAACATGTTAAACCATTTTGATTGACTCTTACTGGTTTGGTTGCATCAGAAAAGCATTTGTAAGGATATAAGTCAAAAAATATGATTGAGAGGATCCATTTCATCTTTGCATAATGATATATCATATAATATCTATTGTTCATGATCAGTAGTAGGACGTTATTATGTTACATTGGAAATCTTTGAATCAGGCTGACTTGTCGGAGCAAAAACTATTCCAGAAAATTAAGTCGCCCCTAACTCAAATTTCATTTACATTTTCGTCGGTTGAGCAGTAAGTTAAGTCTTATCTAATATTCTGCAAATACTATTCCTTCATTAATGAAATCATATCCATAAACTGTGTAATCTTAGCGAAATGGAAGCAAAATGTTGGATGTCCAAGGCTTGCCCTTAGCTATAACTGGCCCAGAGTTTCTCATCACCATTTTCAGAAGTCTTTTCTTCAAGAGAAAAGTGGGGTATAGTATTGGTTGGTTTCTTCATTGAAAATTGCAAGACATTGTATTTATTAACAACACTGGCTGGATTGTAGCAATTGGAAGACAAACCATGTGACGTCTATAAGTTCATGTCACCTACTAGCTAGCTAGGCCCCATTCAATAGTTTCCGAGAAGGCCCCTTTAATATCTATATAAATACACATTTGATATGGTTCAAAAGCAACCACAAGCCTTCACATCCCCATTCAAAAGAAACTTTCCTCTCTTGAAAACTCATTCTACAAACTTCTATATTGGTACCATACAAACATGGGGCTTCGCCAGCTTCTTAAAAGAAACCAGGGATTTTCAGCAGTTCCCAAAGGCCACTGTGCAGTATATGTTGGAGAGAGCCAAAAGAAGCGGTTTGTGATCCCGGTAGCTTACTTGAATCAGCCATGTTTTCAAGAGTTGCTTTGTCAAACTGAAGAAGAATTCGGTTTCCATCATCCAATGGGTGGTCTTACTATTCATTGCAGAGACGACATCTTCACCGATCTTATCTCTCATCTGAATGATCTATGAAAGATACGCTGACATCTGTAGTAGTATACAATCAATCTTGTAAAGTAGGGACATTAGAAAAAACCAAAACGATGTACCTTTTTTTCATTTTCCTCTCTCTTTTTTGTTTCCTTCAGTGGGGAGTAAAAGAATGTTTCCCTGCATAAGGAAATTACCAATGATGAAAATGAAATGACAACTTTACTCGAAAATGAAGAGGTTCATGTATTCTCTTTACTTTATGACTATGCTTCTCTTCTCTACATATGCAAACCATTCATATGAATCTTAATTTTCAGAGTCTGAGCTGTTGCAGAAAAGATGCTAAACAAGCATTTTAAGGATATAAACAGAAAAATATGATTGAAAGGTTTCATAGAAGCTCATTTCATCTCTGCATGAGAATACAATATTGTTCACAATCCATGATAGGTCATGATTTGCCCTCCAAAAGGACACAGTATGGGCAAATAACCATATGCCTTTCTCAATTCTAATACTGGCCAGAGGATAATTTCACAAAGCAGAAGTTGTGTTAACAGCCTGAATTGCACTACCATTTCAATTTACAGAAGCTGAACTGTCAGTGTAGATTTTACCATCTATTCAAAATGTCTCCTCATTTAGCCATCTTAGCCATGACAATTATATTAGTTGCCATCCCTTTTGAGAATGTTATTCAGCAACATTAAAAATCTTTGAATCATGTTGACTTGTCAAAGCAAAAACTGCTCCAGAAAATGGGTCCCTTCACTCAAATTTCGTTTACGTTTGTGTCGGTTAAGCAGTAAGCTTAGGCTCATCTTTATATTATGCAAGATGTAGTATTTATTCTATTTAATGAAATTATGCCCATAAATTGTGTAATATAAGCATAGCGGAAGAAAAATGTGGGATGTCCATGGCTTGTCCTTGGCTATAACTGGCCCACAGTTTCTAATCACCATTTTCAGAAGTCTTTTCCTTAAGAGCTAGATGGGGTATTGTATTGGTTTCTTCACTGAAAAATGCAAGACAATGTATTTACCAACAACACTGGCTGGATTGTAATAATTGGAAGACAAACCATGTGATTCCTCATAACTTCATGTCTCCTACTAGGGCCCATTCGATAGTTTTAGGAATTCCTCCTTATCAATTTATATAAATGCACATTTGATGGTTTAGAAGCAACCACAAGTCTTCACACTTCCATTTGAAAGAAACTTTCTTCTCTCGAAAACTTGTTCTACGATCTTCTCGATACTCCAAGTATACTACAACATGGGGATTCGCCAACTTCTTAAAAGAAATCAAGGAGTTTCAGCAATTCCCAAGGGATATTGTGTGGTCTATGTTGGAGAGAGCCAAAAGAAGCGGTTCGTGATCCCAGTAACTTACTTGAATCAGTCATGTTTTCAAGAGTTACTTTGTCAGACTGAAGAAGAATTTGGTTACCATCATCCAATGGGTGGTCTTACCATCCATTGCAGGGACGACATCTTCACCAGTCTCATCTCCCGTTTGAATGATCTATGAGAGATGCACCAACATCTGTAGTATACAACCAATCTTGTAGAATAGGAACATTAGAAATAACCAAAATCATGTACATTTTTTTGTTCATTTTCCTCTTTTTTTGTTTCCTTCAGTGGGGAGTAAATGACTGTTTCCCTGCATAAGGAAATTACCAATGATGAAAATGAAATGTCAACAACTTTACTGGAATTGAAGAGGTTCGTTCCTTACATAAGTATTCTCTTTATCTAATGGTTATGCTTCTATTCTAGCCATATGAGTGAATCTTAATTAGAAAAGATGCTAGACCATTTGTTTTAACTCCTCTTGTTTTAGTTGCATCAAACAAGCATTTGTAAGGATATAAATAAAAAGAAAATATGATTGAGAGATTTCATATTTGAATATTGGGTTGTCAAGTAAAACAATATGCTCCCAAGTTCTCACATAAAAAAAAAAATCCCTAGTGTTACTTTTCTTTCAGGGTCCTTATATAGTTCTTCCTCCCTGAAATGTACAATTCTGTGGGTTTCCATTGGTATAGTTACGCCTCCGATGATATTCAGTGACGGGAAACCGAGCAGCTTTGAAGTATGAAGTTCTTCCAAGGGCTGGTTTAAAGCAAATGTTGGAAGAACCCTCTTCACCACACTATTAAACCGTCTTTGTTCAACTTTCTGGCTCTTCGGGAACTTTCAGCTCAAGAAATTAGACATCTAGCTCCTCGCTTATACTTCTGTTTGTTCGGTCCTTTGTTTGAACTCAATAAGCAAACCTTCACAGATGAAGAATCTTCTCTTTATCAACTTTGGGATAGTGTATTTTATTAGATGGTGTTGTGGGCTGCCCTAAGGGCTAAATCCTTTTGTGATTACACTTTGCCTACATTACTTGGACAACCTTTATGTAACTCCATTGTTCTTTGCACTTTTCTAGAAAAGTGCGGTTTCTTATATATAAAAAAAAAAAAAGTTCATGTTGGAAGGGACAAATTACAAAAAGTTATTTGTCGCTCAAAAGTGAACTAATCTGCCTTTCAAGGTTTGCCAACATAACAATTTCACAAAACAGGAACTGTGATAACAGCTTAGATTGTAGCATCGTTTCAATTTACAGAAGTTAAGCTTTCAGTGTACGTTTTACTATCAATTCAGAGGATCTCCTCCATTTAGCCATCTTAGCCGGCAAACGATTTTACTTTGTCCATGATAAATGTATTAGTTGCTAACCAATTTTGAGACAGTTATTGAGCAACATTGGTAATCTTTGAATCATGATGACTTTTCAAAGCAAAAAATGCTCTAGAAAATGGGTCCCTTAACTTGAATTCCGTTTATGGTTTTGTTGATTGTGCAGTAAGCTTAGTCTTATCTTCATATACTGCAAGATGTTTATTTCCATCTAAGCAAAGTGGAAGAAAAATGTGGGGGTGTCCAAGGCTTGTCTATGGCTATAACTGGCCCACAGTTTCTAAACACCATTTTCATAAGTCTTTTTCTTAAGAGCCAAATCGGGTCTTGCATTGGTTTATTCACTGAAAAATGCAAGACAAATGTATTCACCAACATCATGGGCTGGATTGTAATAATTGGAAGACAAACCATGTGATGCCTTATAAGTTCATGCCTCCTACAATTAGGCCCCATCCCATCCAATAGTTTCTGAGAAGGCCTATTTAATATCTATATAAATACACATTTGATTCATAAGCAACCACAAGCCTTCACATCCCCATTCAAAAGAAAAGTTCTTCTCTCTAAAACGCATTCTGCAATCTTCTTGTTGCTCTTAGTACTCTATACAAACATGGAGCTTCGCCAACTTCTTAAAAGAAACCAAGGAGTTTCAGCAGTTCCCAAGGGCTACTGTGCAGTCTATGTTGGAGAGAGCCAAAAGAAGCGGTTCGTGATCCCGATAACTTACTTGAATCAACCATGCTTTCAAGAGTTGCTTTGTCATACTGAAGAAGAATTTGGTTTCTATCATCCTATGGGTGGTCTTACAATCCATTGCAGAGACGATATCTTCACCGATCTCATCTCCCATTTGAATGATCTATGAGAGATGCATCAACATAGTGTACAATCAATCTTGTTGAATAGGGACATTAGAAATAACCAAAACCATGTACATTTTTTTCAATTTCCTCTTTTTTTGTTTCCTTCGGTGGGGAGTAAAAGAATGTTTCCCTGCATAAGGAAATTGCCAATGATGGAAATGAAATGGCCACAACTTTACTGGAAATTGAAAATGTTCATTCCTTGAAAAAGTACTCTTTATTTCATGGTTATGCTTCTCCTCTATATTTTTGCAAACAAATTATGTGGATGAATATTAACTTTAAAGAGTCAGAGCATTCACAGAAAAGATGCTAAACCATTTATATTTACTCTTTTTGGCTTGGTTGAATCAAACAAGCATTTGTAAGGATATAATAACAAAAAAATATGATAAAGAGATTTCATATTTAAATTTTGATCCAAATTAAAAGGTCCAATTCGTCTCTGCATAAGGATATAATAACTATTAATCATAATCAATGGTAGACCACGATTAGCCCTCCAATAAGGACACAGTATGGCCATATAACCATTGCTTTTCTCAATTCTCAGATTGGCCAGGAAGACAATAATGTTTCTGTTGGTTTTCATCCTTCTGCCTTGTAACTCTTTTTATTACCTTCCAGCCATAATTGGAAAACATATTTATTAGATCTCAAGTAAAACAGAGTGCTCCCAAGTTCTTACAAACAAAAGGGAATTTCCTACAGCTAATTTTCTTTTAAGGTCCTTCTCTCTCCTTGAAATTTACAGTGCCATGGGTTTCCATTGGTGTAGTTACTAAGTCTAAGCAAAGCCTTTGGTGATCTTCATTGACAGAAAACCAAACAGCACTTTAGAGGCTGAATTTTTTCCAAGGGCTGGTTTGCGGTCCATGTTGGGAAGGGACAAAAGAAGCTATTTGTTGCCCCCAAGTTTTTACTTGAACTAACCTGCCTGGCTTTCATGATTTGCCAACATAACAATTTCAAAAACTGATAGCTGAGCTAAATGGTGAGTTGGTGTGTTCATTGAAAAATGCCAGACAATGTATTTACCAACATCATTCCCTGGATTGTAATAATTGGAAGACAAACCATGTGGTGCCTCGTAACTTCATGTCTCCTACTTGGCCCCATCCAATTGTTCTAAGAAGGCCTCTTTATCATCTATATAAATACACGTTTGATATGGTTCAGAAGCAACCACAAGCCTTCACATCACCATTCAAAAGAAACTTTCTTCTCTCTAAAACGCATTCTGCAATCTTTTTATTGTACGAACATGGGGCTTCGCCAGCTTCTTAAAAGAAACCAAGGAGTTTCGGCCGTTCCCAAGGGCTATTGTGCAGTTTATGTTGGAGAAAGCCAAAAGAAGCGGTTTGTGATCCCAATAAGTTACTTGAATCAGCCATGTTTTCAAGAGTTGCTTTGTCAAGCTGAGGAAGAATTCGGTTACTATCATCCTATGGGTGGTCTTACTATCCATTGCAGAGACGACATCTTCACTGATCTTATCTCTCGCTTGAATGATCTATGAGAGATGTAGTAACATGAATAGTATACAATCAATCTTGTAGAATAGGGATATTAGATATAACCAAAACCATGTACATTTTTTCATTTCCTCATTTTTTTTGTTTCCTTCGGTAGGGAGAAAGAATGTTTCCCTGCATAAGGAAGTTACCAATGATGGAAATGAAATGGCGACAACTTTACTAGAAATTGAAGAGGTTCATTCGAAAGTATTCTCTTTATTTTATGGCTATGCTTTCTTCTTTATTTAGGCAAACCAGCTATATGGATGCCTTTTAACTTTCATAGTAGAGCTGATACAGAAAAAATGCTAAAACGTTCATATTGACTCTTTTTGGTTGCATCAAACAAGCATTTGTAAACTCTAATTGGCAATCACTTGAAGAATTTCTGATGAAGATTCTATTGAAGAGAGTTTAAGTTCTTTATTTAACGAGTTTGGTGGGGAAAACATTCCTCCCCTCAATACTACTTCTATCATAAATAATCGACCAAGGAAATCTGCTGTCCAAGACTTTGGTAATTCTATCATGATGGGTGAAAAGGAAGACCTTTTTCGGTACTTCGAAGAGCTAGGGATTACTCCTCTTGAAATCAAATCTCTTAGTTGAGCTAAATTTTTTAGCAAGGAGTTTTCTATGGAGTCTCTTCCTTGTACCAACAACGGTAGTTGTTTCATTATTTTTTGGAAGGAGGATGTTTTGGATGCTTTTGAAAATAATTCAAGATCCATTGGGACTTCTGTTCTTTTCCTCCTCTTACGAATTTGTTTCTTTTGAACATTTGTTGTTTCTTTTCATTATATCAATGAGAAGATTGTATCTTGTTAAAAAAGAATTGCCAATCACTTGAAAACTAATATTTGATTAAGAAAAACATGAAATAGTTATCATAAATTCCTTCATTTCTTTAGCTTCACCAATTGATCAATTCAATGAGCTGCTGAGATGTAGCCAAAATATTTAAGGGTTCTGTTCTATTTCCCATTATCATGAAGATTTGAGCCAAATTTCAAATTTGAATAGGAGTGTCTATTTTATAAAACAGCAAAGAGATGCTGCTAGAGAGTACAACCATGGTAACTTCTTGGTTTCTTTAAGAGCTAACTTTTCAAATTTCAAACTTGTTGATTAGGCAGTAGGGTAGAGCTGCAGGCAATCTACATGTGATAGTGGGACTGCTGACTTGTGATCTGTCTTTTTAGGTGTGATTGATGAAATCAAGACCTAAACTTGTAACAGTAATATGTCTTTCATTCAATTTCAGCTGGTAGGCAAAACCATGTGGTTCCCTCTTACCTATGTCCTTCACTGGGCCCAATTGGCTAATTTCTACGCCACCACTTGCTGTCTAAGGAGGACCAAAATATTCCATCTTGTGTATATATAGGAGGCGATTCTAAGGAACTCACCACATTTCCAAATTGTTCTATCTTCTATTCAAACATTACTTGCAAAATCAGTTCAAAACATACAGTTTGCCATCATGGGAATTCGTCTACCTGGTGTTGCTAATGCCAAGCGGATTCTGCGATTGGCTGATCGGAATTCGGATGTGATTCCGAAAGGCCACTTGGCTGTTTATGTTGGAGAAGCACAGAGGAGGCGCTTTGTTGTTCCAGTTTCATACTTGAGTCATCCTTCTTTCCAAAAATTGCTGAGTCAGGCTGAAGAAGAGTTTGGTTTCCACCATCCCATGGGTGGTCTCACGATCCCGTGCCGAGAAGAAGCTTTCATTAATCTCACTTGTAGTCTAAATGGCTCGTGATCCAGGCAGCTAGATTTAGTTTAGAAAAGTAGACAGCGTATAATAGGATCAACAGTTTTGACATTGAAATTCATCTTTCAAAGTCAGTGTATAGTCCATTCTTTTCATTGAAGGAAACAGGATAATGAGATTACTCAATCCAAACACATTGGTTAGAAACCCTTCCTTGCTTGTGTTCCTACTTCAAGTCATAAAACAGAAATATCAAGAAAATCAGATACACATATGCTAATAATAATGGCTTTCCTTTGAATTTTCCCTCAAAGTTCCTATATCTATCAGAAAAACTTGTTAATAAAGGGGTAAAGGGTCCTATTGAAGTTTGAAATTCTATATATCTTTTTTAGGACATAAGAGCAAGTAGTTTTACAATAACAAATTTCCAAGAAAGTATTTTTCATGGCATCATCAAATATCTGGAAGGATCTGCAATATCAAAAGGGGTGAAAAAATAGCTAGGCCCCACAATTAGATAAGGATAAAGGACAGCATGATGTAGAAAATGGGGTAGCTATTCTAAGTGGGACCAATTCACAAAGAAAGGGTCAGTGAAAACAACCAATCAAAACAAAGTTCTATTTGATGTGATAATAGACAGAACCATGTGTTATCTTCAAAGGATTGCACATGCCAACAGATGAACAATCTGAATCAGGCTTAACTTCTTAGAAGACAGAACCATGTTATCCCACAAGGGCGCTGGTCACGTCTTCTGTAGCTCAGCTTGCAGAGGCAACCACATTAACCGAGCCACGCCTCCATCTCTCCACCGCTTGTTGGTTCATCTTTATATATGCACAAGAAGTTACTCCACAGCCACTTAGTACTTAAATTGAGCTGAACATAAAACCAGAAAAACGAGACGAAAGACAAAATATTATCAATAAAATGTATTATCAATTGAAAGGTTGTGTCGATTTTTCTATCCACCCTTCAGTTGGACGCCATCTTACAAAATCAGAACCTCCTTTTGATTATTCCCTCTCTTTTCTGAATCAGTTCAGATAGGAAGTTTGGATTATGTGCTGCTACCAATCTACCAAGTTTGGATTGTGTACACAAAATGGAATCTAAAGTAAGATGACAATAATCAAAGTCTATTTGACAGGAAATAATATAGTTTTTGATTCAGTGAATATACTGAATAGCAATATACAGTTCAAAACATATACCACCAATGACAGTACCATTCAAAGAAGTTGAGTTGGCTGTTTTCATTTACCATGTGTTGAAGATCACAAAAAAACTCGACCAGTGTATTTCTCTAGTGCCCAATGGAGTTAGTGCTTTCTGTTTCCTGTGAAAAAGACAGGACAACAAGGTTTACCAGCATCACTCACTTTACTTATCAGTATTGGAGGACAAAACCATGTGCTACTGCTTAAGCACTTATCTCTTGCTAGGCCCCGTCCAAGGATTTATGGCCACTGGTTCCATAACCTTTCAATTTCTTCATCTATATATACATTAGATTTCTTATACAAACAACACAATCTTCTCATTCCCTTATTTTCTCAAGGAGCATTGAAACATTCTTCCATCTGTTAGGATATCTTCCATCAAGTTTATCCAAAAAGATATGGGGCTTCGTCATCTTCTCAAGCGGTCTCTGGTGACAAGAAACCAGAGAGTTTCAGCAGTTCCCAAGGGCTATTGTGCAGTGTATGTTGGAGAGAATCAAAAGAAGCGGTTCGTGATTCCAGTAACTTACTTGAATCAGCCATGTCTACAAGACTTGCTTAGTGAAGATGAAGAAGAATTTGATTACTATCATCCAATGGGTGGTCTTACATTTCACTGCAGAGATGATATCTTCACTGATCTGATCTCTCACTTGAGCGAACAACTATGAGAGACAACAACAAATTTGTAGAGTAAAATTTTGATCAAGGACAATAGGCATAGCAAATTTCATGTAAATTCTTTCCATTTTGCTTAATTTTTTGTTTCCTTCCATGGGAGTAGAAGAATATCTCCCTGCTTGAGGAAATTACTAATGGATATAACTTTATGAATAATGAAGAGCTTCTTTCTTTCCACAAATCCCTCTTTTTTCTTTGCAATAAATATTCTTATGTTTTAACAATTGTTTTCTTCTATCAATTCTTGAACTATCATGAAAGCCTTGTTGGTTGTTGTTAAGGGTGTGACCGAAACTAAAAGCGAGGAAGACCGAAACTGAAACTGAAAGTGAGGAAGATCATAGGATCATAAGTAAGTACAATATCTTTATGAATATTATAACAAATCATATTAAACTAAGTTATCCACAATTTGATGTAGTTCTGATGCCAATTTTCTGATACTGTTGTGGACACCCAAGATAGATATTCAAGTTTATAGCAAGGGTCATGAGAAGAAGAATGCTTTCTTTGGATGATACAAACTAAACAAAAACGAATAGTTGAAAGAACTCTCCATTTCCGTTTCAGGCTTACTTTCGGTGCAAACTAAACAAAAACAAACATTTCAGAGAACTCTCAATTTCTATTTTTTGGCTTACTTTCAAATTAACCAGACTCGATTGTTTCTACTTGCAGCAAACCAATTCAAAAGACACATGCCATAATTAAATGATGAAACACACATCTGAATGTATCAAATTGTGATGTTTATTATATAGATGCAAATTGTTTCAGCCGAATTCTGATCATGGTAGGAGCACGTGAGAACTGGTTATCATGGGAATCCGTCTGCCTATATGGTTGGTGTCAAACAGATTTCTAGAGGTACATAAAATGGAATATAAACTGACAACAATATTTGAAGTTTATTGGTTGGGAAACAGTTTAGTTTTCTTCATCCAGTGAACTTATATTAAAAAGACAAATACAGTTCAAGACATATACCACCAATGACAGTATCATTCAAAGAAGTTGAGGTAGCTGTTTTCCTTTATCATGTGCTGCAGCTCACAAAAAATTCTCCCAATGTATTTCTCGAGTGACCAATGGAGTTGGTGCTTGCTGTTTTCTGTGAAAAAGACAGGATAACATAATTTACCAGCATCACTCACTTTACTAATCAGTATTTGGAGGACAAAACCATGTGCTACTGCTTAAGCACTTATCTTTTCCTAGGCCCCATCCAAAGATTTCTGTCCACTGGCTTCATTACCTTTTAATTTCATCATCTATATATACATTTGATTTCTTACACAAACAACACAATCTTCTCATTCCCTTCTTTTCTCAAGGAGCATTGAAGCATTCTTCCATCAATTTTATCCAGAAAGATATGGGTCTTCGTCATCTTCTCAAGCGATCTTCAGTGATAGGAAAACAGAGAGTTTCAGCAGTTCCCAAGGGCTATTGTGCAGTGTATGTTGGAGAGAATCAAAAGAACCGGTTCGTGATTCCAGTAACTTACTTGAATCAGCAATGTCTACAAGACTTGCTTAGTCAAGCTGAAGAAGAATTTGATTACTATCATCCGATGGGCGGTCTCACATTTCACTGCAGAGATGACATCTTCACCGATCTAATCTCTCACTTGAACGAACAACTATGAAAGCAACAACATTTGTAGAGTACAATTTTGATCAAGGATGATAGACATAGAAAATTTCATGTACATTCTTTCCATTTTATTTAAGTTTTTGTTTCCTTTCTGGGAGTAGAAGAATGTGATCTCCCTACATGAGGAAATTTCTAATGGATATGACTTATTGACTTTATGGATAATGAAGAGCTACTTAGTTTGGTTACTTGAATCTTCATTACTTGGCTGATTCAATTGGTGGTTTTAATTCTAATTATTTGCCAACTCAATCTATCTCTGCTGATAAAGAACATATTTTTCTCTCTATTTCTGGTTCTATGCTTGAGAAAATCACTGCACTCTGTTCCATAAGTTATGAAGAAGCAAATTGATAACTGAAGTTCTATTCAAGAATGTCGTGCTTCAAAATTAGAAATCAATTTCTTTCATTCTTTCTAGATTTCTTTGGTAAATCCTTCTATCTGATCTGGGGCCTCAAATTAGCAAACTTTGAAGAATCTATTAACTACAATAAGGACAATAACTACAGAGAAATCAAATAGTGTATCATGAAAGTTAGTGTGTTTCTGTTCATCAATTGAAATTTCTAGACTGGCCAAGCAGTAAATATCTCATCTAACATATATATATATATTTCATTAAAATTGGTGGTTCTGATCCTGTTGGGGTCTAGATTTTGGGTCATTGAACACATTCACTATCTGGGTTCCTTACAGTTTTCCTTCAGTCAACCCTTCACTTCCTTTCCTTCTTAACCTATTCTCTTCATTTTTTCCCAAAATCTGTTTTTCTGTGGTAGGCATGTACTGTTAAAAATGGAAGAGTTATCATGGTTTTCCTTCAATAAAGAAACCGAAATACCAGAATATTTTGTGTTTAGAAATATCCACTGTCATAAAATTGAAAACTAGAACTTTATGGGGCATTGGGCCAACAAAAGAGTTGAACAAAACAATAGAACTCAGTTTATCCCTTTCATACTCCAAAGTTGGGAGCAGTATCACTTTTGATTATATTAAATGTCTATGTTTTTCAGATAGAAATCTGATGCTATCTCAAGAGAAACTTGAAATTTGATGAAATTAATGAATGTGCCTTCTACATAGCTACATGCTACATTTCAGACGATGGAAGCTGAATTCTTCTTCTACCTGAAGTTGAGTATGAAACTGAAAGCAGAAAATGAATATGTTCAAAGATATCGAAATGATCTTCCAGTTCTGGGAGGTTTCCATCAAGAGAGACATTACTGTCGAGATTCTAGTCTCCGCTGGATTTCCTCAATTTTTACAATGAGATGACCTTCTATCTCTAGCTTCTGATGGCAAAATTGTGTTCAATGACGTTAATCCTCAAGCTCTAAATTGAGAAGTAAGATCAAGGAAAAAGTCTTCACTACATGGAATTGTGATGCCACCCATTGGATGATCATATCCAAATTCTTCTTCTGCTTGGCTTAGCAAGTCTTGAAACAAAGGCTGGTTCAAGTAAGATATCGGAATTTTGTCCCTCTCCAACATAAACTGTAAAGCACCCTTTGGAACATCTGCAGCCTTCAAATCTGCTTGGTTTCCAGTCAACGGAGATCGCCAATGGACTTGCTTAGCACGAGTAATACCGGACAACCTGAAACCCATGGTACTGCAAGTTTCAAAGAACTTGAAGATCCTGAAAGAAAAGAACTTGGAAACTTCTTCTGAATGCGAGAGTGTGGAAGACTTGTGATGGTGAGAATCCATCAATATGATTCTATATATAGATGAAAGGATAAGGTGGAACTCCTTAAAAATGGGGACAGTAGACAGAAGGATAAACCATTCAATAAAGGTATTAGCTCAATACCAACCACATGGAAATGTCCTCCCTTACCAAAATGAGAATGTGAAATCATTGTGTTAAATGGCAACATCTATCCATTTGCAGAAACATCATGGCCTACTTCAAAGGCAAACAATCTACAAGAAAAGTATCTTTAAAGATAAGCCAAGGCCAAATTGAAGGCCTTTGCATTCTTTATGGTGAGACGTCACTGGAGGACCGCTCATTGGTTGTAAAGTTATACAGTTCCATCTACCAATTTTTCATCTGCAGGACTATGTTAGAGATGCTAACTGCAAATAAATCATCTGTTAACATGCCTTTATCAGAGTATTATTGTGCTTAGACCAGGTATAGTAGAGTAATTTGCAATTATCCCTTTATTATAATTGCAAAGGATTGTTTGTCTGTCAAAAAAAGTATTTATTAGGGATTGAACTGCTAAAGGAAACATCTTTTCAGCAACATGAATGAATCGAAGACCAAAGCCTATGGTAGGCCTTTTATCTCACAAAAACCATTTTCATTTTGTGGTCAAAACAATTGTGATGTATTGAACTTTGGAACATACACCAAAACTGATTTCATATTCTCTGTTTTCTGTCATAATTTCAGGTCCAAACTTCTCGATTAAGAAGCCGTGCTTTAGTTTCCGGGATGTAGACTTTGAGTTTTTGCCCTGTCAGCACAGTTTCTTCCATAATCAAAGCATTTTCAAAGGAAGAAGCACTGGTAAAAGGTAGTATACATGAAATACAGTAAAATACAAACATGTTTCATACACAATGGGAACTTCTGGATCATTTTAAGCATACGAAAACAAGCTACTAGAAAGTTACCCGAATATCATACTGTTTCAACTTTCAACACTGATATACCAGCCAAAAGAACTACTCTTTTTTCTTCTATTATAGAAGTTTTGAGGAGACAAGTCTATGTTCACAGAAATTAGTTGTAATGGAATGAATCCTGTCTCTGCTTGCTATTCTCAGCGCACCATTCATATTTGGAGACACTGATACTGAGGCTAGACATGGTTATGTAAGTTTACCAATTTTACACAAGCCAAGTATGCTTGAGATGTTACTTTTTTCAAGAAGTAAAGTTTCTTTTTAAAGATATCATAGAATTCAGTTAAAGTATGAGAGCCACCACTTCTTCATGCACCATAAGCTCCCGCAAGAATGACAAATTGAAACTCTAGATCGAGTATAAATTGGAGTCATTGGTTTCATGTTGTATTAAATGTAGGAAACCTATTTGCTTTCTCGATAGAACTCAAGTTTTGAACATATCATAAGTTCTATAAAAAATGTAAATTAATGGATTTGTCATCTCATTTACATCTAAATGTGTCCTCTATTAGCTACTAGTATTCTCTCCAAATTCCATAACACTTATAGGCCTAAGTGATGGGTTAAATTTTCCCATATTTTTGCAGACTAAACTAATATGGAAGATTGTACTCAGGTAAACTTGAAAGATAGGATTATATATTCACTTAGAAGTTAAATTATGCCACTGATGTTGGCAAATATGATATTATGGGAATGTTACTTTACTTTTGTAGATAGTACACAGAAATATATCCAATGACAGAAGAAATATACATTAAGATAAAATCATCCAATTGAAAATTAGTACATGATATCTTTCTCAATTCAAAAATGGTAACCGGGTCAGCGCTGTTAGCAAGCATCTACGACGATCAACCTATATTCAAGGCCATGAAGAGTGCTTTCCAATCTAACTGTTTCTAGCCAAATGCCTGAAGAAAATCTCTTCTGTACAAGAGAATGTAAGGCCACCCATTGGATGATCATATCCAAACTCTTCTTCAGACTGACTCAACAAGCTATGGAATGAAGGGTTGCTCAAATATGCAACAGGGACCAAAAATCTCTTCTTTTGATCAGTCTCTCCAACATACACAGCCAAGTGGCCCTTCGGGACCTCTGCAGTTCTCGAAGACTGATGAATGCGCCTCAGAAAGTGCTTTGAACTCACAATCCTTGGCAAAGAGATGCCCATTTTTGTCAAAGGAACTCTTGGAGTGGAGGGAATTTAGTTGGTGATGGTAAATGAATCTTAAGAATTGGAAATGGTAGCTCCTGTGATGGAATCGGTGTTTCTTTGGATTGTGAGTGTATATATAATGAGAAGAGAAAAAGAGTTGTGAGCTCCAGCCTGAAAAACCAATTGCCTTTTGTAGTGAAAGAAAATCAGCCACAATGGATTGAGTTTTTGAGGGCATAATCCAAAAGAATCACATGGCTTTGTCTCCCAACAAAGAGCCATGGTGAACTTGATTTTCCTTTTGTTAACTTTCCATCACAACCCCATAAGGACCTACACTTTATCAGTCAAACAAAATTATTTTTTGGCCATCATTACATTCATACATTGTGGATCATTTGGGAAAAGAATCATTTCAAGAGACCAATAATAATCAGAATCATATGGCAGATAATCTTTCAAAAACGTAAATCAAAGGCGATAGATTGTCGATGTTCTCGACCATATATGCATGTGAATGCTACAAGTTCTTTCACCTCCTGAAGATTATAGGAACTTGGCCATGAATCTGATGGGGTCGTAGCTCAAGTAATTCAAATAACAAACAGACCAAATAGTTCATTTCTGTATACTTTGTTTCTTCTTGATTCTATGAACTGATGTGAAATGAGTTGAGACTCGAATAAAAAGTATACAGATGAATTTATGGGGAGGAGAAGTGTTCAGTTTATCACCACAAATGGTGCCTTCAAAAAGTAAGCAATTGGATTCTTGACGAACCAAGGATTATAAAGATAAAAGTATGATCTTATCCAAAGTTCATTTCAGCTGATTGTGAGTGTATCTGGTAGTACTGTTTTTGGTAATAATCCTGTATGATTTTTTCTGGACAAGAGTTTCCTCTTAGTGTCAACTTTTAAGAAAATTAACAATGATAAACTTGAAGCCTCGTTTGTTGGGAATGCGAACAAAGTGTCACATTGGCTAAATAAGGAGGAGAAAATGGATATATAAGATACGACAATTATCTCTATTGATATGACGCCTTTTAGGTAAAACAGAAAATAAAGCCGTGAGGGTTATGTTCAAAGTAGACAATATCATACCATCGTAGATATACTTGGGGTACGATGGGTAATAGTTTGGTAACAATTTCGTTCTTGGTTTTTTGTTTTTAAAATTAAGCTTAGAAATACTACTTCCACCATGTTTCTTCGCTTTGTTATAAAAAAACGTTTATGAGATCCTTAGCCATTGCTAAATTAAGGTAACAAACACCAAAAAGATGTCATACATTTAGCTACTTCTACTCTCATGCCCCACTCGTTAAATTTGTCTTAAAAATTATTTGGTTTCCTTTCAAACCAAATTTTTTAAATAGTCGCCTTAAACATATTCGCGGCCTTTGAACAAAGAAGTTGAATAATATTATTCTTAGAGCTCTTGTCCACTGTGATAGATTTGAGTCTTGAAATAATACCTGTCAAAAATGTGTTTTTTAGTACAACATGTAGAGGTGGGGATCGAACTCACAACCTCTTAGTTGGAGATATATGTCAATTAACTACTGAGTTATGCTCGCTTTAGCGAATATCGAGATCATTTAAAAAAGAAAATGATTTCCAATGTTCACTTGGTGTGTGAATACGTGTTTTGAATGACATTAATTTACCATTTGAAACATAGATTCACATTCCCACCTTTACACATTAAATAAATTATGCATCAAAAGGTGATACCCAAGATTCTATTTAGTAGAATATATAATGAAGATGGGACCCCTTACATAAAACCTCTCAAAAATTGAAAGCAAAATAAAAAAACACAAAAAATAAGAAACAAAAATATTACCAAAAGTGACCTTAATAATTTATTTTGTAAATATCTTTGAACGTGAGACACGATTATATGGACCATACGTGAGATTCTTGTTTAAAGAAATAATGCTAATTTTTTTAAAGAAAACAGGCAAGATTTCTAACTGCATTTTTTTTTTCTTTCTATAATGGTAGAGTTGGAAATAATTTCAATTTACGTACTTCTATCAAACGTGGAAGGAAAGAGGGCCATAAGAGTTTATTTCCCTGCACGAGACCACAAATACGTATAAACATAATGGAAAAATATAAATTTTAAATCTGAATGTGTCAGTTTACACCTCCTTACACTTGTGATCACAAGACACGGAGATAAGGGAATGGTTTCACAGCGGGGAGGAAGCCCATGGACGAGACAACGTTTTGTTAATCACAATATACAATATACTTCGTTTAATGAAAGTTTAAGGGGGCACATGCCCCCGGTCCTACATGGACCCGTCCCTGTTTACCATAATAGAAGAAATAGTCATAGGAGCTTATTTTACTATAATAGAGTAGATACAAAAGTAGCAGCAGCAATAGCAGGTGCTAATTCCCTTGGAACAAATAGGGATGAAACTATGAAATTCTAATATCATTTTCTTCCTAACTAAATCTCTTCTTTTGTTCTTGGCTCTGGCCATAATAATGTGGAGTGTTGAAATAATATCTGCCAAAAGTTCTGCGCACACAAACATTGAAAGAACAAGTTGAATAGTCTAAACAATATTTTTGAGCATCAGAAACAATTATAAGAGACCATACGCGAGACTCTCTTTCATTTCTCTTGTAATCTTCATTTTTGCAATGGACCTGTAAAGCCTACATGAGATAAAATATATGATAAGTCGGGGTGAACCTATATAAATCCGATATCGTTTCATTCCTCCCTAAATGCTATTGTAAATAGAATTTAAGATTCACAACCTTTCCATCTCAACAATTCATATATACATTATGACATTGAAAAGAGAATCTTGAAATTCAAATGTACATTATCACACTGGAAAGAAAATCTTAAAAGCATGCTTTGTAGAAAAAGGCGATCTCATTGGATTCACTGATTTGAAGAAAGTGGTAGGTCATCATTTGCTGCATTATCGTACAGAAAGCCAATCAATATTAGGAAAATGACTCAGAAGACAAAGGCATGTGACTCCCAAAGCTTTCATCTTCACTCACTAAAAGTAGTAATTTCTATGATGTATACTATGCTCCCCCACCTTATCACTTTCAAACACCTTCTTGATCATTGGATCTTTTTCACTTCTAATACTTCTTATCCTTCAGCATCAAACTGCTACTAGTTTAGCAAATAAGATTATTGTTTGGTTTATAAAAAATAAATTAGGGGTAATAGATTACAAGAAGTGGGGGATTCAAGTCTCTAACTTTCCAGGAGGTAGGTAATGTTTTCCCCCGTTGAACTATGCTCATGTCGGCTTCATTATCCAAAAGTTGTAGTTTACTTTTCAGGGTCGACTCATTGGACTGGTGCCAGGCCTTTTCTAACAGAATGTATTTCTTCCAACAGTCTGAGGTGGAAAGTTGACAGCCGTTGGGATTATGCATATGGGGATAAGATTTGATAAGCCCGCAAAGAATATTAAAAAAAAATTATTGCATAGCTTCAACACATTTCTTAATCATGGACTAACTTCCCCTCTTCAACAGAGAAAATTTGATCATGATATTGGACTTTACATACCTATGTCAAGGACTGCTACAGATTAAAATCCTGAAGTATCCTTCCATTCCAGTACTTGACACTGTAAGGTCATACGGAATCCATAAACACCTCAATTAGGTAATGATGTGAGTTGTAGTTTAGCTTTCAGATTATACTTCAACAGATTAAAGTTCGCGTGGAGTGATAGTGATGCCATATGGAATCGCCAACCTGGTTGAACTGAACACCATCTTATCCCTAAAAGGTCGATATTTGAAGATATTTTTCGCACCTTCTTCGTAGCAATTTCTACTTTGCTTCTGAGAACCCCACGCGATGTGGATTTGCTCGGAGAAGTCTTCAAAGATCCTGAGCCGCGTGGACTAAACCTTCCAGATCATGGACACCGGCATTTATTATCTGTCCTGGAAGCGTAAATTCTTGATGAAGAATATGAAATCACATTATCAAAGCATTTAGTAGATGGGCTCACAAAAGTGCTGCAAAAAGTGAAGGCCATTAAATTGATAGAAAGAACAAAATTTCACACTGAAGCGTCATACTCTTGCAAAAAGTTCAAGTATATAATGACTATTCATGACTCTCATGGAGATACTGAAATTTAGTTGACAGCAAGAAGAAAATGAGCAAGTTGGGGCACTGTTTTCTTCAAACTGAGGGACCCTTGAATCAACCAAATGAGCCCACATAGGCTGGTTGGCAAGTTGTCAAAGGGGATAAAAAAAGAACAAGAACAAACCCAAAAAAGCAAGCAACTAAAGAAGCAGTCCAAGTTCAGTGCTTAAGGCAAGTAAACTAAAAATGAAACTTAAATATTTCCTTTAATTGGAAACAAACTACATGTTGCTAAGAACATGCCCAGCATCAATTAATTCTAGTGCTTTATTTGATCTAGAGGCTCAGGGATTCACAAGTTGTCCTACTTTTTTCTTCCCTTTCTACATATTTGGGCAAGGAAATGGTAGGGCATGGTGTTTTGCACTAAACAAGGCAAACCATGTGAAAGATTGGCAACTTCTTCACCTGCTATGTTTTCCCCTCCTATTACTTTTCTACTTCATCCATAATTCAAATCTTGACACAAATTCTCTATATATATATATATAACCACACACTCACACACTCACTCACTCAAAGCACATTAACAAGTACCAAACAAGTCCTTTCAAATCAAGTTCAAAACAAAAGGGGGTTCTTCGTTGTTACCGAGCACAAAGAAATGGGAATCCACTTGACAGGGATAGCAAATGCGAAACAGAAGCTTCAGAGAACTCTTTCGGCGAAATACGGGATGGGATCGGCAGTGACGAATGTTCCGAAAGGACATTTCGCAGTGTACGTGGGAGAAACACATAAGAAAAGGTTTGTGATTCCGATATCGTACCTGAATCATCCATTGTTCAAGGATTTGCTGAACCTTGCGGAGGAGGAATTCGGATTCGATCATCCAATGGGTGGCCTCACCATTCCTTGCAGCGAAGATTACTTCATCAGTTTAACTTCAGCCCTAAATTGTTCATAGATTTTCTTCTTCTTCTTCTTAATCTTCCGCTCCCAATTAACATTTTTCTGCTTCGATTTTTTTGTAAAAGAATGGAAATCGAGAGATTCAAACCTAGTCTCTATGAATTTAGTATTGTTATTATTGATCTGTTATTCCTAATTAATATTAAATACTCGTTTCAAATCAAAAGACTGTCCAAATATATTACTAAATTTTTATTTTTTATGAAATTATTTTTATATGTCAATTAAATCATGCTTACTTTGACAATAAATTACTTAATAGTTAGAATTATTTTGTTAATTCAAGTACGAGAATAAGACACCAATTATCTTCCTCTACATTTATATGTACGAAAAAAAATTAATATAATTGAATTAATTTATTTTTTTACTAAATTCGATACAGGTATTACGCTTCTTTTTACATTGCAAGCCTACTTTAAAGGTCTGTGATTAATTATTTGAGGGATTGCATCTATGAATAATTAATAATATTTCTTAGTTAGAAACTATTTTCACTCATTTTTGTTATTTTAAAGATATTATTTTTGTAAACCTCCTAGTTATAGATATATTTTTTTAAAAGTTTAACATAGTTTAAGAAAAATATTTAAGAGATATAAAATAATATTTACAAAATTAGTCTAAATATAGTGGCTAAAAAGATTAGACTTATAATTTTGTTGGATAGATCATTTATAATATATATTTTTTAACATTTTTTTTATGTCACAGATATATGTTGATGTTAGTAATATATAGATAACTTATTATTATGTTTTTGTTGTTTTATTTATTATTTATTAATTACATTCAGATTAAAAGGAATCTTCTAACTTTATAAATTTTGAAATAATGATTTCAAAATACTAAATAATAAATAAACCCCATGTTTACAAGTCGTCTTTCTAAAAGTTGCTTTAAAAACAAAGTTTTGAAAATAAAACCACCAAATTATTATTATTTTTTTTTGGGATAAACATAAAATCATTTTTTTTCTGAATGACGTCAAAATGGGTGGCTAAATGTCACTATTTTCAAGTGTTTTGAAATTATTTTTGAAAATGAAATGATGGTGATAGCAAATAATTATCTTTATTTATTAATTTTTAAGTGTTTTTATCTTACATCTAGCTTGCTCATAGATATTTTTCACATTAAAGTTTTGCATTTAAATATTTGTAGCTTTTTATTTTGAGCTATTATTATATACAATTTTGCTCATCTTACTCTTCCTCTCTAATATATTGTTTTTTTCCGACTTAAAAAATATAACAATTAAAGACTTATTTGGTAACGTCCTCGTCTCTTATTTTTTATTTTTATTTCTTTTATAAATATTAAGCATTTGGTAATTGTTCATGTTCTCATTTCTAATTTTAGAAAAATCTTTCCAAAATTACGTTAAAATTTTAGGAACAACAAAATCAAGCTTCTTGTTTCTTATTCAGAATAGGGATAAAAGTATAATTTTATCATTTTATTTATAAAATACATAATAAATATCAAAAAAAAAATAAATGTAACATAAAAATTTTGAATAATTAATTGTCATATAAAACTTTAATTTTTTTAATTTAAAATTTTAAAGAATAAGAAACAAGAAAAATAAACATATTAAAATGGTTACCAAATACAACTGTGTTTTTCTTTTCTTTTATTGAAAAAGATAAAATAAGAAACAAGAAACGAGAAACATGAATATTATCAAATTGACCCTAAATTTTTTAAGACAAAAACTTCGTCAAAAAGTAATTAGGTAGAAAAATGAGTCAAGTGAAGAAAGGGAAAAAAAAAATTCTTACAAACGAAGCTCTAATATGATCCAATAATATCACATAAGTCCCATTATGATTTAACTGCAACAAAACTTTTAATGAAAAAAACTAATTTTTGTTTAGTTCATTAATTTATAGGGATGAGAATCGAATTATCAACCTTTGAAATGATAATAAGTGTTTTGTACTCTATTAAACGATATTCAAATGAACGTGAACAAAACGTAATTGTTACATTTTTTAGAAGTATAGAAACTTAAATATTTATTAAAGAAAATACATATATAACTACAATATTGGACCAAGAAAGGAAAAAAGAAAAACATTTTTTCCACAAATGTACCTATAAACTATAATTGTGTTCAAATAAGAGACAAGGACAAGACTTGGAAAGCCTCTTTCATTTGAAAAGATTAAGGAAAATTACAAGTTTTCTTTAAGTCAAAATCATGTCTTTTTGTTAACAGCCCACTACATATGCTACTCCCAATTTCAATCACAAATTAGAAAAACCAACAAACTCAATAACATCTCTTTTTCCACTAGGAAAAGAAAAGAAAAAAAAAAGCTCTAACTCCTTTTTCCTAGTTAAATTATAATGTAATATGGAAAGTTTTAAGAAGCTAAAGTTAAAGTTATGTCTATATTTTGTCTTTTTTTTTTCTACCGTGAATATTGATCGATGAAATGTAGTCTACCAATTATTCTAAAGTAAAACTTAGATGAGGTGACGTAATATAATAGCTAGTTGAAATGAATTTTATAAACAGATAATTACAACTTAACTATGTTTTTACCTTGCTTAACCATATCACTCTCCCATATCTAGCTCGTCTTTAATATTTCTATTTTATTCCTTTCAAAATATTTTTTGAGTTGTTATTTTCACTATTTCTAACTTTTAATGTTTGACGATGTGACTTATCAGAGTTAGAGTTTTCACATGTTAAGAATTATTGGTTTGTATGGACTAGAGTTGAGAAATTGATCATATAATCTCTATATATACATAACTCAATTAGCAAATTATATATAATTGTAGGAACTTTCCAATCTCAAACTACACAAACCAAATTCATGAACGGATCATTCTTCGGATGACTACTATTCTATCAAAAATGAGATCACTCTTGCATGTCAACTTCAATTACTATTCATTTACAAGATAAGATCATTGAGACTACACGCTTTACCAAGTCTTGAATGGATTGAATCTAGTGCAACTTCATTCCTATCCTTTGAAGATAAGACGACCCGTTATTAACTCAATAAGATGGCCTACAAAACCTTTAAAACAAAATAAGGTTCACAGCGTGTATCTAGCACATACTAAAATGTGTTATCTCACGTAAAGTCGTTCAAATCGACCTTTATGATAGGATAATGTGGATATGATATTTTCATGACACTGTAAAACTTTATTTTTCGGTAACCATCTTTTCTTTTTTTTTTTAATATTCACGTCTAAGAAATTTTACCTATTTATGAATAATACTTTACGCTTATTCTCTTTTATCCTATATCTAAAACTTAACACATTTATCATTTGACACATTCTTAAATATGATTAAAGATATTATAAATGTTAAAAAAAATATATATAGACACAAACCATTCAAATGAGGTCAACTATAAATTTAAAATAAAATAGAGAAATTAATCATAAAATGTCTAAGAAGAGCACTCAAAAGTAAAACAACACAATATTATAGTAAACAAGCTATCCTAGATTAATTGGTCTAGTGATGATCGAGATAAGGAGAAAGAGCAAATAAACACTTAAAAAAATATATTCAAATTCCATGATGAACACTTCAAGGGATTATTAGTCCATAAAGTCCGATCGAACATTCACAATATAATTAAGACCTTTAGATAAAGACTTAAATATTATTTTGATCTTGTACTTTTAAATTTTAATCATTCTGGTCAATGTATTCTCCTTTTGCTCGACGAATAGATTTGTTTCTTATTTTCAAAAAGTGACAATGTTAATCCATTTAATTTTTATTTTTACCTCATTTATTTCGATCATAATTTTTATCAAAGACAACTTTACTTGTACTAAATAGCTCCTATTCTAAAATTTTTCAAATAAGTATTAAACTAGTCATCTTTTTAAAAGTACCAGAATCAAAATGAACATTTCAAAAATATATTAAATGAATGAAGAGACAAAAAATAGTACAAAATACAATGTTTTAATAAATGGAACTGTATTAGAGAAAAAAAAAACAACAAAATAGAATAATTGGAATTTAGTATGAATAGTGGAAGACGCGGACACCAAAAGTGAAGCAGACCTATCTGCCTGTGTTAAGAAAGAAAAGACTTTCCACATGTTTATACCGTGTGAATATTAATACGGCATCAGAGTCCAAAAACTCAAATAATGAACCTTTAGTCCAAAAAATGATATCGAGCCAAAAGAACTACGATATTGAAGAACACTAATATTACAGGTGTCGAGGCATTAAATGGAAGGGGCCGCGGCCGTGGCCGCGTCTGACAGAAGTAGAACTTGAAGTCAAATGCAAAGAATGGCTTGGGATTAGGGTTAGGGTTAGGGTTACCGTACAGACAAAATCTGAGAGTTTCCGTGCAGAAGCCAGCGGCAGAGAGGCAGAGCCATTATTAGGGCATGAATTAAGAAACTTCGGATTCGGATTCGGATCCTCCTCCTTCTTCTTCGTCTTCGTCTTCTTCTTCTTCTTGTCGGCTGATGGCTCACATTCTTTTTCTCTGTAGCAGATGCCGACGAATCGCATTCATTCCTCCACTCTGTTACTGTACGGAAATCTTATGCCCTCTGCCCCCTTCCCACACGCGGATGACAGATGGAGATTTGAAATATGCATGCTTCTCATGATTATTGGAACATATTTGGCTGTCACGAACGTGCACCAATCTATTCTGTATTCTCGTGTGATAATTGAAAGAGATAAATGTAAAAATATATATTTTCTTTTTAATTATTTAAACGAGTTGTTCATTTATTTTCGGTGGTGATGAGTATAAGATTTGGTTGAACCAAGTATTTTTCATAACTATTTAATATAGGTTAATTTGAACATAGTTCAAATTTTTGAAAATCCCACCTATTTAGTATTTTTGGACCATTAACACACTATTGAGAATAAGAAAGAGTCGGTAGTCTCGACTATTTTAAGTCACTCCCCTCCTACTGATATGACTTTTTTTTTCTTTTTCTTTTGCTGCGACATGGAATCACGAAGAAGTTAGAATAACTTAGAAAGATAGTGGTACCTAGCCATTTAGAGTATTTGTTTCCTTTGTAGAGTAATAGTACGATTTTAGATTGGTACGTTATACATCATCGATAAAAATGTTGAAGGTTTGAATCTCGTCTCGTTGAATTTAAAAGAATAAAAAGAAAAACTATTGAATGCATATTCATTCAAAATAGTACAACCAATGAGATAAAATGAGTCACATTATGGTCGGCTGGCCACCTTCGAGAACTTCTTTGCTGATGGACTTCAAATTAAAGTTCCATCGAAAATTATTGAATGAGGCTCCATGCCCCTAATAATCAATGATGCGTATAAATTTGAAATATTTGTATAGAATTATCAGCCACATTTATCTCGACTTTTTTTACTCCTTCCGTACGTTATAAATTTACTTTTATGATAATTATTTAATATTGTTGGACCCCGTATATTATTAAATGATATAATAACATGAAAGACAATAAATGAGAGTAGTATTCATATTCTCATAATATTTTAACTTTTATTCATTTAGATCCTATATTGTTTAAACTATTAATTTAGTTATTTTGGCTTTTTACCGTTGTATTACTTAAAACGTCTCTACCTCATCATAGAAAAAGTGGAACTTTAGGGGAAGATATTGCTATACTTTTAACCATGAAACTATACACATTTATTAGTTGTTATTGGTAGTGTTAGTAAAATAAGGATGTGTTAAGAATTGGAATTTCACGTTATAATAGATATAAACTACTACTTTCATTATTAATTGGTTTGAGATGGAACCGATGAATATTAATATGATATCAGAGTTCAAAATACTCAAACGAGCACTCGATAAAAAATGAGATCTGACCAAGATCAATCAGTCAAAAGAGCCACGATCTTGAGAGGATAGGTTAAGAATCTCACATTATAATCAACCTGCAATATTTCTCTCATTGCAAATTTTGAGATATAACTTTGTCTAGTAAGTATATGTATCTCCTACCATTAAAAGATTTACATATAAGAGATGAATAGAGATTAAAAAAAATATTTATTTATTTATTTTCTAAAAGAGCATATTCCATATGGTTTAGGATATTAATCAAGACATAATTAAAGTAACAACATTTTTTGAAAAGGTCCATATAATTTTGAGCAATAACACTACATTAGAAAATTACATTGTTACCTTAATAATCTCTTTCATAACTCAAAACAAAGTAATAAAGTATCTAAAAATGAGTGTAGATAGATAGATATTTATAAAAATATTATGAATCAATTTTTTTAATAATTTGATTTTATTATATTAATATTTTCAATACATATTGTCACAATTAAAGTAATAAAATTAAAGATAAGAATCATAAGATAAGGTTAAAAAAGATTGAAAAATAATGTGAATGTCTTCCCTCTTCATTCATCCTATCTATGGTAGGCCAAGGGAGATGAACTTTAATGGAAAAAACCAGGGGGCGACGTAGCGGTTTCCACACTCACGTGGGTCCATTCTCGGCCAAGTCTGGGCTTTGGATAATACCAGTTTATGGGTAAAACCAGAATCCAAAAACCCACCAAAGAATCGGTATAAAGTTCCACAATTCGGGAGCTCGAAGAGGCATTCCAAAAATTTGAATTCATCTTCGTTTTCTCTGTGAGGCATTTCATCGAACAGTTGGCGAAAATGGGTATTCGTCTGCCGGAGATCATTCTTCACGCTAAGCAAATTACTCACCGTGGAGCGCCGTCGCCCCGGCGGGTTGGGTTCGAAGTGATGAAGCACCGGTCGGCCTCGTTGGACGTTCCGAAAGGGCATTTTGTGGTCTATGTTGGGGAGGAAGAAGAAGAGAGGAAGCGATTTGTGGTGCCGTTGTCGTACTTGAAGAATCCTCTGTTCCAAGAATTGTTGAGTCAGGCTGCTGAAGAGTTCGGATTCGAGCATCAACTTGGTGGGATCACGATTCCTTGCGCTCAGGATCATTTTCTGGGTCTAACTTCTCGATTAAACAGACCCATAAGCTCAAAATGAAAGAAGTGAGAACCCATTTGCCCTGAAGTATGATCACTGTAAACGATTTCAATTTTGCATATGGTCGTAGAAATGGTAGAGCTCTGTAAATTTATCGAAGATATTGATATATTAGGGCCTTTCAGATGATTTTCCATTTCCTGTTCTATTCAATTCAAAAACTGAATCAATGGATCATTAGAGTCTGTTAACTTTCTCCATGAATCGTCGCTATGCTTCCTTTGTGTTCACTGAACTTTCGTCTGTTTATTTTCAATCGGCATGTTTACAAATCACAACGTTTGACATCTAGAAAACTGAACAGAGTAGAATTTTTCCTTTCTTTTAGTATAAACCGTCTGCTTTTCTATTGGTGAAGTTTCATCTTCTATTTTGGGACTTGAGATTGAACTTTCTGAATCGTAGGGACTGGAGGTGATGGGTTCTTTTATATCAAGAACTCTTCTGTATGTAAACACTCTGTTCTTTGGGTTTCTCTTCCTTCCCCTGTTTTTCCTTCTGATAAGGGCTTGAATATCAGTTTGTATGTGACAGAATGGCTTTTGGGTATGTTTATCCTGCTTATGAGTGCTACAAGATTGTGGAGAGGAGTTCATTAGAGATATTCCAACTTCTGTTTTGGTGCCATTATTGGTCTGTAATGGCTGCCCTGTGCTTGAATCTTGCAGCTTAATTTGATTCAACTAAAGAACAGTGTCTAAAGGTTTTCTTTTCAATGTCTGTAGGATTATAGTTGCTTTGCTTACAGTGTTTGAGAGAATGGGAGACCCTTTGATTTCATGGTATGCCAATGTATCTGTTCATTATCTGATCTCTTCCGCGATTTTTTTTAAATCATATTTTTGGGCTTTTGGACTTTTTAGCTTTGGTTGATTTCGGTCAGTCTACTCTACCCAAAACATACATTTTGGTTTCTGTTTTCTTAGCTTTTGTCTATTTTAACCACGTGTCTTGTCCTTTTAAAATGTTTATTTTGGAGAAAGTGATTATTTGAGTCCTAAACAAATCCAATACCCAACAAAAAGCCTTTAATTTGAAACTTCGATGATATTTTAAAAAATAATTGGGTATAGTGTAGGTGAAATTATGATAGGAAAAAAATGAGATGAGAGAAAATATAATGATCGAAATTGTCATCTTTAAAAATATATAAGGATGAAAATGAATGTTTTGAAAGTAAAAAACTTAAATAGATAATAGACGAAGGTACGGGGATCAAAAGGAGACATTTTGAAATAAATGGTCAAAATGAACGAGCTGAAAGGACAATCACCAAAATAAGATTTAAACTTTTTTGAGATCCACTCCTTGTATTACGCTCATGATGCACCGAGGCTAAAACTTAAGTTTTCAACTTGGGACACTATGTCGCCCTCTGGGCGCAGTTCTTGTGTGAGTTTCATCAGCTGATTGTGTTTGTGCATCATTCTTTGTCAAGGCTGCCACTGTACAATGAAGCAAAGCTAGCATTCTTTATATATCTTTGGCATCCTAAAACAAAAGTGAGCATTTCAAAATCTCTAGCTTTATGCATCTTTCCATTTCTGCTGCATTTTCGCCTCGATGAGTAAGTATCTAATGAAGTTTGTTTTCAGGGAACAGCATGTATGTTTCGTTTCGTTCTCCGTCCATTCATAGCGAAACACGAAGCAGAAATCGATCACTACCTGTTTGAACTAAGGCTCAAGGCAGCAGAAGTTGCAGCCTTGTTTTGGCATAAAACAACAAGTTGCAGCCAAACGACGATAATCGACCTGCTGCATAACATTTCATCCCTGCCCGCATCACAGACTCGTAGTAAAAAGGTACTTAAATGAAGAAGATTATAGTTCATCTAGTTATGAAAATGCTTCTGCAGACTCTTAGAAATGTAAAGGAAATGACCTTGAAATGTTATTCTAAGAGGCTTATCCAGTGAATCTTGTTTTGGCAGAATCACAAGAAGGATGAAACTGAATTAGCAGCAAAGGCAACAGAACCTGTGTCAACAATGGAAAATAGAGTTACAGATGATGCAGAGAAGGTAAGTTCTGATGAACAATCGTCGAAACCGAAATGTCAAAAATGGCGGTAGTTATGAAAATGCTTCTGCAGACTCTTAGAAATGTAAAGGAAATGACCTTGAAATGTTATTCTAAGAGGCTTATCCAGTGAATCTTGTTTTGGCAGAATCACAAGAAGGATGAAACTGAATTAGCAGCAAAGGCAACAGAACCTGTGTCAACAATGGAAAATAGAGTTACAGATGATGCAGAGAAGGTAAGTTCTGATGAACAATCGTCGAAACCGAAATGTCAAAAATGGCGGTTTTCTGACCTGTTTTGTGCCAAGTAAGTCTCAGGCTGCTGTAATATTGACATATCCTGGGTTGGATCAAATAAAGAGCGGAGATTTAGAGCTCTGGTTTTTGAAGGAGATTATTGATGCTCGTATTGATGTTTTTTAATATACTAAACACTGATTTATTTCATGATTGTATTATTTCTGTGTATATAGAAGTGCATGATATTGGGTATATTATAAGCTTTTTAATGAGATATATTATATTGTTGGGAGTTGTAGGTTGATAATGGCGATTGGTATTTAAGAGTACGAGGTTTGCCTTTTAGTTCGTACGAGGTTTGCCTTTTAGTTCGTGTTAGTTCGTGTCAATGTGAGTACGACTTGATTAAGGTACCTACTTCTGATTTAAAGGTATTGAATTCGAATTCTCACATATTCGAACAATAAGTTGTATTTAAGAAAAGGGAAAAAAAAAGGTTTATTAGATTATACTTGTCATATAAGAAAAAAAAGGGAAAATCAGATTTTCTTTCTATTTTGCCCCTAAACTTTTAGATTTGAAAAATTATACTTGTGTACAAATATTGTTGATTTGTATGAAAAGATGAAAGATTATGTTGATCATATTAACCATTTAGTATTTTGTAACAATTACATTTTTTGTTTAAATTTCTTCATCATTTTTAAAGCATTTATTTTAATCCCTTTATATTAATACATGTACTTTTTAAATATTCTTTTTCGTCTTTATACTCACCGTTTTATTTTTTATTTTAATTTAATTTCATTTATTTCGATCATAATTTTAACATAATATTTTATTCGAAACAGATGGATTAAAATAGATAAAAAAATATAATAAATATTTTGAAAATAGATTAATGAAAATAAACCAAAATCAAAATTATATGGAAAATAATATTCTGACCTTATATCTTATTGATTTTCCAATATGTCATAATCTGAAATGTCAAAGTTTTATCCTTTCATAGAATAATTGAAATTGAGAAAACATTCCACCGCTTGAATTAGAGATTCTTTGTAACTATTCCTTTTTCCATTGATTTATTATTTTATTATAATTATCATATTTCCAAAGAGAAAAACATATGTCACATTTTCTGACAATAAATTTATTTATTTTATGATAATGATATGGAAACTTTCCTCTCAAATTCATTAAGTATTATGTCGTGTAAATTTATAATCAATCAAATTTTAACATTCATGAAAATGATAGTTTAAATTAGAAAATGTTAAAATTACATAGGATAATAAATTAAATAAAATACCTAGAAATATTAAAGATTTTTTTTAGAACAATAAGTTTGGAGTATGGAAATTTGAATATCCAATTATATGTATTTATGACATTAAATATTAAGAACTAAAATTATTTGATTGATAGAATTTTATCTTTTCATTTATTTTAGATTTACTAGCTGAAAATTTTATTTAACTGAACACGAGTGCGTGATGGGCACGTGTAGGAGAGGCGCGTCGGTCTAAAGTTGAAAGCGACAAAATATATTAAAATTTTGGAAAAAGAAAAAAGGTCGGGTGTCCGGCCCAAGCCCCTTACCGCCCCACGTGTCTCCACCACATACGTATTAGTGGTCATCAATACTCTCCCCATTTTTCTCTTTTTTCTTAATTTTGATTTTGCCCTAGCTCATATAGGGGCAAAATAGGAAATTCCACCACCACACTTTTTTTTATTTGAAGAACATGTGATGGTGGGGATTCGAACCTCCCACTTTTTAGTCAATCATATATGTTTGACTAGTTGAATTATGTTCAGATTGATTTCTACGCATACACTTTCTTGAAGGTTGTAGCCAAAGTGTATCATCTAGGATTAAATTCGCATACATGTCCATGTCAACATCGTTCATAAAAGATTTGGATTTGAGCTATGACGATAGAAGCTTCGAACGAACACCCACGTACAATAAACTCTGCACACCAATATTGTGTTAGATTTGATACAGTGTGATGCCTAAGTCAAACAATAGATTAAGTTGGGTGGAACATTAAGTAGGATCTGTATGAGGTCCCTTCGGTAGTTTATTTACTTCTCAATTCATTTGAATTGCCTATAATTTGAATTCCAACAATGATTTTGCTGATTCTTTGGGATTTCCAAAGGGCTAACATGCAAGATCCTTAGTGATGTGTTCGTGATTTATTACGATGTTAGAGTGGTAAAGCCTCTTAGTCATGATATTGGCTTGGCTATCTCAATCTCAAGGTCTTAGTAGTCAACTTGGCCATCTAAGGCCTTTTAGTCTTGATGACCAATTTGGCGACTCGACTAGATTGGCTTGGACAAGTTGGTTAGATCCTTATTTTCACTCCTCATTGTAATAAATTGTTTAATAAATAGATGATATATATGTCAATATGTGCATTAAGACACTAATATGTATTAAACTATACCGGTGGACTTTTTTAGAACAAAAAATATAGGATTGAAAATTTTAACCTTCCCTAGAAGAATAAGATGTCTTTAAGTTCTTAATCGCATGCTCTCTAACAAACTACTTTTTCTTAAAACACATTTTATGAAATAGTTCTAACTAAAATATTGATGTATTTACTTTCTTAAAAGTTATTTTAAATACGGGTCGAGTTTGTTTGGTTGTACTATATCTAAAAACAAATCTATAAATATCAAAATACCATAAAATAATTCTTAATCGCCCTATTTATTCACACAATTACATGATTATAAACAAATTTAATTATTTTTAAAGTAATTTTTATTTGCTACGAACCTACGAGACATTAAAAAAGAAAGAGAAAAAAATTTCTGACACTGTAAAATAAATTGGATAAATATCATTCAAAGCTCAAAGCCCAAAGCTCCATCACTATCGAGTTGACAATGGTCGATTTCTGAGGCCAACAACAAATCCGTTTCGGAGTACGAAAGCAAACAGAGGGTTCCATTCGCCCCTTCTTCACAAGCTGCCATTTTTCTCTCTGTTGCATTTAAGGCCAAGATTGAAGATTCAGTGAAGCAGAACCAGCCAACGACCCCATCACCACCATTTCCAATACCCCTTTCTCTCTCTCTCTCTGCTCGTGCGACTCACAGGACTCACGCCAAAAGCTCGCACAGTTCACAAGACTTGAGAATCCAAAGCAGGGTACCGGAATTTAATGGACGCTTCTGCTTCAGATTCATCTTGCCCAATGAACAGAACTACAGGACAGGTTCTGGACGGTTCAGAAATTATGGAGTTGGTTGCCAACAACCAAGTCTTCGCCTCTTTCGTCGACCATAAGTTTCGCGAGCTCGACACCGACAAAGACGGCAAACTTTCCCTCAAAGAGCTCCACCCTGCTGTCGCCGACATTGGAGCCGCTCTCGGCCTACCTCCTCACGGCACTTCCCCTGATTCTGACAACATTTACTCTGAGGTTCCTTTCGCTTTCTTTCTTCTAATTTTCCTTCTCCCCTCTTAACTTAAGATTAGGGTTCCCCCCCTTTTTTCTTTTTACTAGATTTTGTAGAAACTTGGATTCCTCCTGGAAATTCCGAATGCGAATTGGGTTTTTCTTTTTACCCTGTTTTCTCCATTAGGTTTTGTAGAAACTTTGATTCCTCATTGGGTT
>NW_019104495.1:2025873-2060337 GCF_001995035.1 Momordica charantia | reverse complement strand
AGCTGGTGATTGCTTTTCCTTTTTTCATTTCAATAATCTAATCTGAATTCAGTTTTATATTCTTTCTCGAACCTCTAATCTTGGTAATCCAATCATTGATGAATTCCCTTCCTTCTAAATGGTCATTTTGGACACTACTGGGTTTGAGACCACCATTATGGTTATTAAACTGGAGAAAACTCTATCTTTTATATCAATAAATTAATCCAGCTCAAATGATAGAAGACAAGAGGACTGAAACAGGTTCCTGGTGTTTGTGTTTGAATGGTCCATATTTATGTCCAAACGTGCAATTGGGGAATATCTTCTGAGTTTATGAGTTTTTAATGGGGCCTATTTAATGCGAGTCTTGAATAGTTTAATGATAATTTTTTTATTTGTATAATCGAGACAAAGATCCCATTTAATTTTACTCCATAAGCTTTGGACCGTCCAAATATTATATAATAGGGTAATGCATGATGTTTGTTTCTTTTTATTTTTCTTAATGCCTGCCCTTCACAAATATTGCTTTTAATTTGGTGATTGTGATGATGATGATTTAAGCTTTAGTGGGTGATGATCATTTTACTTGCCCTTCTTGGTCTACAAAACAAATCATATTTTTCCATTTACAGATAGCTTGAGAAGCATCCAACCTCTGGTCCAACATGGCCGGTGGGATAACATTACAACTTTCTGGCTTCCTTTTTCAGTTCATCTTCTCTTTTCTTTTTGACTTTTTTTAGTCACTTTTGCTTTTCTTCTTTTTTGTTTTATTTGATTCTCGTTAACAAAGTTAGAATTGTCAACATCTGACATCATTAATAATAAATTAAGTTTCCTGCTCCAATAATTAAGTAAAAGAAGTGGCTGGTCTTTATATAAATAGTTAGCCCTTTTGTTGATAAAACTGTTCTTGTTTTCTAATTGTCTTTTCTAAAACATGTTACGCATTTTTGGTTCAAGGCAAGTTGTCCTGCTACTTATGACTTTGCTTCCTTGAGTTTAATATCAAATATGTCTTCTTTAGTGCAAACAGTCTCCATTCATTGAACTCTGACGATTTCTGCTCTGGATGGTGTTTTTTTTGGGGGTGATATGTAGGTATTGAATGAATTCACCCATGGATCAAGAGAAAAGGTAAGCAAGACTGAATTTAAAGAAGTTCTCTCTGATATTCTGCTAGGCATGGCTGCGGGGTTGAAGCGAGATCCCATCGTCATACTTCGGATCGATGGCGAAGATCTTCTTGAATTCATTAATGGCCCTGCCTACGAGCCTGAGATGGTTGCCATTTTCTCACAAATCGAGCTACCTGACAGTTCGCTTCACGATTACATTGTTAAAGCTTTTGAAAATCTTACTGTGGAACTAGGGATGCCTCCTCCTGCAGACCCCTGGGTAAGGACTTGAATTTGAAAAGAACTAATAAAACTGAGTTCTTTTGTTCTTAGCTGAACTGTGACTGGAGAGCATGAAAAGGCATAAATCCCCACTCAGTTTGGCTAGTTTACTCTACTGATAGTAGTTTTATGACTGAAATTTGTTCTTAGGTTATGAGCGATATAGTCGAACCAGCTATAGAGTCCTGTGCTGCGGGTGAGAATTGGGACGTACCCGTCTCGCAAGAGATATTCTTGTTGGAATTCAAGAGAGCTGCAGATCATGTGGCTCAACGCCTAAAAGAGCAGCCTGTTATTGTTGCTCACAGTGAGAATACCTTTGATGGAAGTAGCATAAGAAGACTGTTATCCAAAAAATTTGAACTGGACAAGGTAGTATTGTATTCGAGTACTTTTTTCCAACAGTCCTTGCTTGAATAAGATTGCAGTACTTCACCCATCATAATTTGATCCGTTATGCAGTCACTTAACGCCGCGCTTCAGAGTGTCCCAAAAGATAAAACTGGGAAATTGCCAAAGGAACATCTGCAGTTGGCGCTGGATATGATTGCTCCATTAGCGGGTTTACCTCCGCTCGGCGCCCTCGATCAGGTTACAAAACAGTCAATCTAACATGAACATCATGCCTAATTAGCGTCTCACCAAAACTGATGTTTGGTCTGGTACAATCTAATCTTAATCTGCAGATGGACAAGCTGATGTCTGATGTATTCAAGATGGTGGATGCGGACGACGGGAAGGCGGTTAAAGAAGACGAATTCAAGAAACTACTGACAGAGATTCTGGGGGCAGCTATGTTGCAGTTGGAAGGCAATCCAATCTCAGTTTCTTCAAATTCTGTTGTGCACGAGCCTCTAGCCTGTTCTTCAACACTTTTGACACCATCCTCGCAGTAAATCATATAAAGGCAGTAGCAGAGCTATTCTAAGGTAAAGAAACCACATAGAACTGCCATAAGTTATATATAAATTGGGGACTGGAGCTTTTCAAAGTGCATAGAGAGAAAAAGGGAATGAAGCCAAGCCATGGCTTGTCTGTCATATTAGCTTAGAGTTGGTTCCTTCTTACAGGGTGAAAAATGATGCTCTCTTCAATGAATGTAACGTATGTATCAGATTTGTTGTATTATGTTATGAAAGATACTTTATATATATGAGAGCTATTCAGATTCTCTTTATACATTGATCTCCAAATTTCCTGCTTGAAAGCTAAAACAAAACGGGGGTTTGATCCATTTAAACATAGTTTAGTGGATAAGATACCCTCTTTCTCAAGCTCCTTGTCGGATTCAGCTAACTCTCGGCAATGTAGCTCCTGGAGGGAGGACGGTGAGGAAGAGGAAGGAGAAGGATGAAGGCGATTAGGGCCAATTGTTTAGGGTTGTGGTCCCGAGATTTTAAGGAGGCGATAATGAAGGCGATTATGGTGACGATAGAAGGGATGTAAACTTAAATTACAAATTACATTCTATTGCTTGGGCTTAATTTTAATTTAGTCCCGGGGAAATTTATTCTTTTAGTTAAACTTCATAAATCATCTCTATATTCATAAATCATCTCTATATCCTTTCTAACTAGATTGATGTTACTAGATCATTATCTGATCAACTTCAATCTTTTTATGTTCGCGAAGATCTCAGCCACTCGAATTTTCGATATTCCTTTTTATTTTTCATCAAACGAATGGTCCTAATTTCATCACATGTCAATTAAGCTTTTCTTCGCGGAGATCTCAAAGAGGTTGTCAATTCTAATACAAATGTTTATAGAAAAATTAGGTTGTTGCTAGGATTTTGCTCCTCATCCTTTTGCTTTTTTTGTTTTGGGTAAACTTTAGCATAGTTAGTTGATATAGCCAAATAAAAAGAATTTGTCTTAAGAATAAAGAAAATTGGGAGGTATATAGAATAAATGGAAGCTTTTAAAATTTTAGGAACCAATTTAAAATTAAGTCAAAGTCATGGGGATTGAAGTGAAAAGATGTTAAAACTACGACGTACCTAAATTATAGGACCAAATTATCGTAAATTTACATTGAAAATAGGCTAAAAATGTCAAAGTCTTTCTAAATTTTATTTTATTAGTTTCAAAATTTTAATTTTAGTTCTCAGAAAATATTAATTTTGATTTTTATCCATAGTATTAAATATCTATCGACATGTCAATTGATATGTTTATATGTTCATAGATTCGACATCAAGAGAGGTAAAATAAAAAATTCCCATAATATTTTTTTAAAAAAATCGACAAAATATGAAAAATATCAACAAAATTTTACTAATATAAACGTAATATTAATATTAATTATTTTTAACTTATTTTAAAATGGTAAAAAATTATTTGTAATTTGAATATTTTTTTATTTTTATAAATTTTTCAGAAATATCCATCAATATTGACATTTTATCGATATTTTCATTGACATTTCCATGGACATCGATATCTAAAACATTGTCTTTATCATTATTTTTAATAACACAACTTAGAGCATGTGCGTGACAACGTGGAAGTGGGTTGGTTGAAGTAAATCATTACTTTATTTATTCAGTAATAAAATAAAATAAAATAACTCTTATTTATTGGTTTACTTATTTTATATATTTAATAAATATGGGAATGTTATTATATTAATACTTTTTTAACTTAAGCCTTTATCCCTAAACATTTCAATCATTATTTTGGTATTCAAGACTTTCACAAAAATTTGTTTTAATCTTTATAATTAAGTTTTCATATTTTAGTTAATTGCAACCTTAGGTTTAGGGATGGCGAAGGGGGCCGTGATCCCCATCTCGTTGGGGATTTTTTCCTCATCTTCGTTCCTTCATCGAAATTTTTGGTATACAAGATTTTGAGACATGACAAATTTCAAATGAATTCCATTGTTTGCCACAACATGATTTTGACCTAGATTTCAAATCTAGTTTTTATGTTAAAAAAAAAAATCAAAATGGTCGGATTTTGGAGGATTTCCTAAAATTTCAAAATAAATTACAAATTTAACATTGTCATATTTTAATGTCTAAATAATAAATTTAGATTAAAAGTTCAAATCACTAAAATTTTTATTTTATTTTCATTTTCAGAAAACGTCCAAAGAAATTTAATTTATTTCATTTCAAATCATTTTTGTTCCAAGCAAGATAAGGAATCTAAAGTAATTTCTTGGATTTCAAATCACGGAATTTAAAATCATTTCTTAAATTTTCTTAACGTCAAAGAGAGGGCAAATGTTCAAGTTGGCAAGTCTCTTACCCTATTAGCACGATAGATTTTATGCTTATCTCTTATTATAATGTAGTGCAATGAACTTAGGAACAACAGATTTTGAGCCCCTTTCTTTTTATTAGTAAGATAGGATGGGGCTTTTTCGGGGACTAGCCCGCTTCCCATTGTCCGGTGATCGTTTTAGATCGTATCCGAGCAGCTCACTCCCAACCTTCATTCAGTCGTCAGGCTGCAACTGAACTACAGTGGCTTCAATTCGAGTCCGAGTCCCGAGCTGGCTGCATCGGGGAGGGGTAGAAGCAATGGATCGAGTGTATAGATTAAATTTCTTCTCGTCCTGGAATCATCTTGGTTAACTTCTAAAGTCTTGGCACCTATAAAGGGAGCATTGAACAAGGTACAATACAACGAATTGTGCACATTTTTTTTTCTTCTTTTAGTAACCTAGAGCGTGAAATTTGAATCTTTAATCTTTAAAGCCAATAAATAACGTCTCGACCAAATAACTACGAGCTGAGTATAAAGAGGAACCGAGTCAACATCGCCTAAGCTCACTTCCAAACGCTAGAAGGAATTATTCATTTCCATCCAAACAAGAAACACCTAGCAATGATCAACCAAAACAACACTATCTTCTGCATTCCCCCCAATTACTTATCTTCATTCAAATCCCTTATCATACATTTCCTCCCAAAACTAGTTTTTGCAAACTTCCAATGTCAAACATTCCTTTTTGTTTATTCAAAATTACCCAATCCCAACCGGCATCCGCAGCTGAGAAACGACAACCATCACCTTTCAAACATCTTCCGTCGCCTGCTGCAATGGAGCCCCGATCACGACACTTGGCCTCTCAAAGGTTACATCAATCGATGTTTTCTAGGAATCTTGTTTGACTATAAGCTGGATAAAATGGGAATGGAGCTTTCTAGACTCTGAAACCCTTTGTGGGTAGGTTTATTCTTCTTCAAACAAACAAAATGTCAATTGGGTCGGGGTTTGATTTGTCTGTAATTGCTTAGTTCATTTGCTGGTGGAAGGGAAATGGAAGCAAGCCCTTCTCATTCTTTTGTTTCATTGTTTTTGGTAGCTATGTGCTTTTGTTTGGCAGGCATCTTTTCTTGCCTTCTTTAGATTCAATTTTCTCGTGAAAATATGCCATTTTCTTTTTGCTGTTTGATTGATAACTTAAGTCTTGACATATTTATTGCAGATTGTTATGATCCCTTGGATCCAAATGGAAACATTACGATTACTTATGATATTCAAACTTGGACAACTCGTGGATATGTGGTGAGTTTAATCATAATGCTTGTGCTATTTTGGTAGGCTCCTGTTTCCGAAACTTTCAATTGAAGCAATTACCTGTCGAGTTTATGCAATCGTACTCGATGGTTATAACTTGATAAATGTGTAAACTACTCTAACTGTAAACATTAGACCACAACCTTTAGGAGCGCTATGAACTGTTGCTATCTTTTGTTTAAGTTGAAGGTTCTCAAGTTGCAACTGTAAAACTTCATTATTGGGTAGTTTCTTTTGCATATATTCAATGGTTTTAAGCATTTGGGTTTGTTTGGAAGATGGGAAAGTTATGAACTTTCTGGCGGATTTGTGATTTCCAGGCGAGGGTCACTGTCCAAAACTACTATCAGTTCCGGCATGTGGAGAAGCCTGGTTGGAAGCTGGGGTGGACATGGGTGAGGGGTGAGGTAATCTGGTCGATGAGCGGTGCTTTTGCAACCGAGCAGGGGAATTGCTCGTTGTTCAAGTATGACACCCCACACTCCTGCGTGGAGAGCCCTATGATTCTTGAACTCATGTCAAAGGCATCACCAGCAAACAGGTCGGACGGTTGCTGCAACGGTGGTGTTCTTTCTTCTTGGGCTGTTGACCCTTCGAAGTCATTCTCTTCGTTCGAAATCACAGTGGGGAGCTCGGATGAAGATGGCAATGAGCAGCACCCGGCCAATATTACTCTGATGGCGCCTGGTCCTGGTTACACTTGCAGCCCATTTCTGGATGCTAATCCAACAGTTTCTTCTGTCATTGATGGCAAGAGACAAGTTCAGGTTTTCAGTAAGTTAATAAGATGGCAATTGCAATGCTAGATAAAACAATGCTATTTCTATTAGCTCAGGAAAACAGCCCAAATAGTGGCACTCTCTGCTGATTCTAGCCTCTGTGGTGAGTAGAAACATGCTCGGTTTTTGAAACCCATCTCTCATAGGCTACACATTTAGCTTTGCATATCTCAAATTTAGAGTTTTTTTGCTATACATTAGGCTATGTATCTGTTGCCCAGAGTTGAGAAGTTTAGTTTTGCGGGTCATGTAGTTGCTGGTTACCTGCATATCAAATATCGGTCGAACTTCTTAACTTTAGGTTATATGATCCTAAACCCATGAACTAAACGCTCCCTAAAAGTACTGGTTGAAATTCCTTCCTCATTTTAGGAAACTTCACCCAAAATCCAAGGGCAGAAGCTTGACTGGTGTTATTTTGCAGGAACATGGAAATCAACATGCACTTACTCCATGTTTGTGGATAACAAGACGCCACTCTGCTGTGTTTCACTCTCAACATTTTACAGTTCCACCATCACACCTTGCCCAGCATGCAGCTGTGGATGCAGAAAATCAGACAAAAGCTCTGTTCAGTGCATAAGGTATTTGCTAGCTTCAATTTTTACTGCCATCAGTCAATGGGATTTTGTACTTAACTTATGACTTCCATTACTATGTAGCATACTTTCCTGTTACCATGGTAATTAAACTGACCCAAAAGAGCCCGTGGTTCGACTTTTAAAGAGAATCTTTAGGAAGCCATGGTTGCAGTGGGCGCAAGGACGAAGTCAGGACAGTATAGTACATTGTTATGTTTTTTTTATAACCGGGAGTCGGAGCTTTGCTCCCCTATATCCAAGGGCGCCCGCTCGAAGGCCTGGACCTGGGAGACATCAAAGGTTTTTTGCATTAAGCTCATTGGAAGGTTGAGACCTCTAAGTCATGATGACTAAGAGACCCTAAGTCTTTGCCAACCAGGCTACCCCTTGCCTAGTATATTGTTATTATATTTTGGTTTTTCAATATGTGTGTTCTTTTCTCTTTTTCTTGATTTCTTGAGTGTCCGAACCAATTTATTTGCACCTTGACTAATCTCACTTGGCAACTCTAGGGTCCTATAGCATATAGCTACCAAAAATTACTAGGAGTTTGTACTAGGTAAGTGGCCACCATAAGATTTGAACTCTTGCCTCATGTCATCAGGTCAACCCACAATAGTCTTCCGCTCTTCTCTCCTTTTGACTCTATGTTTTTCTTACTAATACACTCCTCCCTAACACCAGAGAAGAATATCAGTTACCGACAGCAGATTCTGCCGATAATCGTGCCTTGGTACAGTGCTCGGATCACATGTGCCCGGTTCGGGTGCATTGGCATTTGAAGGCAAACTATGTCAACCATTGGAGGGTGAAACTCACAGTTTCCAACTACAACTATGACAGAAACTACTCAAACTGGAACATCCTAGTCCAGCATCCAGGCTTCAACCAACCAACAGAAGCATTTAGTTTCAATAGCTCACAACTTCCATCCTTCAGATTTGGAGGTACAATTACACTACACAGTTCTTCAGAACAACGACGTTATTAAACCCGGTCGAAACGGCTATACTCGAACAAAGTTTCGAGTAAAATGATGTGGGTTTTATTGTGTGTTTGCAGATGAGTTGGGTCTGTTTTGGGGCATAGAGTACTACAACACAGAGCTTGTACAATCCAGTGAAGGCAATTTGGGGTATGTGACAACAGAGATTCTTCTTAAGAAAGATTTAGAATCATTCACATTAAGAAATGGTTGGGCCCTTCCAAGAAGAGTTTATTTCAATGGAGATACCTGTGAGATGCCTCTACCTGACACCTTCCCAATGCTTCCAAATGGGATTTCCAAGCATAGCTTCTCACTTTCCCTCTTCATTCTCCTCTTTTTGAACCATTTGTTTTGGTGAAAACTTGAAGTGTAGTTTGGCAACTTGGCCTGTTGAAAAGTTTTTGAAATCTGTTTTTTATGGACCTAGTAAGAAACACGTACGGTGCACGTAGAATCTTGTAGTTCTAAATTAAAGTAAAACAAAGTGTTTTTTAAGTTTATAATATTATCATTTTAAAGAAAGAAAGTGATTATATATAAATATAAATTCAAGGTATGATATTGTTGTAATAAAAGAAGATGATGAAATATTAGCATGGAAAGTAAGTACAAATTTGAAGCGTAAGAAATATGAAAAAGCACCGACGTGCAAGTTTTTTTTTTTTTTAATGAATGAACGTTCTTAATTTACCTCTAATTTTCTTGATTATAAATTATTATATTACATTTTATCTTTGTTAAATTGTGTGACGTTAAATCATTGAGTTTGTTCATTCTAGAATGAAAAGAAAAGTAAGAGTGAGAGAAAGAATAAACCCTAAAAGGTCCAACTTGATGATATTGAGAGGGATAAAAATTGTTTGTTTGCCCTAATTTTGTAAAAATAATTACAACATTTCACATATATGAATCAAAAGCATCACTTTAAAAAATAAATAAATAAAAATCAAACTCATAAGCATTCTTATTATCCAAATTATGAGAATAATCGAATTTTGCTTTATTTCGATTCCATCGACCACCATCTTGACACATCGTACTCTAGAATTTCTTTCAATCTGAACAATGATAAATTTGGGAAAGTGAACCGATGCCATCAACTCAGCTCTAATTTGGTTTCTCTTCACTATCAATTCTCCTCTCGATCACCCATATGTGCATTGTTGTTGTCGTTGCTAAAGCAAGAGAGTAATCTTCATACTTTCACACCACTTGGAAAATTTTCCACTTTGTTTCATCCACCACCTCTTGATTTTTGGTTGGCATGAGAAAGAGATGACACATATTTATATATGGATTGGAAGGGGATTAGGAATATGAAAGGATTAGGAGAGGGTATGTGATAATTGGAAGGGGGTTAGGAAGATGAAAGGATTGGGGGAGGGTACGTGGTAGATGAGAGGAGTTAAAAAAAATCAATGAGAAAGATAAAATTAATGAAAGAATAATTAACAGAGAGAAGATTAGTAAGAGAAAATAGGGGAATTTAGAGGGGTGATATCGTGAGAGAAGAGATAAATTTAGAGAGAGAAAGTTTGTATTTAAATGACACAATCGCCATCAAAAGAAAAGTTAAGAGAGTTATATAGAAGTTTCTCCTCATCCCACCTTTTATATATACTATAGATTATATGATCGGATGACTTGTAAATGTTAAAAGTTATTTAACCAAATAGACTCGCAATTGTATTCACATGTCAATAAGCATGTATAACTCATAAAACCGAACTTTCGTTGAGAAAAATGAAACAAAAAACATAGGGCGTTCAAAGAAACGGTCTTTGCCAAACTAAAAGAATGAGCTTCATCCAAGTGAAATCAAACCTAACCAATAATAATAAAAGACTTCAGACACTGAGGCCCAAAAAGAAACGCCGAAAGGGAACATAAGCTCAAACATCCTCCTCGAGCTCTCAACCTCTCTAAAAAGCATGTTTTTTCTTTCCGTCCATAAACCCCATATGAATATAGTTTCTAAATTTCATTTTTGAGAAATGTGATCGGATGACTAGTAAATGTTCAAGTTATGGTATAAATTGTTGCAAAAAACAAGTCATTCGTGGAAAATTAAGAAAAATATGACAAGATAACTTTAAAATAAAATATTATATTAAATTTTCGTTTACATGTTGACATTTATATGGACATAATATAAAATCATTGACATTAAATTCCCATTCGAGGGAGACAAATATAAAAATATCAATAAAATATTTAAAATTAATAAAGATTAACTTATTTAAAAGCAGTGAAAAATCAGTGAAATGCAATTTTATAATTTTTCAGAACTTGATATTTCATAAATATTCCTAGAAAATTAATACATCGACATTGTTATTATATTTAAAACTTTGAATACAAATAATCAAATATGTCATTTTTAAATACATTTTAATAATCGTATTTACACGGTAACTTAAATATAGTTTAAGTGGTCTTGACCTTTTTTTTTCTCTTTTATGACTTAATTTTTGAATTTTCACTTTTATTTTTTTCTTGTTGCAATGTAATATTTTATTTAGAAAAAATAGGAAAGTGATTTTATTTTAATCTCTAAATTAAAAATCATAGGTGAAAGGGTATATTGGTAAATTTCTGAAGCCGATGTGATGATAGTGTTTTTTTTATTTGAGCACGCAATCTGCGGGCACTCGCGGTCATTCTTGAATTTTGAAACATCGTTGACTTTTTGACTTTTTGACTCTTGTCTATTTTAAGTTTTTAACCCAATAATATCAAATCTTATAGAATTATATATCTTACGAATACCATGTCACATTGCATTATAATATTTATAGACTAAAATGATAAATAATTTCAAAGAAAATATTAAAAATAATTTTAAAAGTTCAATTTGGCTCGTGGATCGGGATTCTATGACTTAAATTTATATTTGTCGGATGAAATTTGTTGATGCATGAATTCTGTTTCAATCTCCGACGTCGATAGTTTCGACGAACACCTGCACATAAAGGAATCTATACAGTAGTGTGGTGCTAAGTCCAACACACTCCAATGCCTAAATCAACAAATAATTTGTTGAGAGAAGCAAAAAGTCGAGTCATGGGAGCATATCTCACACTTAGATCTCTCCTCTTATTTACAGAGGAAGTTTCCTTAGGTTGATTTAGGAGGACTAGCTTGACGAGGTTTGGGTCGGTTCGAGTTTGGCTTGAGATGGTTCGACCTAGTTGGTTTGACCTAGGTAGCTCGACATGGAAGTTTGATAAGGTAATTTCACACCTAACAAATTTTTTAATAAAAATATACGTTTGTTTATTTATATTTAGTTTTTTAGTTTCAAAAGGTATGATTTATCTCTTAAATTTTACCAAATAAGTTTCAGTTAGTTATATTGTCATTACTTTTTCAATAACTATAATAAATGGATTGTTTGACATGTCTTTTAAATGGTTTAAGAAAGACTAGAAAATGTTGTTCCTAAGAATAATGCGTTTAACCAACTAAAATCACTTTTGAAAAAATTTCAAAAATATTAGTTTGAAAAATTCTAAAAATATATAAAAATGAATTCTTCGAGTTTCAATTTGTACAAAGATTGCCCCTCACCTATGTGTCCGACTTCAATTTGGACAATTACAAGAAATTTAAGAAAAGTCTCCTATAAATGACTTATAGAATCCGACTTGACACCAACTTGAGAACGCAAATGTCTAGCCTAAAATCCACTAATTGACAAGTACGAAACGTCAAATGGTAGAACAACGCTTCTCAAACTAGAAGTTCAACACCAGCTCGAACTAAGTATTAACTTAAGTTTTTGAGTGTACATGAACGAGTACAACACTAATAGGGATGGCAAAAAAAACCTACGGAACCTGACCCGATCGGGTCTGGGAATCCTCCGTTTGACCGAGTACGGGGTCAAACCGAGGATCCTAATCGGGGTCCCTGGTGGGGACGGGGCAGGGGCAGGGATAGGGATGGGGGGAGGATTCCCTGCTCCGTCCCGCCCCGTTTAATATTTTATTTTATTTTTGTCTTTTTTATATAATATATTAATATATATAAATTTTATAAATATTTTTTAAACTTTAAAAAAAATAATAAAAAATATATTAGCCATTTTTTCTTGACTTCTTATACTAGTAATAAAAAATAAATGAAATTTGAAAAAAAATAAAAAATATATTTTAACGGGGATGGGGATGGCCCCACAGTCCCGTCCCGTCTCATTGCCATCTCTATACACTGATGCAACATTTTGTTTGTAAGTCGCCAGTTGATTGATCTAAGAGCCCACCTTAACTCAAATACGAATCAAATATCTCGTCAAGAATCCTATATCAACGAGTATAACCCTAGCTCAATCTCTGACCCAATAAGAAAGAAAAACATTTATTTTCATAGAATGACGTTGAACAGAAAATAATTATGTGCGGACAATGAAAATGGTACACCAAAATTGAATTGAACTCTACAAATCGGTGGGTCCCACTTTTAATGTCAAGACAAAGGGTAATATGTCAATTGCCGTCCACGACTACGGGTCTCCGCGAGCCTATAAATATTTCTAGGAAAAAAATATATACCGAGCCTATAAATATTTCTAGTTATGTACATTTTAATTTGAATGTAACAACATTAATGATTTATATTTCTATTAAAATATAACATAAGTTGGGGATTTCAAACATTTGACACAAAAAAAAAAGTTATAAATATCTTAACCATTACACCAAATTCAAATTCACATAATAGGTATTATTTGATTTGTCTTAAAATAATATTTTCAACTCCATTTTCGTTCTAATTTACCGCACCATCAAATTAATGGCTAAATTAAATTTGTACAAAAAGTTTGAAACCCAAATAAATATTAAAATAGAGTACATATAAAATTCGAGTAAGGACAAGGTTTTTTGGGTCGAATATAAAATTTCAACCATAACATATACAAACGTAATATGTTTCTCAATCAAATAAGTAAATAACTATCTTAAAATACCTATAAATAATTAAATCTACCATAATCCATCAGTCTCTTGACTAGAGGTATGTACTAATTACCACTGAACTATGCTCACTTTGACTTATAAATAATTAAACTTAACCTCACATATCAGCTTAAACATTTGTATTGATTAATAACTTAACTAACTAAAGTAGAAATTTAGAATGTGTATTTTTTCGTAGGTATTTTACTTTCGATAAGTTTGCTACTTACCTCAACAAAATATCTTAAATCAGGCAATTTAGTATAGTCAAAAAGTGGATAAGATTTCAATTTTTTAAACCTAACATGTCTAACTCATTCAAGTAAACTTAGCAAATAAAGTATGATATTGAAAATTTTAAACGAAATCAAAAAAAAAAAAAAACAAAACAAAAATGTGCCAAGATAAAATTACATATTTAAGATTTTTTTTCTTTTCTTTTTTTGGTCCTTTAAAACAACCAATTGAAATTCCAATAGAAAAAATGGTACTTTGCCTTTGAAACAGCCGCCGTTGGGGCTGTTTTTGTAGAGACTCTGTGCCACGTTCTCTACCATTGAGTCGCACGAAAGTCCCCCGATTTTCCTTTAAATTGGTGCAAAAATCTCGCTCTCTTATTGCTATTGGATCGCCATGGCTCTTCCGAACGAGATTTCGGGCTCTGCAGACGAATCCATGGATTCTCAGTCTCACAACAAGCGCCCAATTTCGTCTATTCTCATCGTAATTGGTAACCCATCTTCTTATTTGGCCGTCTTCTTCTCTCTACTTGTGATTTTCTTTCTTAGTTTGTGATTTCGACTGTTGGGTTGTAATTTAATTTGGCGATTTCAGCTATGCAGACCGAAGCGCTTCCTCTAGTGGATAAGTTTCAACTAACGGAAGATCTCAACTCTGTGTGAGTTTTTTTTTTCGTTCTTGTATTGCTTTTTACACTTCATTTTGGAGGGATGTTGATTTTGATTCTTTTTTTCTTTTTGTTTTGACTATTGCCTTACGTGGTCTTGCATTTTTCTTTACTGCAACTGTTCAACATTTTTCTTGCTTGTTGGTGTGGACTTTTTTAGATGAAATGCTTGATTGTGCAGGTTTCCTAAGGAGGTTCCGTGGGTTCGTTATCATGGGACTTACAAGGATCTTCAAATTAATTTAATTTGGCCTGGAAAGGATTTGGCCTTGGGTATGGATAATTTATCATTGGTTACCCTGTTTTCTTTGATTCAAGTTCTTTCAGTGTGATCTCCATGGATTATTAATGTTAACGATGTATAAACCATTACAAAAACTGACCCTTAGCAGCCCTGTTGGTCCTGTTCAAGCTATGCTATTTTCTCTAGCACCAACATTTTTGTAGTCACCTAATGATTTACTCCCTGATTATTTCACTGTTAATCCATGAGAAAACTGAGTCTAGCCTATTGTGCCTATGCTCTGCATGTCTTATTTTTACAGTTCAACTAGCTTTCATTTTGTTTCCTTTTAATCAATTTCTCATAAACCAAACAAAGCCTCTCAATAGCACACGATCTAGTTTAGATTTACTTGCTGTGGCTGTAAGTGATGTGTTTATCATGTTTTTGCCTATGAAGTATAGATACCGAGTTTAACTCTGATAATGTGTTTGTGTCCTTAACACTTTCATTACTTGTTGGACACTTGAACTATAGCTATGGTACTAGAGCATTGATTTTTTTTTTTTTAAATGACACTGTAACATGGACATAATGTGAAAAGTTTGGGAAAAGTGATGAATTTTGAATGAAACTCATCAAACTTTTTGATTTTTGATTATCTATCTTTAACAAGATTTGGAGTCTTGACATGGTTCTGCATGTTGTTAGACATCTCTTCATTGTAATTTTTCAGATTTTCCTTTAAATTGGTAGACACAGATTTTGTCTTGTGTCTGGTATTTCTTTGTTTTGTTCACAGAAGTTACAATGTAAGTTATCTGTTTCTCAATTCCTCCAACTACCTCTCAGGAGTTGATAGTGTGGGAACAATATCGGCATCTCTCGTAACCTATGCTTCTATCCAAGCATTGAAGCCAGACCTCATCATTAATGCAGGCACTGCTGGTGGTTTTAAGGTATGTATATGTCTTGGAAAGTAAGATATTTATTGGTATCATTGTTATAGTTATAACCGTTTTGCTTCATCATGCATGTACTGTTGCCTTGCAACACTCAAATTTGTTTTCTGTAACCTTAGTTAAAAGTCAAAAAAGAGGATCAAACTAGTGGTTTCCTTCATGGACATGTAAATCCTTTTCTTTTGGGGTTTTCATTGACTATCCTTTTGTTTTCCTTCCTTCCCCCATTGAACACTACTTTTGACATTCAGCCTCAGTCCTAGTGATGTCCTCTCTTGTATATGCTTTTCAAATTCAAGTAGCGGTTGTGTTCCTCTATACATCAAATCTTGTTAAAGTTTAAGGACTAAATAGATACAACCACCAAACTAAATTTGTAATTTAACCTACTAATAGTTGTGAAGGATTAAGGATATTTTTATTTGTGTTTGACTGATGGCTGGGTTGCATGCTACCAGGCGAAAGGAGCTAGCATCGGTGACGTGTTTCTGGTATCCGAGTGCGCTTTCCATGACAGACGTATTCCTATTCCAGTAAGTATTATTTTTCCAGAGTCGAAGGGGCAAAATCTACACTTCAGTTGTCAATTATCTTCAAACTTTAACGGATTGATCATGTTTTCTCATATTCTGAAATCGAGTTTATATGTACAAGTTGAGAACTTTGTGCTCTGTCTACCATGTCAACATGTGTGATAATCTGATGAATTTGTTCGTGGTAGATGGAGAAGCACATCTTCTCCTAAGTGATGTTGATTTTCTTACTCATCAGTTCTGTCTTACAGAACTCTGTCATTAAAATCCTTTTCTGCACCAATTTCTGTATCCCTACAGGTTTTTGATTTATATGGAGTCGGATTGAAGCAAGCACTGTCTACACCCAATCTCCTTAAGGAACTCAATCTAAAGGTGACTTTCCTTAACTACAAATTAATTAGAGTTAATGTCATGGAATATTTATTTTCTCAAAGTTTGATCATCTACAGCATTGGTTTATTTTGGCATTGTGATGTTTTGAAGTAGACAAGTTGACTTCTGATATTTTGCCTGGAAAGTATTTCGAGTTTTCATTTCAAATAGCTTTCGTTTCGATGCTGAACTGCAAAATAATTCACCCATAAGGATCATTGCATGAAGATAGATGTAAGGCAGGCACCGTGACTCGATATATCTCACATCGCTCCCTCTACCTCATTTTCGTCCCATTTTCCCTAATTTTAATTTGAATCTTTGTGTAGAAACCTTCGTGCTGTATTAGAGTTTTAGATCATTTTGGAATGTACTAATCTTGTTTGTGTAATAAGCCTTAAGTTTTCCTTGTTATTCTGCATTCTATTGCTGTACTCTGAAAAAATTTGCTCAACTTCTTCCATCAACTTCTATTGTGTAATTTTTCAAGTTTTATATGTGAAGACTTCTATAGTTATATATTTTCGATCACCTAATGTATCTAGTATTGTTTCTTCCATCAGGTCGGTAAATTATCGACTGGAGACTCACTAGACATGTCCGCTCAGGATGAAGCATCGATTACAGCTAATGATGCCACGGTCAAAGATATGGAGGTAAAAGTTAAAATGTTGATCAGTAATCTGGTGTTTGCAAACATCAGGTCTCTAACTTTTTAAAGTTTGAATTTCAGGGAGCAGCAGTTGCCTATGTGGCAGATCTATTCAAAGTTCCTGCAATATTTGTAAAAGCTGTAACCGATGTCGTCGATGGTGATAAACCAACTGCAGAGGAATTCTTGCAGAATTTGGCTACGGTTTCTGCGGCGCTGGACCGAGCAGTTACGCAAGTTATAAATTTCATCAGTGGAAAGTGCATTGCTGAACTTTGATGCTTCCTACCCACATTTTTTTCCATACAATACAAGATATTGATTGGACAATATGTGATGTACAAGAGTCAAATAACACACTGAGGATGTATACATTTGGAAATCAGATCATGTACTCTCTATTTTGTTGTATGGTAAATGTCTTTCGGCCAGCCCGAGCAAGCGAACCGAAATAGCATTTGATATTTGCCTCTATATAGAGCTCTTTTCCACTGGATATTTTGCAATGTGACTGATGAATTTAAGAACATGTTAATTCAACTAGTCAACTGGACTGCAAATTCACCAAATGAACACTTAACCAAATCTCTACCTTATTACCACACACAGCCTACATGAACGTCCTGTTTCTCAACTAATTAACATTCTAAAACCTTCACTTACTTTCAAATCACATGCCTTCCATTATAGAGTTTGAGCATTCAAACTTTCTTTCTAGGTGATGAACAGGTAGTACAACTTTATATATAGCTTTGTTGTCCTTACAAATTGCAGAGTAAGAACCGTTTGATTCCAAAGTTTCTTTGGAGAGCTGAAAATGAAAGAGATGGAAAACAGAAATGGGGCAATGGGAGCTTCCAAGGGAAAGGCCAGCCCTGGTAGAGCTACAATTCTGGCTCTTGGAAAGGCCTTCCCTCCCCAGCTTGTCCTCCAAGACTACCTGGTTGATGGGTATTTCAAGGACACAAGCTGTGATGATTTAGACCTCAAGCACAAGCTCACTCGACTCTGTAATTTTAAACTTTCTGTTCTACTCTCTCTGTTTGTGTGCGTGTTGGTTTCCCCTAATAATCGTTGAATGTAGATTTGAAATTTATAAGTTCACTAATAAGTAATAATTATCCCGTGGACACATGAGCAATCCAACCCGTAGGATTTCCTTTTCCTCTTCCCATTCTGACTTCTGTAGGTTTCCCGGTAATAGGGAGATCCGCGAGAACTCTTACCCATATTTTACCATTTCTTCGGAATTGTCCGATTATAGCCCGACGCGCTGCTTCAATGGCTCGATATGAAAGACGACCAGCTCTACAACTTTTAGTGTCATATCTTCCAAAACCAAGTTGTGTACCGTCTGGTTTGCAACCCCTACTACATTTGCCTTTACAATATTTACTATATTTCGTACGTTTCAGATATAACACGTCCTTTTTTTTTTATATGAAATCCACACTTTGACACCTGAGATTCCATAACGAGTAGATACTTCCGCAGGAGCATAATCGATTTTCTGGTTAAATACATTACTATAAGTTATAGGATTCAGAATACCACATTATGGGGCCTCCCATAATTTCTCGGTATGGGGAGTTCTTAATTTTGAAATCAAAATAACGTTTCAAATGTCAATGATCTGAAAAAATTTGCCAATACTTGACTGAATATTCGATTTGGATAAAACCTTTTAACTCCTAAGAAGATGATTTTTAAAGAATTTTACAGGTACACTTTATCATTCTCTAGATGCCCTTCTCCTCCATCTGAGTTTTAGTTTGCATACCTGAGATTTAAATAATAAGAGAACCACTTTGTGATGGTGACCTTTAGAGGGAGCAGATATATCTGCCTGCACTTGTAAAAACTTCCTCCTCTTAACTGAATTAACTGTCATTCCTCTGATGGCAATCCACAGGCAAGACAACAACAGTCAAAACCAGATACGTGGTGATGTCAGAAGAGATCCTGAAGAAGTACCCAGATCTAGCAATGGAAGGTCGAGCAACCATAAAGCAGAGACTGGAGATCTGCAACAAAGCTGTGACAGACATGGCCATTGAAGCCTCACAGGCTGCCATTAAGAACTGGGGAAGGTCTGTTTCAGACATTACCCACTTAGTCTATGTCTCATCCAGTGAAGCTCGCCTACCCGGTGGAGATCTCTTCCTAGCAAGGGGCCTTGGGCTCGCCCCTCACACCCAACGCCTCATGCTTTACTTCATGGGTTGCTCAGGAGGCGTGGCAGGCCTTCGAGTCGCCAAGGATTTGGCTGAAAACAACCCTGGAAGCCGAGTTCTACTTGTCACCTCCGAAACAACCATCATCGGGTAACACTTTGACACTCCCAAAAAGCTATTGAATCTTCTATTATCATACCACATTATATAACAGTTGTTCTCAAGATTTAAACACAAATATCAACTTCTTAACAGCTACAAGCCACCGAGCGCCAATCGTCCATACGATCTGGTAGGTGTGGCGCTATTCGGGGACGGGGCTGGAGCAATGATAATAGGCGCTGACCCTGTTCTGGGCAGTGAACGGCCACTCTTTGAACTCCACAGGGCAACCCAGAAATTCATTCCCAACACACAGAACATAATCGATGGGCGACTATCAGAGGAGGGTATTAGCTTCACAATAGCAAGAGAACTTCCCCAGATCATCGAAGATAACATCGAGAGTTTCTGTGAGGCATTTCTTCAAACAGTTGGGCTGCACGAGAAAGAATACAACAAAATGTTCTGGGCAGTGCATCCAGGCGGGCCAGCGATACTGAATAGGTTGGAGAAGAGACTCGAACTGTTACCCGAGAAGCTGACGGCGAGCCGGCGAGCTCTGATGGACTATGGAAATGCGAGTAGCAACACGATCGTGTACGTGCTGGAATACATGGTGGAAGAGAGCTTGAAGACGAAGATGGGTGGGCGGGAAAATGAGGAATGGGGACTGATTCTGGCATTTGGACCTGGGATTTCGTTTGAAGGGATTTTGGCGAGGAATCTGGCCGTCTGAGAGCATATTTTCTCGTCTCGATTATCAGTCTGAAACTTCGATTTCTGTTTATGTTTGCTGCTTACAAGAAAGCTTAATGGAGGGATTGTTTTGCGTTATATGTTGCAGTGATTTTGTTCTTGCAATCCCAGAAAGAAATGGGTAATGGGATTTGTTTGTTTCTTCGATCTCTTTCTTCATTGCATCAAACCCTGTGCTCCGCCAAAACTTTGGAATGTTCATCCATGTTCAATATTTTTAAAACTTATGAACCTAAGAACTTTAGATAAATTATTTTAGCTAATTATCAAATATTTTATTCTTTCTTAATCTTAAATATATATTTTTTCAGTATTTACATTCAGATAAAAAAATAACCTTAAATTATTTTAGCTAATTATCAAATATTTTATTCTTTCTGAAAAAAGAAATATATATTTTTTCAGTATTTAGATTCAGATAAAAAAATTTCAATATGAAAACATAGAAACTGTAAGTTTAAATCTCCACTATTTGTTAAAAAAAATAATAAAAAAAAATCCAACTCATTCTATAGAATTCCCTATGCTTTTAACAAATAATTTATTAACTATTTCACTTTACCTGTTTTATTTTTTAAAAATGAATTTATTTATTTTTTACATAATTTTCTTATTTCCCGTTCTTTAAAATTGTAAATTAAAAAAATATAAATTTATATAAATTTTATTTTTTAAATTAAATGTTCAACATTTTTATATTAAATTTGTTTTTTTAATATTTATTATACATTTTGTAATTCAAAAAAATAAAATAATACTTTTATTTATATTTAAAAAAGAATCGAGTACTGGTAACAAAAGAAAAACTTGATTTTGTTATTCACACAATTTTAGAAACGTTCATACAGAAGAGAAAGAAACAAAAACACTGCCAAACAAACGTGTCCTTAGATTTCTGTATTAGCGATAATGTTCAACTAAGCACTAATTAACAAAGTAGAAGAGGAAGAAAGTAGAATCATCACAAGCTTCAAAAAGAAGCACTAACAAGTCCATGAATGTGACCTTTTCATTACAGGCTTCATCTGCTTGTCTTCCTCCAGGGACACCATCCCTGAATGAGAAGGGTCTTCCAGCATCATCTTTGCCACCAAGTAACCTGCAATCGACCACGTTTGCAGCTTCCGTGCCTGTTTTCCGACAAATCGCCCCAGCTTCCCATCGTAGTATTCCGGCCAGTTGTCTTTCAGCAGCCTCATTTCAGCCAGTTCCAGTGCGCGTCTCGCAATTTGGGGTCGACCGGTCTTGATACATGCAGCTGTTAGAAGCCATAGAAGAACTGCAAGCAAAGCATTATTATCAACATGTTAGGATCCCAAACAACATTGAAACTATAATGTAATGCTAGAAAGAGACTACGAACTACTGACATAGTCAGCATGAGTATAGCTCAGCGGTTAAGACATTTTGCTCCTTCCTTAGAGGTCGGAGGCTCAATCCCCATCCTCACATTTGTTGTATTAAAAAAACGAACTCCTAACTAATTACTACTACGCCACTACTAGGATCCTAGTAACATTCTCAATATATTCCCATTAATACTCTATTCTATCACGGCGGTGCCAATATCTGATCTAGCTTCAAAGGTCAGAGGACTCGGAGTTATAGCAATGATCTGAAAACTTCTGTAGATTCTACACGTCATAAGGACGAAGTCTCATAAACAAGTATATAAATTCGCATACTTGAAGTTGAGTTTCAAATGTGAACTAAGAAACCAATACTCTACCTGGCCAAGAACCACCATTGTGGTAACTCCATCTTGTATTTTTCGGATCACATCCAGTTATGATTCGCCACTCGTGGCTTTCAATGGCAGGGTAACAAACCTTCAACGGCATTTCTCCGACTAGTTCTTCCCACCGTGATTCTATAAGATCCATAATAGCAGTGGACTGTTCTGGTGTTGCCAAGGAGGAAAGAATTGCAATGCAGTTGCCTAAGCAAAACCAACGGAAGTCCATTCTTGCAGGACTGACATTTCCAATAAAGTAACCACCACGAGTTGGCATAAAGTCGAAAACCCATTCGGGAAGGGAATCGGGTATAACGTTGAACTTGTTCACAGCAGTATGAGAATATTCTTCAGTTTTATATCGGTATACATCATTCAGTTGCTTTAGGTCCAGCCAAAAGTAACTTCTCATGTGATAGCTCAAGGCGTGAAGCCGTTTTGTGATTCTTTCTACAAAGTCCTTCCCTTCATGGTCTTGCTTAAGCAAAAGCAAAGCACACCTTAAAGCCATAAAGAAAAGAGCTTGAATTTCAATTGGGTAGCCATACACACCCTGAAACCAATGATAAAACCAGTAAGAAATAAGAAATGAATGAATAATAATCATGATTACAAGACTGCATAATGCATACAGTCCCTTTAGTTTGCATTGGCAGGATATTCATAGTAAAAAAATACAAGGTACTGTTAACATTGTCTTTAACGAAGCCTATAGTCTGCCAAAAATAAGAAGTACATCATAATGAATTCAGCCAAACAATGTAGATAAATAATTTTTAAATTTGAATCCCATCGTGGTCCCTGAACTTCTAAGATTTTTTTCCATTATAGTACCTCAACTTTCACAATGTCTATTTTGATTTTGATGCTTTTAAGTTTATTCCATTTTGATCCCTAAAATTTCAAAATATCTAATCGAGTACCTAACTTTTAAAAAATAATCATTATGGTCCTCACATTTATTTTAATTTTAACAAATGGATCTCATAACTTTGAATATGTGTAATAAAGTGCTAACTCTGTATATATATTGAAGTCACCTAAGTTGGTAGAGACAAGTATTGGGTAAGATTGAGTGGCAAAAATAATAGCAAGAACTTAAAGGGTCGTTCTTTTTTTAAAGTTCAAGGTCTAAAATATACATCGGAAGTTGTGAATATTAATTTTTTTTTCCACCACTATAGCTATTCTTCCCTCTTGACAAATTGGAAGAGTCTTATGTAACCCTTCTTGGGCTTTTGTAATTTCATACATCAATGAAATTGTTGCTTACACAAAAAAAAAAATATACATCGGTAGTTCAGGGACTAAAATAGTTGTTTTTAAAATTTAGAGATTAAATAGACATTTTGAAAGCTCAAGAGCTAAAATGGGGCAAACTTGAAAGTTCAAAGATCAAAATAAGGTTTTTTCTTCTTTGAGAATATCATATTATAAATGTAGGGATGAGGGTTTGAATCCACCTCCTAGGAAAAGCAAAAATGTCTTAACCGCTCAGCTATATGGGATTTAAATTTTAAACCATAATTCTAACAATTGGGATCATTCCACAAACAGATTGCAATATTTCAAAGTGTCTCCCCAGTGAACTTCAGAAGTCAGGCTCGAATTGCTAGTTTCATTGTTATATCTTAAAAGAATAAGGTTGAAAGAAACGCACCATTCGTCTATCAATCATGCAGCATCCATCGGCACAGAGAAGTGTAGGGAATGTGTCGAATCCTTCCGAAAGACAGAGACTCAAAATAAGGCGCATTCCCTTCTGACATTCTGGTAGTTCAGCCAAGGACGAGTCACCAGTGGACTTTGTGTATGCTCTAAGCAATATAATCCACCAAAATCCAGAGTCAACTGGAGCAACTCTTCCTATTGCACTCTCTCCAAAATCTGCTATTAAAGTTTCACTGTTCCTCACTGGATCATGAAGCACCTTGAAGCTAGCAGGCATCACCCCTTCTCCAAGCTGGAATCTGTCAATCTTCTTCTCCCATGATTGAAGCCGAAGTGTCTTTAAGATAAAGTTCTTTACTATTTCAGGCTCCCCATTCATCAGAAAAGCAAAGGCACTTGGAACAAAGTCTCTCACAAACACCTACACAAGGAAATAAAGTATTTGTATGTCGCCTTTCAACCTTCTTGTAAGAGATAAAAGAAGGTAAGGGGGATCCATGAAAAACTAAACAATTATCAACAAATCTTAAGACACAGACACGGTGACACGTTAGTTTGTTTATTCTATTTAACAATTATTCCACACATGCACAACGAGTCTCGGACTTGAATTCAATTTGTTCAACCAGATTGCGAATGTCTAACAAATGTCGGGAGTGTCGAATACAAATAATTTGTCCAAACTAAAGTGTTCATAGGTCCATGTCGTTGCTATAATTTATAGTTGCTTCTTTTTAAAAATGCACAAGTGGTTGTGAGTTCCAACGTTTTAACAGATAAAATATTTTCTGAACCATTGTACAAACTGATTTTCTACCAATTTATGCAATAGGGTAGAAGCAAGAACAGAGACTTCCCCCTACATTATAAACGCAGCCAAAGAAGGATTGAGCAATGAATTGAAGTAATCATTGAAGAAGTGTTCTTACTTGATCATAGTTAAGATTCTCTTCAGTACTGTCCAATGCAGCAATAGTGCCGACTGGTTGGCCACGGAAATGGACCAACGAACGCCTCAAAGCATCCCAAGCTTCAGCCACCATGGGATGCTGCTCGAATCCATTCTGTGATCTCGGAGTATTGAAATCCGATTTTCTGCCAGGAGATGGAGTTTGATCACTAATTTCCATCATTCGAGCGAAGTTCTCCGAAGAAATTTTCGACGATAGCCGCGGGGAGAAACCAATCGCCAATTCCCCAAGCGATCTTTCATCAAACGACCTCTGTCTCTCCATGTTCAGCGCCCTCGGCCTATTCAATAACTTCGAAAACTCAGTTTCTTCAATCTCATTCACTGTCAATAAGCCATCGTTGCTTCTCGCATTCCCGCTCTGAGCCGTGTTCGATGAGGAGGAAGCGGACATTTCTTCAGAACCTAAAACTCTCCTGCAAAATTTTCATTCCTCGTTTCATTAAACCACAGTTTAACAAACCCCTAATCATAAGATTACAAACAGAGCATCAACATCAAAACCCAAGAGAAAAACAACCAAATGCAAACAGATTAAGAACGAATTTCTCAACCACCTTCAGAGATTAAAGAAACGCAAGCTCCATGCAAGACTGGAAAACACAGAAAAATCAGGCGGGCCAGAAGCAGGCCCGTCGTCGACCGCCGCAACGGCGCATTGGGGTGTAATTAAGAAGCTACCCACATGGGAATGGGAACAGAAATTCCAAAAACAAGCGCAGGTGAATCATGGAGAAGGAAGAAGAGAGATACCCAGATGGTGAAACGCCATCAGGGGTTGCGACGGCCGGCAATGGCGGCGGAAACGGCGACCCAGAAGGCGGAAAATACAGAGAAGGGTCGAGAGTGAAGTGCAACAAAAATGGAGGAGTTGGTTTTGGAGGGGCAGAGGAAAAGGGGGCGTTTGTTACTTGTTAGGTAGAGCACGTGTACGGTTGAAAGATCCAAAACGTAATTTCTTTTACGGTTTCAGAAGATTTGTTGGGTTTTTCATTTGTTCTTCCATTTGGACCTCTGGTTTTGAGTTCAGAGTTACAGACAGGAAGAAGGTGGAAAGTGAAAAGGGAATAATGGCGAACCATTGGACTCTGAGTTTGTGACCGTCCATTTTGTTGGAATTGCACCGCTATCACCTCTATTAAATGCTGATTATGTTGCATGTTTATCAACCATTACAGGGGAGAGACATTCGTCAATCTTCTTAGGTCTGGATTTACTTCGATAAGTTATAAGATATTGGTACATGCTCGATTGATTCATGGCCTAATACGTCACCCATTCAAATGACTTAATTTAAAAGAGATTAATGAATCAGTGTGACGGTCGTAACTTACATGATCATATTGCTTTCTCTATGTAAAAAAAAAAAGAAAAAAAGATCATATTGCTTTCTCTCCCTTGTAAGCACAAGACAACATTAGTTAGAAATTAGTTCATAAAGTTGATTGCAATTGATCAGCGACTTTAAGGATGATAATAGGTGTCTAATTTAGTACCAAACTTTTTAGTATTTTAATGTTGGGTTCAATCTATTCAATGTTTAATCATGTGTTGATATATTATAGATTGATACCAAATTGATAGGTTGAGAATTTATTAGATACCTTCTAAGTTAAAATTTTCGCTGCTCATTGGTGTATTAATTTTTCTAAAAGAAATGTATATTATTTTAGACTTTCAATAAATTCGAAACATTTATTTTTAGGGTGAGGATTCAAGTTTCTGATATTTTGATAGATAATATATTGTATTTAATTAGTTGAGCTATATTCAGATGGGTCATAAACTTTAAACATATAAACGTAATACAAAATTGATGGAAACTTAAACGAATGTCACACTATGTTGAATATGTAGTGAAATGTGTGTACTTTTTGTAATTCAATTTTGTGCAAGATTTTTTATGTGTAAAAAAAAAACTAGTGGGTAAATGTAGCCAAATTTAGAGATAATTAAGAAGTGGTAAAATCGTCTATGATTCAATCGGATGAAATTGAAAGTATTTCTTTACACGGTGTGTATTCAGTTGTTTATAAATTTTTAATTAATTTTATTAACATTTTTGCCTCTCATTGACACTCTTTAACAAAATGCTCCCATGACATGAACATGAATATGATAGATAAATAAATAGATTAATGAAATATTTTTTACAGTAGTAAAAGTCTAATATCAGTTCATGTACTTTATTTAATATTGTAAATGGTCAACATCACAAATAAATGATGTTAGCTTTTCATGAATGAGAAAGTTCACATTAATTTGATGAACGATTCATGTACGGTGGTACATGTAACACAACACCTCAACTAAAAGTAGTTTAATGAAATCGCAACGGTTGTATCAAAATTAATATTGTTAACTAATGATTAAAGTCTCAACATGAATATAGTTAGCGATAAATATATTTAAAGTTGGACTTTAAAATTTCACACGTCATATTTGTTGTACTAAAAGACATACTTTACACTGTGGTTTATTTTTTTCAAAAACATTCATTTTGATCCATGTACTTAAAAAAAATGACATGGTCTCTTCATTTTCATTTTTATTTAATATATATTTTATCATAATTTTAGTATGACATTTCACTCGTTAAATTTTTTAAAATATAGCCATAAATTTGTATAAAATCGAGTTTTTATTGCGTTCTATTTTTCGTGACAATCAAAAAACGTCACGAAATTTTTTTTGTGACGTTTTATAACTGTCACGTAAAATTTTCGTTTTTCACGATGTTTTAAAATCGTCACAAATTCCACTTTTCGTGACATTTAAAATATGTCACAAATATCTTTTATGATGGGACATAGGTGACGACGTAAAAATCGAATTTTACCAACGGAAAAGATAATTGAAAGTATAAACTAAAATTAACACAGGCCAACTCTTCGAATAATAATAATAATAACCAAATTCAATGACTACGCCACCGGTAAAAAAAGATTAAAATTTAAAAGTAACATTATTCAATGGAAAAATTTATGGTTGTAATTGGGTGATATTATTTTGGAAATGATTTTTACAGCTATGGAAAGAGCCACGTAGAGAAGAAGGGACCCTTTTTTGTTTTTTTGGTTTTTTTTTTTCATTTTTACAAAATGTAATGAATTGATTTCTCTTTTCATTTATTCTATGCATAATATTTTTTCATTTGAATGTTTTATATAAAATATGTATTTTACAAAATTTAATCCTTATTTCAACAAAACAAATTTAATTAAATTTCCAGTCAAACCATCTCGAGTTGGTAAAATCTACCCCTATTTATAATTAAAATAAATAAATTAATATTATTTTTTATTGAAGTAAATATTTAGTGGGTAACTACCAATTTACAAATATATTACTAGACAATAATTTTTTAATTGAGATTTATTTATAAATCTACTGCTAGAAACATATTTGAAAAACCAATCTAGGGATTGAAACATTTTATACACCGTCCATATGGTTTTTGGTCGGTTAGTTTTACATTTTTTTATTGGATAAACTTCAAAAAGTTTATTGACCAAGACTTTTATTTTATTACAATTTTTCTTCCCCCCAAAACCCAATGAAAACTAACGTGCAATGGATTTAAAACACATAGAACCCTAAATCAAAGCGATGGCCCTATTAAATAAATCAACGGCCAAGATTGGCCCACCACCACATGGCTCCCCATGCACTTGCCCACACCTGATCCATACCCCTCCGATCTCCCGCTATAAATGCACTGAACTGAACTTCCTTCTTCCTCCATACGAAGAATTTGAAGAAGAAAAATCCCCAAATCAATGAGCCAATACAGAAGAAGCACCGCCGATTCGATCCTCGATTCGCTGTCGCTGAATCCTCTCCCGTACCCGGTGCTGCTCCTCCTCGGCGTTGTCTTTGTCTTCCTCGGCGCCTCCTGGTGGTTCTCGTACGAGTCCGCCGTCGAGGCCGCCGAGGAGCAGATCAATTGGCTGCTCTTCGCGACGCCGGTGCTGCTGATCGTCCTCGTCCGCTGCCTCTCCTCCGTCGATCCGAGCTTCTTCGCTTCCTCGCCGTGGGAGCGCCGCCGCAGCACGCACCGCCTGCCACCCGAGGGGAGCTCGCCGTGGGGCGTCGCGGCGTTGATCGTGCTGCTGCTCGTTCTCGTGCAGTTCCAGTCCGCGTTCCGTGAGAGCTGGTCCATTTGATTTGATGGAGCCTTCAAAGGCGCAGGATCATTGTAAATACAAATGGTTTACTTTACACGATCGCTCCTCTGTTGTAGTAGTGGAGATTGGAGGGAGCGTTACGTTTGATTCTATAAGGTATTTCTGTTTTTTCTTTTTTCTTTTTGTACTTTTTTTGCTTTTCGGAGGTGAAATTGGGGGAAAATAAATAAATCCATATTTATACAGTGGATGTATTTGTTAAAATTTGAAAATTTTATCAGCTAATTTTGGTTTTTTTTTTCTAGTTTTATTTTTTAATTTCCAGGTTTATGATATATATATCTTAACAAGTGTTGTTGCAGTTGAGCTGATTTTAGTTATAGTTCGAAGGGCTTCATAAATATTTTTTAGTTTTGTTTTATTTGTTATTCTCAAATTGGTGTTTAACGTATAATTATTATTTTTTAGGGGTTTTTTTTATGAATATAACATCTAATACCTTAAGCAATCCTCAAATTACCTATTCTAGGGATTTATTTGGAGTGGGTTAGGAACTTAGAATACCTAATTTATAGATTATAAAAAACAAAAAAACGTAATTTATTTTAAAAAAAAAAAGTTGAAGAAAGTCAATTGATTGAAAATGTTAAAAAGAAGAGAAAAGAAACAAAAAGAAAAGTGAATTGAATAAGTTAAAGGATCCGAAAGATTAGGAAAAAAGAAGAGAAACTTGGATCTTAAATCGCAGCCGTTGATTATAGTCGAGTAATCAAAGGTCGTAATGTTGTAACGTACAAGTTATCACCAAACTTTGAATTTCTATGTAAACGTTGAGGTCTCTCTCATTGTCATCTCCAAACCAATCAATCAATATGTATATTCAATTTAAACCACACTTTGGATTCTAAATTTTCGGACATTATTTTATTTTGGTCCCTATTTTGATGGGCGAACCACACCACGATAACTACATCAATTATGGTGGATTCACAATCTTAAGACCTCCTGATTGTGATTGAGGTGTTTTAGACAAGAAGAAACAATGTTGTTGTACGGTAGAATCTACTGTCTTAAAAGTAAAATTCGGCACGATTTTTGTGCTATCAGTTGTTCTCCAAGATTAATACAACATCCGAATTTAAGCATGAGATCGGATTTGAATCAGCTCAAACAAGTTTTTTTTTTTTTTATTCTTTTATAGTTAAAAAGTAATAAAATAGGAGGTCGGAATTTCATTTTTATTTTTTATTTTTTAGTACACAGAGATTGGGCTAAAACTTTAAATTTTTAAACTAAGATAGATTAGGAAGCAATTAAAATGGTTTATAAAATTGTCAAGAAGCTTGATCGTATTGAAATCATAAGGCAATTTGTAATGTATTACCACAAGAAAGCAATAAATACAAATTAGTTGCATAAATTACTCTTTATCCGCAATCACCCCTCTTTTTTTAATCTAAGACAAATAATAAACAAAATTATTATTTTTAAAAAAATTTCATAACTAAAATTTGAATTAAATAATAAATTCAAGATGAGATTTAAACATTTTATTTTAGCATCGATCTAATTTCTACCTAGAGTCTATTTCTTGGAACTATTAAAATCATTATTATATTGTTGATCCAGAAATTTGACCTCTTAGGATTCCGTCAAACTCACACCAATCTTCAAGAATAAAAGGGATCGACGAGACATGCAAAACAAAATAGCATTAAACACTGGTGCGGCTTTTGCCACACAAGCTTCGATGCTTAAGTCATAATCGGAGTAGTTAAGTATAAAATGTAGAGTGTTGTGGGCATACCTCCAGGATTTGTCTTACTTCCCGAGTTGAATCCTGATTATCTGAATCTGGGAGAATCAATCTAGATATCTTATGGAATTTGAATGGTAGAAAATTGGGATTTTCTCATCCATAACATGTACTAAAAGCTATATTTAAAATCCTACCTTAATATTTAATATTTTCAATCTAAAAATTAAATAGAAATCTCTATTATTGATGTATAGTGAAAGAAATTTGAGTGAGAAAAGAGGATAATCATGTGATTGATTAGAAGATTAATGGGGGACGGGAGTGGTGTCCAACATCATTATGATCCATCAATTTTATTAAATAAGCGTGATGGACCAAAGTTGAGATTTCATTATTGGGAGTGCTCATGTGAGGACAAACTTTACATATGCCATGGAATTTCTTTTCAAATATATAATATATATATATATTTCTTTTCATGTGGACATCATAGCATTTCCTCTCTCTCTCTCTCCACGTCCTTCACAAAACCATATTTTTGTTTTAATAATTTGTATTTTTGTCCGAGTGAAAGAAGTGTGTCAGAAGGAAAAATTTTGGTTAATTATTAGATGTCATGTCACAAATTTAAAATTACATTTAAGATCAATAATGGTAAAGTTATACAGTGTCCTGAACTAATTTTAAAATCGATGAATTAAATTATGTCATGGCCATCCGATATAATCAATTAATTGGATCAAAACCTATGAAGAGACTAGACCCAAGTTCATGGCCCATTAAACCCATGGCCTAATAAGACCCACCGAGACTCTATAAGAAGAGGAGGTCATCTCTTATTTGGGGAGTCGGAGAAATCCAGAAGCGTTGGAGATTTAGAGCATTCAGAATTATCTACAACCATAATTGAAGACTTGAAGACTACGAGGCTTCAAGAATTCTGAATATTCTCTTCGTCAAGCAATCGATCGAAGAACTTCACAAGCTATAAGTCGAACACCTCACGAACTGAAATACTTCATCAAGCTGCAGACTTTGTCAAATGAGTCGAAGACTTCATCAAACCACAAACTTCGCCAAGCATTAGACTTCACAGTCGAAGACTCTAAAGATTTGGCGCAAACTCATTGATTCAAGAACAAACTCACAAACTCTCGAATTAAAGTTCACATATGAGAGAATTAATCCGATGATCATACATTAAAGATTGTAACACTATATACATAAATACAATACAAGTTCATCAATTCAAGTTTTCTCTTCTTTGAATTTTTCGTCGAACAGTGTGAAAGTGGAGATTTAAACTTACGATTTTTAAGTCGATGATAGGTGTAGTTTAACTATACTCAAATAGACTAGTTTTAATAATTTGTTATTTTGTTTGTTAGGCGCCAAGTCTGAACCCAACTTAATGCATGATATATCTGTTATAATATAAAATTTTTTGATGATTTTATCTCATAGTTGTCCTTGTTGAACTTTTAAAAACAATTAAAAAATAATGGAAAAAAGGTGTTTGTTCAACAAATTTTAGTTATTCAAAATATGCTTTTGAAATCAATAAAGTAATTATTAGTTAAACCCGAATATTCGAACCTCCAACTTTTTATTGAAGATATATATTTAACCGAAAGTTTAATCATTAGTTTCCAAATTTCTAATTTTTAACAATTATTCACAATAGGATTCCTTAAATTTTGTGTTTTTAATGGAATGGCTTGAATTTAGGGAAAAAAAAAACTATACCTAGTTTTTTTCCCCTAAATTCGATTGGCACATATATTTAATTTCAACCATATTTTTCTTACTGGAATTCTATCGGATTTAACGTCATCTACAATGATATGTTTTCAACTCAAACATTTCAAAGAGACGAGGAGGACGGACCCATGATTTCATAAGGAGAGTTCAATTCAACGACTTGGAAAAGATTTTGACCGACAATAAATCTGTTGACATTTGGCAGAAGGACGATTCCAACTATTAAAAGACGAGTACAATGTTACAGTGTTGAAACTCCCGATCCTCATTTCTTATAAGATATGTAGTCCCACCCTTTTCAAATGCGTGCAAATTCTTACAACCTAATTCCAACTCTGCTTAACATCTTCTAATTTAGCGTAGTTGACGGAACACTAAATCTCTTCAAATTTCTTATGGTAGGATTGTAGCTATCATGTCAAGATGATAACAATAATAAACATTATAGACTATAGAATTGAAAACTAACTTCTTAAGCTCATGAACTACTTAGGAATATATAAATGTCACGAAGCTTCTTAATTACCATTAATTAACTATTATATAGTTGTCAAATATTTTAGTCTAACTTTAAAGAGGATCTTCGATAAATAAAACTTTGTTTGGTAATAATTTTTATTTTTTAAAATTTAAATTTTATTCCATTCCCCCGTAAGTACCTCTATATTAGAATGAGATTCGACAATATAGATTTGAGTCAATGATTGAAAAATTTTATTTTCTCGATCTTGATTTGTTTAAAAATTAAGAACTTAAATAGTTATTAATTGTTTGTTGATCATTCTTAATCTTTGATTTAAATACATACCTATGGATAAATAATGGATAAAATGTTGATGGGTATGTATCAAGAATAAAACTATTTAAGTTGTTTGTTTATCCATTATTTTTCCCCTTCATTTTAAGTACTTTGAAATCTAAATCGTAAAAATTTTAAAATATGATTTGATAAAGATTTGTTCTTTGTATAATAAAATAGCATTTTATATATAAATATCCAAAATGATAATATATTTACAATTTAAATAAGTAGAATAAAATAATATATACACTAGTTTAACAAATTATTGGTTTAAATCTTGTTTCATTCTTTAAATTTTCAATATTTTATTTTAACCAATGAAATTTACAATTAAAAAAACAAATTTAGTTCAAATTATTTGCTCACTTCCCTTGCCAATAAATATAAATTTTTACGATATTTTCACTTAGAGACAAGGTAAAATATTTCAAAATTTATAGTATAATAAAATAAGTTTAAAATTTAAAGCCTAAAACAAAATTTAAACTGTCCATGCCCTTGCAAATAGTTATCAAATGGATACATTATATTTTATCTATTTATGTATAAATGAGAGTTACGAATTTATTTTCTAAACTTTTTAAAGTTGTGTTCTAATAGGTCCGTTAATTTTAAAAAGTGTCTAACAGATATCTAAACTTTTAATTTTGTTCGATAGGCCCGTGAATTTTCAATGTAAGGTCAAGAAATGAGTAGAGATTTAAACTTGTTGATGTAGGATTATAAATGAGGTGATGTGTCAGCGTCTGAGTCGAGATGAACTATGGATCATCCAAGCTAGAGACCTACATGCAAAACTCTGCATTAGTATGGTACTCGATCACATACACTATGAAGTTTAAGTTAGTAATTAGTCCGAACTTAGTTAGGATACATTAGGTGCAAACATTGAGGAGGAATGGATCCAACTGAGAGACTTTTGGTAAGCATTATCCCACCGTTTCCAACCCTCCAAACCTAATTTTTAACAGATTTGATGCCAACAACATCCATGTGTCCAAATTGATCAAGTCAAGGTGAATATCACCTAGCATCCCATCTCAGGCTAAATCGAGGCACGAACACGTGCTTGTAATGGGTATGACCACATGCAAACTCTGATTTCACCTATAAACTATAACATAATCTACGAAGTAAAAATGTCTTAACCACTCAATTATTTTCGATTTTAACGAATTTTGTAGAATCATACTAATATAAAACTTAGTGTCAAAGTAAGTATAAAACAAATATAGTTTAGTGGTAATTAACATATATCTCCAACCGAAATCGAAAGACCGTGAGTTCAATCCCGACCCTATGAAGTAATTTCAAAAAGAAAAAAAAATACTCGATACGGAATTGAGTTCAATTGTAGAGACCAAGTTGATAATTTTACGGAAAAATAGAAATGGAGAAAAACGTGTAGGAATTGGAGACTGCAAAACGATTGGCGTCTGGTCGAACCGGGTTTCCGATTCCCAAATAAAGGTCGCTCCTTTTCCTCGATCCCCAACTTTGACCCTCCACAATCGAAGCTTGGTTTTTCTCTCTCTCTCTAATCGGAGTTTCAACTCTCAATCTACCTTCTCCGTTTGATTCGCCATGAAACCCTTCTCAGTTTTCTTCCTCGCCCTTCTCCTTCTCGCCTCTCCAGTTTTCAGAGGTTCGATCTTCCCAATCATACACGCTAGATCTACTCGAAAGTCATGATTTTTCAGATTTGAAATCTTGTTTTGCATGCATGGTTTTC
>NW_019104495.1:1968258-2025663 GCF_001995035.1 Momordica charantia | reverse complement strand
TTTCCTACAATGTTGATACATCATTGTCAATTCTTTGTGGAATGGAGTCTATTGCCATTTTTTGAAGTCATATTCTGCTCCCCTCTTCTGTGAATTAGCGGAGCTTTTATTTCATTGAATTTATGAGTAAAATGGCGGGGTGCGGAGAAAGGAGGGGACCCAAGAAAACCTGCATTGTCACTCTGTCATTTGGAACCTATATGAAATCTAGCTAGAGGACCCGAACATCATGTTTTTGTTGGCTTCCGTTGAGGGCATTCAATTTCGTTGCTCTTGCGGGTTATTTTACTTTGTTTTTTATTTGCTTTACAGTTGCCACGTGCCAGTCGGACTCTGATAGCGAAACATCTGAGGTTGTTGAAGAAGCTAGCGATCTTGGAATTGTGGGTGAAGAAGATTCCCAGGATTTTGGAGAAGTGAATTTTGCTCCAGCTCCCGGAGTTGATACTGTCTGTGTTTTTCCAAAGAATAGTGCACGCAGTAAGTGTTAAGCTAGAATCAGGATTTGGCAATGTATTTTCCTTTTCTTGATTGGTGTAACAAACTTTTATGATATCTTTAATTAACATTGAAGTTTGTGCCTTCCATTACAGTAGTGCCTGCTGGAGAAGAGACTGAACTTCTCGCTGGAGTGAAAAATGATGGTAACTAACTCTAATCTGCTGAACTTTTTGCACCTTTCATACCCAAAAAATAATCACAGGCATCTTTAAACTCAATTTTGTCATCTTCTGATTGGTACTATTTCTCCTGAATACCTGTCCTTGCTATTAATCTGTGATTTGTTTTGTTACTGTAACTATTTTATTATTATTCGTGTCTGTTGGCAACGTGGGTTTTCATCTAAAATTATATTCTAGAATGTAGTGCATTGACTTCTTTGATTGTACTTTGTTAAACGGAGTCATGTTCTAATGTAATAGTCTAGCAATTAAGGGCAGCATTCATTGCACTTTTTATTGCTTACCATTGATCCAACATCTTATTGGTCAATGATTTCCTTGACTATTATTTGTTAAACCAGGTGAATCAAGCTTGAATATTATAGCTATTAAGGCCAGCGTTCATTATACCTTTGATCATCATATGTTGATTCAAAATCTTACTGGACAGGTAATCTGGCCTGACATATATGTATAGTACGATCTTAACTTGTTTTCTTTTTCTTTTATCTCTAATATATTTAAGGAATACAAGCATCTTGCCGCAATTTGATTTCTCAGCGTTTTAATCTCAATCTTTTGAATGACATATCTTATAAAGGAGATTAGTTGGGCAGGTTCAGTTTCACTAATGTGTTTATGAAAGATGTGTGTTATGGCTTTTGAATTTGCAAGTTATGTGCTTCAATTATTACTTGTGGAGAACCTGGTAATCACCTTGAACGTCGTCTAGACCACCTAGAATTCCTTTACTTTGGCCCTTTGGAGTTTGGACGTCATTAATTTAGTTGTATGGAAAAATATTGTTTTTTGTTTCTTTCTAATATATGTATATTTATTTATTTCTTCTTGAAAAAACCCTTTCTTGCCTTTTTCTTCTTTTTGAAATGTTTGTTTGGCTGGTGCTTCTTTTTTCTTGTAGAGACTGTTTTCTGTTGGTGAATATTTTCTAGAGAAAGATATTCCTATTACTCTTTTTGCAATTTGTTTTATATGTCAATGTAAATTATCTTTTTGATATAAAGTTAAGTGTCAACATCAATTATTGAAATTAATCTGTAGTTTCCCTATTAGAAACTCTCTTTAGGGAATTAATTGCTGGAGATATATCATGCTGCTATAGGTTGATTCTTACATGTTAATTGACTGTTCCTTTTCCCCTCAAGATAATATAATATAGGTTACTACTGAAGTTCAACGTTCTCCCTAATTTTTCAATATGGTTTTGTGAGTACAAACTTATTTTTCTGTTATGAACTTCCAGTTATATTCGTGCTTTCCTTAACACAGCTTATCTTTGCAGTAACTTCAGCTCGGTATTTTTAACTTATATCATCTTTCTCATTATACTCGTCAGGTCTTCCACAACGCAACGGTGCACCCATCAACTCAAGCTACTTTCCCATACATATTTGCTGTCAGCAAGTTTTTGCAGGTTTACTCATAATCATTATTACTATTAGTAGTTCCTTGTCCTTACGATGTGAATTTTCAGTTTCTAAAATTACTAACCTGTTTATCCTTATCAATTTTGAAGTTTTATGATTGATGAAATGAAAGAACCTTGATATATTCCTGATGTGCAGCCTGGAAACTTTGATCTAGTGGGCACCATATTTTATGAAGTAAACCAGAATGCATATCAAAGCGTATTCTTTAATGGTACTATTGAAGTCGTTGAAGCTAGTGGTGTCATCAGCATCGAGTCTGTGTTTTTAGTTACTCTTGGAATTGCCCTTCTCGTCCTGCTGGGCTTATGGATTCATGGTCAAATACAGCAAAAACTCTCAAAGGTATATCCTGTAGTAAATGCCTTAGATCTTTTTCGCCTTCATGTAATGATCATCATGTATTCTAATAGTGGATGTTGCCCTACTTATATGTTATATTCTTTTACTTCTTATTACATGCTGATGGATCAATGTTTAGCTCGTCCTAGCGTTAAGGATGTGCAATTTTTTTCATCAAATATGTTATTACTTTTGATTGTAGCCTAAATTTTTGCATTTGACCAAACTTAAAATATATCCGAAGTGGTATTTTACAAGTATTTAGTGGCAGCCTTTTCTTTTGTATTTTAATTCCTGAGTTCAACAACTGCGGGGTGGGTTCGAACATCGACCTTAGGGATAGTAATAGCCATAGGTGTCTTATTCGCTGAGATAGGCATAGCCGAATTGGCAGCGGACTTTTCTTTTGTTATTATCCATGGTCCCTGCCTTCGTACTGAATCTTAACGCTTAAATATATGGAGTTTGAGAAAGGTGGAGCTGCAAGATCTGCATCTTATCTTGTTTTACATACGAATATTTTTGGCGTAAAATCATATGCAATTCCATGTTTGTGTCAGAAAACCAAGAGGGCTGCTTCGAAGGTTGAAGTGGGAACGAAAACTGTAGATACCTCAATGGATGAATGGCTTCAGGTTTGTACCCTTTTTCCCTGAAATTCATTTTTGTCTTGTCTAGAGAAGATCTCAAAACTGCTGCTGATATATTGTGTGATCTTATCTCTTCTTATTCTTAGGGAACTGCATACAACCAGTCCCAATCAAACAAGTCAAAGAAAAAGAATTAACCGAGGACTCGACTCGTCTCCATCCCAGTTGCATAGTACACTAACAATGTGCAGATTCCTGCAACTCGCGTTAGGCAGTTGAAGATTTGAGGAGAGAGTTAAGGGTTTTGACTAGTTTTGGAACTTAGGTGCGTTAAACCCTTCCTTGCCGGTGTAGCATGTCAAAGAATCCTTCACATTCTGCATTTCTTAGTGCCAATCTAAACTAAGTTTGAAATGATACAGTTTTCTGAATCTAGAGAATTTCCTTGAAGCATATGATTATCAAAGTTTAATCTTCTAGACTTTCCTTGGCACCCTTTTTCTGTATGCATCACGGTTTCGGCTTCGTTGAATCATCAATGTAGCGGGGCATGCAGGTTGACGATTTCTCTTGGACAACTCTGACCTCTACTTTACTGGAAAGTTTTGCTCGTTCGACATCTGTGTTGATGTCGTGTCGTGCCGACCTTTCTATTAGACTTTTAATTCGCTAAATATCAGTTTTTTCCCTCATTAAATTGCCCCATGTGATGTCTTGGCTGGTACCTTTCATGCTTGGATGTAATATGGAACAGAATTTGATTTTGTGAGGAGAAAAATGGAGAATTGGTTGAATTGCTTAAGAGTTGGGTAAAGATTATTAAATTGGACGTGATTGGGAGGCCATATGCCAGCAAGGAAAGAAATCAATGAGATTGGGTCTCCTCTTCTTTGTAGTGTCTGGATTTTCTTGTTTTTCATTTTCTAGTTTAAATAAAAATTATAATTTCTCAAATCTAGCCTATTTATTTGGAACTTGATGCCCTTTGGCTCTATTATATTGCATAAAATATCATGGGATGCAAATGCTACCTGTAATGTTGTTGCTCCATTAATGCCGGTGGAAGATAACCATCGTGGATTGGTCTAGTGGTGAATTCTAATGTCTTTAACGCCACAAATTTTGATGGCCACTCTCTGTGATGTTGAAAACTTTTCGAGTTTTGAATTTTCTGATGTATTTTGTGAGATTAGTTGGGCGATTTGGAGGGGTTGGACAACAATTCGGTCCATGATATGTGACATAGTTTTTGGTCGATTCTATCTGTTTGTGGGTTTTTCATGATATTACTGTAGAATTTGTGTTCTTATGAAGCTAAGTACGTATGTAGAAGCTGCGAAAGACTCCGAAGCTCGTGATCATGCCATTGATTCGCTCGAGCTTCTTTTATTTACCTTGGCTTTAACCAATTGAACAGGTTGGATCTCCCTAGTTCTTGAAAGTGGAGAGGACTTCATTATCTCATTAGAGGGATTAATGCATAGAACATATTATAAAGTTTTAAGAAACGTTGAAGGGATTTTAATCTCAACTGTGACCTCCTTTTCTGTCTAGCCTGAAATGGGTAAAGAACTAAGATGATTAACTAAGGTGGAAGTCGAAATTTCTCGATACTTCCACGACATTCTTAAATAAAAGAAAAGATGTACGTCTCGTATCAATATCAACCATTTAGAAATATGAAAATATTGGTGTAGAAAAAACTTCCATTGTTTCTCAAGGTGTCGATTCATCAACTCGATGCTTGTGATTTATCCTTTTTTGTACTAGCACAAGTCACATTCTTGAACCTAACTCACTTATTACACAACGCCTTTGGTTCACATGTTACCAACTAAATTACACTGTGTAATGATAGAAATGTCTCTAGGATTTATACCTTGTATAAATCAAACACATATGTTCATTCCTAGCCACAAGGAACGTTCAAATATAGTCACAAAATCAAATGACTACAAGAGGCTCCAATCTAGCACCAAAATGCAAAATCAAATGACTACAAGAGGCTCCAATCTAGCACCAAAATGCATAAAACCGACAAAAATAAACTCTCATTAGCTCAACTAAGAAGATTATATTGTTTAGCAGTGACAACTCAATTGATAAAATTTAGTTTTCCACTTGCCCCCAAGGGGGAGTTCAGTTGGCAAGGACTTGGGATCTCTTGATCATACTGACAAATTCGAACTTTTTAGTGAGCTTAATATCAAAAGCTCCTATATCTCTCGGATCTGGACTTTGGGGCGGGCGCAGGTGCCCCTACGTATAGGAGAGCAGAGCTCCAACTCCCAATAATAATAATAATAAATAGTTCTCCATTTGCAGCTTAGCTTTATCAGAAAAAACGTCTAATAATAGAGGATATTGGAGGGTAAAAATTCAAGAAAATAAAGAAAACAAAAATGAAATGCAGGCCAACATTCTTATTTCTAAAATTAACCTCAATAATGAAGAGCATATAATATCTTTGGTAGATGGGTAAGTAGGTTTGAGATTTAGCAGAGTAGCTGAAGTTATTGAATGCCATGAAAATGTGCTAATCAGAACACTAAATCCCCCAAACAACTTGGACCCCATTATCATGTGAGGTCCATAAGTCTACTGTCGGTGCCCCCTTCAAATTCCTATAAAATCATCCATTTGAATTCACTGTTTTGCAGTCTTCTCCCCCTCCTTCTCCATGCAGAACCACTCCTGTTTGTTCCTCTGTGTTCTCTTCCTTTTTGCTGCAACTTTCTGCCATGGCAGTGACTTGACAACAGTTGAGGTTGTTGGGTTTGGAGAATGTGCAGACTGCCACAAGAACAACATTAAGACCTCCCATGCCTTCTCAGGTTCATTTCTCATTTACTCAACTCACCAACCAAAAAATTTCCATTTTCAGTGCTCTCGTAGTATCTATACTAATTTCTGTTCGATCTCGTATCATTTTTAAATAATGTTAACGTGACTTACCATGAGTGAGAGCAATATCCTCATTCTCTGATCCCTTTGTCAGCTCTTTTACTTCATTAAAGTTTGGATTTTTGTTTTTTTGTCATGAAGTTTTTAACTTGAGTCCAATGCAGGGCTTCGTGTAAGCATTGACTGCAAACAAAAAGATGGAGACTTCAAAAGAAAAGGGGTGGCACAGCTTGATGAAGAAGGAAGATTCAAAGTGTTGCTTCCAACTGAGGTCTTGAAAGATGGAGAATTGAGGGACGAGAAGTGCTTTGCACAGCTTCACAGTGCTTCTTCAGCCCCTTGCCCCTCCCATGGTGGCTTGGAATCCTCCATGATCGTGTTCAAGTCCAAAGATGAGGGGAAGCAGACCTTTGGCTTGCCTGGTGGGCTCAAGTTCAAGTCTGCAACTTGTGCCTCTGCCTTCTTTTTGCCTTATTTTCATCACCCTCCTCTGCCTCCTCTCTATTTCCCTCCTCATCCCCCATTGTTTACCCATCCATATTTCCATCACAAGTTCTTCCCTCCTAAGGCCTACCCCCCACCCACCCCAGAAGAGCCCCTCCCTCCCCCAGTCCCAGAAAAGCCTCCACCCGAGCCGCTTCCACCGCCGGTTTACAAGCCGAAACCGCCAAAGCCGCCTGTTTACGAGCCGAAACCACCAAAACCACCCGTATACGAGCCGAAACCGCCGGTCTACAAGCCAAAGCCACCAGTTTACAAGCCAAAGCCACCAGTTTACAAGCCACTGCCACCAGTTTACAAGCCACTGCCTCCACCAGCACCAGTTTATAAGCATCCATGGTACAAGAAACTGCCTCCAATTCCAAAGCTTCCACCATGTCCTCCAGTTCCCAAGGTCACCCCTGTTGTTGTTCCTCCAAAGTACTTCTCCCACCCCAAGATTGGGAAGAAGTTTCCTCCACTGGCTCCTTCTGTTCCACACCCTTGATTAGAACAAGTCTGCAGAACTCTAATTAATGTGTTTGGGGAAGATGAGTGCTCTATATATATATATATATGTTTGAATTCTTTGCTATTTGTAAGTAAGGCAATTGGTTGGTGTTGTAGTGTATATTAGCTTCAAAATGTTGTTGGATTGGTGCAATAAGGTCTTCAAGTGGAGATTCACAAGAAGAAACAGATTCAGAGAAAGAGAGAGATCACAGATGGTATATTTGTGGAGTTTGTATAATTTGTTTTGCATTGTAAAATTGTTACATGGAATTTGGCTAAGTTTGTTGTTTGTTGCTGCAATGTTTCTTGAAGATTTCTAAGTTTATTAGCTACAAATTTGATCCATGCATGAACATAAAGCTCAAAAATCAATGGTTTAAAGCTATTTTCAATGTTTTGGATATATGGTTTTGGTGTTTAAGTCTTTTATCCTTTTCTATTTTGGTTGGTGTTAGAACTTTTTAATGCTTTTAATCCTTGAAATATTACCCATATTTCCTTTTTTATCTTTTAAATTTTAGAATAGATTAAACATGAACATAAGTCTCTTCAATGATTGTGCATCCATGCAGTTCTTGTTGTTAACACCATTATGTAAAGGATGATGTGGAGTGATTATTTGAAAAATGTTGACTAATTTGGTATGATATAATGGATAAATGAAAAAAAGAAAGGGAGTAATTAAATAAAATAAAGTGGCAGGATCTATAAAAAAAGATTTGATATGTTAGCTTAAAAAAGATCGGACCCAAAATAATAGTAAATCTAGTTCAAACTAAAAATATTTGCAAACATAATACAATTTTTGAAGAAAACCCCATTAACATATCTCAATCTCACATCTATCACGTATAAACGTTTACAAGTGTCTATTAGTGACATACGTGAGATACTCTCTAGGTATTAAAAAATTCTCGTTGACGGACCTGAACGAGAGTTTGCTCTTATCCAAAGCTTCACTTGTTAAGAACAAGTGTACCCTTCATACCCCGAGTATCTCTACAATGGTATGATATTGTCCGCTTCGGGCATAGCCCGCACGACTTTGCTTTTGGTTTCACCCAAAAAGCCTCAAACCAATGGAGATAATTGTCATCTCTTACATACCATGATCATTTCCTTCCCTAGCCAAGGTGGACTTTGTTTGCAATCACCTTATAAACCCAACAGGTCACCCAAAAAAAAAAGGGTATAAATATGGAAACTTCTCCACCATTTGAATGGGACGGTTTAGATGATATAGGAAAATTTTACTCCTCATTGGAAGAATTGGCATCCTCGAGTGCTCACGTATATGCCTTTTAAGTTTAGGAAATGAAAATGGAGTTCTACTTCCTTATGAAACTTAGTTTTAGGTTTTAACCCTCCCCTTAAGACGAAACAAGAAGCAAGGACCGATATTAGTGAATGCTCGTAACATATTTGCTTTCTCGATATCAGTTATTAAGAATTCTTTCTTCCTTTTGGTAGGGTTAAATTCTTGCTGGAAGCACATGAAATATTTAGTTCAATTGCTACTCATAAAATTCGTACATATTGATATTATAAAAAATTTCAATAATGTTTCAACCAAAATCAACTATGGCAAACAAAATTAAATTGTTCCATCAAAAGGAAGATTTGCATCAACCACTCTCATATTTTATTGCTAGGATTTCATACTCCCAATAGATTCAATGAGTTTACATCTAATCAAAGAGTCCAAAATTTAGAAAAAAAAAAGAGTTTGAAAAAAAAAACTACCTAAGAATATAGCTCAATCATAAATAACATTAAATAACATTTATTATTATTATTATTTTTTAAGGCGTTGAAAATTCAAAGTCAATGTTTAGATTTCTATATAACAACAAGAGTCTATTTTTCACAAAGTACTTATTTGATTTCGAGAATCGAATAGAGTAACAACATAAACCCAAAATTTTCTCTTCTAATTATGTTTTTAATCTTGAAATTTACTACTAATGGGTGAAGAAGACTCCTACTTTATCCACAAGAAAAAGTGCAAAAAGAGACAAATATATATTGAAAGAGATGATTTCAACCTTTTTTTTTCTTTTTTTTTCCTTCTAAAAGTTTTGTTATTATCAAGAATCTAAATGCTTAAAGGGTTGAAAAATATTCACCGACACCCTTTAATAATATTATAAAATCTCAATATCATTTTTGAAAAATATTTCTAAACTTTCAAATTTATTCAGAATCCATAATTTTCAACTTGAAAAAGAATCGGTGTGATTCTAAACTTTTTAAAATATTTATTTTAGTTTTTAAATTTTAAGATGTGAATTTTGTCCTAGATTTTATTTTAAGAAATCACTTTTGTTCTTTTTTCTTAAATAGTTCAACAATTATGGAGATGAAAAATCGAACTACAAGGGAAATTAGTGTTTTTGAATTGACCAATTGACATTTTGGTTATTGCTATTTTCTTCCACCTGCTCAATACCAGCTTCAACCAACTTATGTGACTCTATAATACATTCCCGTGTGAACAAAATACTATATTTGAAGTCGTGTTATCATTTGTTAAACAAATTATGACAAAATGATGACGATAACCTATCTTATATTTTTTTTAAGTTTAAGGGCTTAAACAAACATTTTAAAAATTTATAGAAAAAATATGTAATAAATCTAAAAGTTTAGTGACTAAATACTAAATAGACATTTTGAGAAGAAAAAAAAATCAAAACAAACCTTAAACTTTCATTTTATTGCATCAATCACATTTCATTCAACAGGGTAACATTAAAAAAAAGCAAATCAATCCTTAGATGCTTATCGGTTCATCACCTATATTTGTCATTATTACTAATAAAAGTTCAACCATTTTCAAATTTTTTGAAAAAAACAAAGAAAAATATATCTTTTTCTGTATTTCTCTCTCCTACTTGTCAAATCTTTTAACGGTAATCAATAAAATATAAGTGATTATAGTCTTATAGATAAACATTTAAGTATTTTTAGTATCTCAATCGTCAGCCTACTCGAAAAAAAACATAAATATTATTCAAATGTTTCTTTTTTTCCTATATAAATTTGCAAAGGGCTAAAATAATTATTCCTATATGTTGATTGGAGCCCTTCTTTTATGGATGCTGAAATGATAGCTCTTTTCAAAAGAAAAAGCTATGGTCTATAGTCATAGAAGCTAGATTTTTTTTTTCATCCTTTTGAGACATTGGCCTCCATGTTTTCCTTTTCTTGGAATAAGAATTACTTTTTTTCTTTTATGAGGGGCCTACCCATATACCAATTTTATTCGGATTGAATTTGTTTTTTTATATATATATTGATATACTTAGAATTTTATATTTAATCGAGAGTTTCATAAATATGGACTCATTTGATATCATTGAAATCTAGAACAAAGTACGTACAACAATGTAAATGAAAATGGTTAATGCGGGATTTTGGCAAGATTACACGTCAGCACACGAGTCAAGGAGAATTCCTGATTAGATGAGATGACGACTTGTAAATAGGATCTCGCACCAGTGTGAAGCTCAACAATGTACACTCCGAAACTTAAGTTAGAACTTACTTCGAGATGAGGTTAGTTAGGTTGTGTGAAGATGGTGTACTTTTGTAAGAATGGACTCCACCTTTTAATGGGGAGCTTTGGGAAGTTTTGTCCTACCATTTTAACGCCTCATACTTGATGGTCAACAAATTTTTTGCTAGAGATCGGGGATCATCTACCAACAACATTCACATCTAGAGTCGAACATGAGTTGAACTTGCACTTAATAGACCGAGGAGTTTTAGACCAGCTTCTTCTTTGTCTTTTGAGGCCCATAAACGTGTTCTAGGACGAGAGATCTGTGTGGCATGTCCTCATCTGTGCCCTAACAAAATCAAGCTTCCTCACAAAATGACCTTTTCCAACCAAATAATCTCTCAATAGGTAATAAAAAGAGTGAAAACATGTCTTAACATCATACGAACTGTATAATCAATAGGGTCCTTTATACGAGTTTCCACTATTTCTAAATAGTCTATTAAACAATCGTACCATTGCCCACTAAAATTATTAGAATCAACAAAATTCTAATACATTATTCAAGAATTCATTATTTTCAGGGGAAAAAAAAAACCTCAAGATTTCATTGCTCTTTCTTCTTCCTGTTTATCGACACGTCGTCTAGAAGCCAAACGTATCCATCCAACGAAGACCGCTTCGTCAATGGGCTTTTTTCGCATCCGTTTCCTTTCCGCTAAACGAAATATCGTAGAAATTATTATTTTATAATTTTCTTTAAATTGAAAAATTGCACGCCGTTGGATCAAACGACGTCGGAGATGGAAAACGGAAAAAAAAAAAAGTCTATTGATTCTTAATCATGATAGGGAAATTAACCGCGGGTTTTCTTAACCTAACCATGGTTAGATTCATGGCTCTAAGATCAGACCACGTGTCTCAATCCAACGGCCAGTATCGAGTTTCCATAGATATACACGAAGCTTGACCGCTATATAAGGGCTCTTGCCCCACCGAACCCTAAATCAATTCGGTCTTCTTCTACGCTGTGAAATTTCGTAACCGTGAGAGAATGGCAAACCCTAAAGTTTTCTTCGATATGACTATCGGCGGCCAGCCGGCCGGCCGTATTGTGATGGAGCTTTATGCCAACGTCGTCCCCCGCACCGCCGAGAACTTCCGTGCACTGTGCACCGGCGAGAAGGGAAACGGCAGGAGTGGGAAGCCACTTCATTACAAGGGCTCATCCTTCCACCGTGTGATCCCTGGTTTCATGTGCCAGGGAGGCGATTTCACCGCCGGAAACGGCACCGGAGGTGAGTCGATCTACGGCGCCAAGTTCGCCGACGAGAACTTCGTCAAGAAGCACACTGGCCCTGGCGTGCTGTCCATGGCGAATGCCGGACCTGGAACCAACGGATCTCAGTTCTTCATCTGCACCGCCAAGACCGAGTGGCTCGACGGGAAGCACGTCGTGTTCGGCCAAATTGTTGACGGCATGGACGTTGTAAAGGCCGTCGAGAAGGTCGGATCGAGCTCTGGAAGGACCTCGAAGCCCGTCGTAATTGCCGACTGTGGCCAGCTCTCTTAGATTGATGCCTTGGCTCTACCGTCGGCGTCTCCGGCGGAATCGTATCTATGAACATTTCTTATTTGCGTGTGTTATTTCAACTTACTGCGAATATGGGTCTGTGTGGGTCTCTCTTTTAGGGTTATGGGTCATGGGTTTATGCTACTTCTTGAGTTTATGTGCAACTGCCGTTTTACCTTTCTGTTAAATGGCGGTTTCGCGATGGTTCGTAGACATAATTGGTTGTTCAAACCGAGGACCTTCAATAATATGCCTGTCTTTTTAACTTTCTCCGATATAGCTCTGTGATCCCTTCTCTCAACTCTTGCCTAATCATCTGATCATTCATTCTATGGTGAAATCAATCACGAACCCATTAGAATGATGGATTTTACTATGAATCCATTGACCTAATTAGATTGTTTTGTTTGGCTGAACTCATTAGTACTTGAATCCTTAACCCCTTTCCTGTTTGATCTGTTGATCTAATTGAGATACTAGATTTTGTTTGGCTCATGATGAAATGGGCAGCAAAATTTAGTCAATTGAAGTATGATTGTTTATTAAGATTTCCTTCTTTGTATTATTGTGGTTGATTTTGAAGGATCAGTCAGCGAGAAAAGCTTGTTTTGGAGAATGGAGAGCAGAGGGCCATGGCTAATGTTATTTGTCTGTATATGGTGCCATGGAAGCAGGCGGTGGAGGAATATTTTATGGATTATGCTTTTTGATTCTGTGGAGTTGCTAGAAAGAGGCTGAGATCCTGATTTTGGGGATCTAAGTCTTGATTTGAACAGGACTGAAGAAAAAGGAAGGCCATTCAGATTTTATATAATTTGAATCAAAGATTCTTGCTAATGTTTTTGAATTTGAAATAAATCGTGGGTTTTAATTTGTTTTTTTGTTTGTTGAATTTTGGTTATGACGAGGCTTTGATTTCCACTTTATAAAGCTTTTTCGTCTATCCTTCTTTAGTTGGATTCGGTTGTTTGGACTTTTATTTGAAAGTGAGTAAGAACATAGAAATTCCTTTTACTTTTATTTTTAGATGATATTTGGGGTATGAGTTTGATTTGTTTTTTGTTTGTTAATATACGGTAAACAAGTTGGTGAAGGTTGTCTAATTGAATCTAATTATATTGTTGATTTATTCCAGTTGAATTAGTCAATTTCGAATTCTGCAGTTGGATAAAATCTTTACCAAGTATTTCACCATATCATTGAGAGACTAAAAACGATCATAATTTTTTTGTTTCAAAAAAGGAAAAGAAATCGTAATTCTGAATTAAATATTTAATTAGAAAGTTCTAGAACTGTTATTATTCTTTCTTTTTTAAGTGAAGGATTTGATTTGATTTGGCTTTTTTTTTTCTAAGTTATTCGCTAAAAGATTTAGATGCTAAAAGTAAAAACAACGTTCTTTCAGGAATTAAAAACAATGATTTTATAGGCAATAATTTTATCCCATAACCAAATAGATATTGCTATGATCTTTTTTTGTTTAAAAGAATAATATCAAAACCTTTTTGTTAACTCTAGTTATTTTTGAAGCATCAGCTAAATTATATAAAATAAAATAAATACGAAGTTACAATAATAAGAAAAAAAAAAGATATGTATATAATATATATTTTTTGAAAAGAAAAAATATGTAATTTTTTTATTAGAAAGAATATAAGGTTTAAAAATTTATAAAAATTACCTCATTTATTTTGGTGATATCTTTTAAAAAATTAAAAGTTATAATATTCTTATAAAAACATATTTATTTTATGTCATTTTACATTTAGTGTAATTTTCCTAAAAAATATTTAAAAGTATATATATTTGAGAACATAAAAATATTTTTAAATACGTAATGCAATTTTAAAGACAAACTGATTTAATAAAATAAAATAAATAACAAAAGATAGTTAATTTAACCATTGACTTTAAAAATGAGCTAATAATACATAATTTTATCTTTCAATTTTTTAGAAGTCGTCAACCATAGTACAGCATGTGGGGCTAAGACATCGAACTCACAACATCTTAATTGAAATATATGCAAATTACTGAGCTATGTTCGTTTTGACAAATCCTAAATATTTTTGAACCTCTATCATTTTATTAATGATTACCTTAACTAGTTGAATTATGTTCAGGTTGACCTCATTCCCCTCGACTTATCGGATTCATTTTGTAGTTTAAAACATTAGTGCTACCAAATCTAACATGACTCATGACAATATGGCATGCCACATGTGCTACTTTACCAATAAAACAATAACTAAGTGACCATTTTATAATAAAACAACTCAATTGAGAAAAATTAATCCTCTAAGAATAAAATTGAAAAAAAAACAAGGGGATTATATTTACAGGAGGTAACGAGTAATACTTTTGCTGTAATAAAAAAAAAAAGAAAAAAAGAAAAAAGACCAATTCATTAATTATTTTTCAATTGAGAAAAAAGAAAAAAAAGCAACCGTGTACCGTAGACTGTAGTCCCTTTTTTTGGAAAATTTCTTTTTTTATCAAAGAGATTAAAGTGTCCACTATGCAGTGGACACGTTTTACTAATTTTATGTAAAAAACCAGAGCCTTTGTCCCTTTAGAAAAATGGGGGAAAAAAATTAAAAAAAAAAAAAAAACTTCCGACAAGACGAAGAAGCCAGTGCGCTGCTTCGGCAACATTTTCAGATCTCTCGATCTTCTTTCTCGTCGGAGTTTTCTTTTTTTTTTTTTAATTTTATTTTTTTTCCTTCCGGCGCTCCCCTGGCCTTCTTCGCATTGCCTTTCTTCCAATTCTCGTAACTCGAGATCTTTTTTCGGCGGCAAATTTGGTGGCCCCATCACTCTTAATCTGCATTGGGGAGCAGGTTTTTGATTGGGTGCTGTTTTTGTTTTCTTCTGCGGTTGTTTGAATTTCGGAACGCGACTTGATTCGGGCGGGAATTCGAGGGAACTTTTTGATTTTATTTGATTGAGGCTGAGAGAAATCTATATCGCCTTTGTGCGCGGCTTCTGCATTTCTTTGAGAGAGAGAGAATGAGGATTTCGGAAAATACGAAGGGTCTGGTGTTGGCAATGGCGTCGAGTGCATTTATTGGATCGAGCTTTATCTTGAAGAAGAAAGGGCTTAAGCGTGCCGGTGCAACAGGGGCGAGAGCAGGTCTGTGATTACGATTCACGAATTATTTTTGGCTTGTTGGTTTTGCTTTTGCCTTCTGATTGAATTATTCTATCGATTGTATTTGTAGGTTGGATGCAATCTGATTAATTTTGAATTTATTTCTTCTGCATTTGCTTTATGTCAGAACTTTTGGGTTTTTTGACCTGGGATTGTTGTAAATGTTCTCATAATCGAATGTAAGAGATGAGGTCTTTGATTAGACTCGGATTTTGCTGTAGTTAGATCCGTATGGACTTTTCTTCTTGATCTTTCGAACGGAAGGAAGCTTTAAGGGTTGGGATTGGTTTCTCCAATAGGTCATTGATTCAGAGCACTATCAACCATCTCTCGGATCTCAAACGTTTTGGAGGTGGAAGCTTTAAGACGTGGCATGCTTAACACATGCAAGTTGGACGGGAAGTGGTGTTTCCAGTGGCGGACGTGTGAGTAACACATAAGAACCTGCCTTTGGGAGGGGAACAACAGCTGGAAACGACCGCTAATACCCCATGTGCTGAGGAGAAAAAGTAGCTAGTTGGGTTGGGATTTGAGGTTCTTTATGAACTGGTATTTGACTGAGCAAGCGTTAAGCTGTAAATAGAGTTAAAATCCTCTTAATGAACCAAAAAATTTAAAGATCTTAAGCTGTATCATTGCTTGATTTATTTTTTCACTTCTCTGTCATTGCTTCTAGTAGACGTTTAATTCAAGAGTCTCCCAGGCAATGTTTCATGCTCTCTAACTGGTTGATGTTTCTAATCTTTTTCTTTAAACAGGTGTTGGCGGTTATACGTACCTGTTAGAACCACTTTGGTGGGCTGGCATGGTTACAAGTATGTATAATAATACTACTATGTCTGATCATTATTGTCGAAACTCAAAAGTATGATCTTGATTCTGAGTTTTCTTCTTGGTAACTAGTGATTATTGGTGAGATTGCAAATTTTGTTGCATACATTTATGCCCCAGCAGTTCTAGTCACACCCCTCGGCGCACTGAGTATTATTATCAGGTAAGTTCCTTACTTTTGAGATTCTTGTATAATTTTTGTCTAGTTTAAGAATTGGTCAACTAGTTCATGGGGAACCTCACATTGTTTCTGGATCTATGCAGTGCTGTTTTGGCTCACTTCTTGTTGAAGGAGAGGCTACAGAAAATGGGTGTTGTAGGGTGTTTATCCTGTATTGTAGGATCAGTTATAATAGTTATCCACGCACCTCAGGAACGTACTCCTGATTCCGTTCAAGAAATTTGGGATTTAGCAACCCAACCAGGTTAGAGCTTGTTCTTATAACTTTCATTTATTGAAATGTTATCGAATTTCGTACTTATTTCTTTTTCTTTTTAATCCTTGGACAGCTTTTCTAGTCTATGTTGCTGCTACAATTTCGTTAGTATTGGCTCTTATGTTGTATTTCGAACCTCGCTACGGGCATGTAAACATACTAGTCTACTTGGGAATCTGTTCTTTGATGGGCTCATTGACGGTAACTTTGACATTTCTGCTACATCAATAGATGTCTATATATATTATTTGAAATTTGAATCAAAATTTTCTAAACGTTTGTGATTTGTTCAGGTTATGAGTATTAAAGCTATTGGAATTGCGATAAGGCTTACACTTGAAGGGGTAAGCCAGGTAGCTTACCCTCAGACTTGGCTTTTTCTCACAGTTGCAGTAGTTTGCGTCGTCACACAATTAAATTACTTGAATAAGGTTGGTGTCATGTCAATGGTGGGGACAGTTATTTCTTGTTTCTTCGTGGTGACCGTTCTAGTGTTGGGTGAGAACCGGTGGCTGCTCACCCTCCGAATTGAACGGTCAGTACGAAGGTTAAAGACCCGCGCGTTAGCGAAGCTAGAGCTTAACCAAATGCTTGAATGGGATGTATTTATATTAAATGGATACGGTCTTTTTTTTGTTTCAGGCATTGGATACATTTAATGCAGCACTCGTATCTCCAGTATATTATGCTATGTTCACGACATTGACTATTGTTGCTAGTGCTATCATGTTTAAGGTAAATTACTTGACCCTCTATAGATTCTTTGATCTTGTGTATTATGCTATCCATACAAGTGAAACAAATGAAACGTCTAAAAAAAACTGAATGTAGCTTGATTAAGCGGGTTTATGCTACAGGACTGGTTGGGCCAGGACGCGAGCACAATAGTATCTGAATTATGTGGATTCATAACTGTCCTCTCTGGAACTATTATACTTCATTCAACCAGAGAACAGCCGCCAGTGTCCACACAAGGTATGGCATCTAAACATCTCTTTTACATTTCCATGTTTATGATCAATTGAGAAATCTTAGTATGGTTCGATATCCACTCTTTTATTGCGGAATCCCGTACTACGAACGAATTGGTTGAGTGTATGTCTGCTCATATGAAGTGCATAGCGTTAAGAAGTGTAGTTATGGTTATGGCATCTATCTAGCGTATCTGAATACCGCGATTGGTTCTTCTTTTGTATATGGTATCGTTTGGCAAAATATGGTCCTACACCCACCCCTCCCATGACAAAAAGGGGTCACATAAGAAAAACATAACTTTAATTTCTACCGGACATGGGATGATCTAGTGGTCAATAAGGGGCAATGTGAATAGCAAAGAGCTTAGAAGGAATGGGTTCAAACCATGGTGGCCTACGAGTTTCCTTGTCAACCAAATGTAGTAGGGTCAAGCGGTTGACCCGTGATTAGTTGACGTTCACACGAGTTGGCCCGGATACATGGATATCGGGGGGGAAAAAAATCAACTTCATTTAGTTGTTTGTTTAATGTGGCAGTACTGCAAATTGGTAGTAGAACTTGCACAATGCTAGAGACATCATGAGTTATACTTTCCTTTGCAGGATCTGTGGCATGGTATATTGGGGATTCAATGAAAGGTATTGAAGAACATTTGATCACCATAAGCAATTCACATTACACTGAAGAATGAAACTGGTTCTGTTCTGATTGTAATTTGGAAGGCAGTGGTCTTGATGCAAAAACCGAAATATATACTCGTACTCGAAGGATGAGTACGATGCCCAATTTTTCATGTCGGGACAACGTATTGACATATCGGTCATGGTCTTGTCAAGACTCAAGACCTACCATCCTCTCAGTCTCGGCTGCTGCAGCAAAAGGTTTAGCGTTGAAACCCGAGCTGCTCGACGATCCAATTAGGATATTTACAGTTAGAATGGTGGGGGGAGGCTCAATGATTCATGCTGGTTCCAGCATGAATGATACAGCATGTGCCATATGTAAATGCATTGGTTAACATTCATTCATTTGATCTGTAATTTCTATTTTTGTAAAAGAAATCTCAGGACCTTTCCCCCTTCATGGAAGATCCATCTATCTAAAGTTTGAATCTGTTATTTTTATATCATTTCATTTCAGTTTTCAAGCTGCTTAAAAAAAAGTGATTAATAATAAATCGGGTCGAAGACTTTTTAAGTGCTTTCTTAATAAGTACTTGGGTCAAAAACACTTCCAATGGCTTCTTTATGGACCATTTTTAACTACTTTTGATTTTTTCTTAAAGCACTTATAAATTACTTTCAAATATGATAATTTTGAATGTGAAATGTTTCTGATCGTGATAAATTAAATGAGCATTTCATTGTAACATTATTTTTTAATGAATAATATTTATGGTTTTAACTAGAAAGATTAACGAGCATGACATGTAAACATTTTATTAGTGGTGTTAATATGATGGAGACTAAATAATTTTTTTTTGAAATAGATTAAATAAAAATATAACCTACTTATATTAAAAAAATATATAAATATAACCTAAGTAATTTCTAAAAAGAATTGAGAGATTAAGTTGAAATGATGGTTAAAATTTAATCCCCTAACGTAAACACGTTTTTGTTACTTTTGAAGAAAAAACTTGAACAATTTTTTGTGCTTAGTTTTATTAAAGAAATAATTAAATAGGTAAAATTTTATGTTAAATATTAATTTTCTCTCCATTCAACAATATCGTGATGATTTGAACCTCCGATAATACCTTAACTAATCGAACTCACGTTGACATGTTAAATATTAGTTTAAGCAACTAATATAATTTTTAATTTTCATTCTTATTCATTTAAAAGTATCAATTAGGCTCTTTTTATTAAAAAAAATTATTTATAAAAATTTGGTGGATAAAAATTTTATTTGATTAAGATAGTCGGACATATAAACAAATTACTCAATGTTACAGAATGTACGAAATCTAGTTTGTCATCCAAAAAATTCAACCCGTTAGTCAATAAAATCATTTTCCAAAATGACAGGTCCATATCTCTAAATATGAAAATAAAATAATAATCTAAGGACAATTTTTTTTATTAACAAATTTTAAATGGAGTAAAAGGATTATCAACTATTTAATATACTTAGCTTAAATATTAATTTTGTTACATTTAAGCACAAATATCGAAATAAAAAAAAAACCAATACAGGGTGATTCAACGGATCAATTTTGTTACATTATATCCAATTTGAATTTCTTCCATTCTTGGGAAAAGGAAAAAAAAGGAAAGAAAAAGAAAAATCTATTAAGTCATATTATATTATTATATTCGATAAGGAAATGTGAGAAATTCATCATCAGTCGTTGATTCTTAACGTGAGAGATTCGTGGACCGTCCGATGAGAATCTTGCATTCCCCAGTTTATAACGTTGGAGAAGCAACTTCGGCCACAAATTTGCTGCAAACCAACGCAAAACAGAACCCCAATTCTCACAGAGCAACAATGGCGGCAATGGTATCTCCATGGGGAAAGCCAGGCGCGTGGGCCCTCGACTCGGAGGAACACGAAGCTCAACTTCTGAAAGAAGAGCAGGAGCAGCAGAAACAAGCGGAGCTCGGCCTGGATTTCCCCTCCCTCAACGACGCCTTGGCCACCAAGCAGAAGAAGAAGGGCCAAACTCTCTCGTTGGCGGAGTTCAACGCCTATGGCGGCAGCGGCACCAGATCTTCCGCTCACACCGCTGCGCCCCAGGGCCTCACGCATGAAGATCTCATGGTGCTTCCCACCGGCCCTCGCCAACGGACGGCGGAGGAGCTCGACCGGAACCGCCTCGGCGGTGGCTTTAGGAATTACGGTACGAATGGTTCGTATGAGAGGAATAATAGGTATTCGATTGGGGATGATTCGTCTAATTCGAAGTGGGGTTCGTCTAGGGTTTCTGATGAGAATCGGAGGAACAATGGCGGGGGTAATAGGGGGGATTCGGGTAGGGAAATTGCACCTTCTCGGGCTGATGAGGTCGATAATTGGGCCTTAACTAAGAAACCGATGGCTGCAAATGGATTTGAGAGGAGGGATAGAGGAGGAGGGTTTTCGGATTTGCCGTCTTCGAAAGCCGACGAATCAGAGAGTTGGATTTCCAATAAGAGCAATGTTCCATCGGATGTGCGGAGATTTGGGACTAACGGCGGATTTGAAAGAGAGCGACGAGGAGGTTTTCCGACGGGCGGCGGAGGCGGTGCAGATTTAGAAAATTGGGGGAGGAAGAAAGAGGAAGGTAATAATGGTGGCAGCGTTGCGGGTAGGCCGAAGCTTAATTTGCAGCCACGGACACTGCCAGTGAGCGATGGGAAGTCGTCAGAGATATCAGGGACGGGGCTGGGGGCGAGGTCGAAGAGTTCAAATCCATTCGGAGAGGCGAGGCCGAGGGAACAGGTTCTGGCTGAGAAAGGACATGACTGGAAAAAACTCGACGAGCAACTGGAGTCGAAGATCAAAGACGAGCAACCAGAGAAGGTAGAAAACTCTAACAGCACTTCCTTTGGAAAGAAGAGCTTTGGCCGGGCATCTGAGGACCGAACAGAGAGGAGCTGGAGGAAGCCAGAGTCGACATCGGAGTCACTGGAATCTCGTCCCGGCAGGTTTGTTCCAGCATCCAATTTCTAGCTTTATAACATAAGTTTCTTCCCTTTTGTTGCCATAATCACATCAGCTAACTTCACAAAAGTATCTTGACATTGTTCTATATTCTGATATGATCTCACCTGATTGTTGCTTTACAGTGCGGAGGAGAATGAAAATGGAGATGTTGAAGGGGAGTGTGAAGGGGACGAAAATGGAGCTTGATGGGATGAGATGATACAGAGAGATTGAAGTTAGTGAAAGTTTTGGAGTGATGAGTGATGACAACATTCTCTAATGTTGTTCTGATCCTTTATAATTTTGCCTCTGAGAAACAATTTTGATATGGTGGTGTTGGGGAGTTCTTGAGTCAGTTACTGTAATGTTTGAAGCCAACTCTTGGAATTAGAAACTACTACTGCTATTGTGCTAGTTAAGTTTAAGATTATTGTTCTAATCTTATCCCACTTATTGTTTAGAGTTGGCTTGCTTTATAACTGGATTTTATGTTGGATTTTAGAATGGGAAAAGAACTTGCTCTGTCTTCTCCATTCTGAATCTCAATGGAGTTGGTGGTTTGTTTTCTTGCAGCTCATCGGTTGAAAACAAAGGGCACCATCCATGGAGCAGGACGCAGAGTTGCCACTTTTAGCTCTGTTCCAAGGCATGCTAGGATGATGGGTAAGTTATCAGCTTAGTTTTCAAGGTTAAAATATTAGTTTCGTAATGGATTTTCAGCTTTGATTCATTTTGGATTCTATATTTTCAACTTTGGTTCATTTTGTTTGAATGTTCGTTTAATGTGAATGTGAAAAGTGACTACTTTGATTTCTATTTTCAAAATTTTAACCCAATTTCTCAACCTAATAAAAGCTCTTTAAAATGAAATCATTGTTATATTTTGAAGAAACGTATTGAATATAGTGTCAAACTGGATATAGATAGATGCTCGGTTGATGTAATGGGCCTCGCTGAAAAGGGCCAAATAGGTATAGTGGGCCTCTTCTTGCCGATCAAAGCCCAAAGGGATGCTCTGTTGAGTAATTTTCTATTTTAATGAGTTAAAAATAAAAGAAAAGGTCCTACCGGGAGTTGAACCCAGGTCGCTGGATTCAAAGTCCAGAGTGCTAACCACTACACCATAGAACCACTTCATTTGGTGATGCAACTTGTACAAAAAAACAAAAAACAAATAGGGTTATGGCTAATTGAGAGTAGAAGATACCCGAGTTCGATCAGTTAAATCCAACGTTGGAGAGGAGAGATTGAGAGGTAGAGAGTGAGAGCGAGAGTTTTAACTGGTCAAAGCATTTGTCTAATATAATCATAAAAAGTTTAGAGATTATGAATATTTTAAAAGGAAGAGTTTGTGTAATTGGGTGAAATTTTGATTCTTTCCTTTCTCTCTTCGTTTTGAGCCATCTTATTTTTGCTGAAGAAAATAAAAATTCCTTTTCCCCTCATTTTTGTGACTCATGTTTCGATAAGTCGGTGTCGATTTTAGTTGATTTCAATCAATCGGAATGAAATGAAAAGATTATGAGAGAGAAGTAGAATGGAGAATAAAAGAAAGCTGAGGAGAAAAGAAAAGAAGAGTGAAATGAGAGAAAGAGGTGAAGGAAAAGAGGGAGAGAGTAGGAGAGATTGAACTTGTTTATTTATCTCATCATTAAATATCTATATGGATAAATTATATATACACACTGAAATATCATCACAATTGTAGGGGTGAGAATTATTTGAATCTAACAAGTTCTAGAGATGTAGTGCTAATTATGATCGATTAGATTAATCATTTTTAACTTATTTAGAATTAATAGTAAAATGATTATTAGTTAATTTAAATATTTTTTCAAATTTTTTATTTTTATATTTTCTCCATAAACATTCACTAACATATATTTCCATAAAATTGAGATCTCGACATTTTCATTGACATCGACATTTGAAACCTTGTCTATATCATACAAATTTGGGAAACAAAAATATTACACAATAAAAAAGGGTTTAGACATCATTTTAAAATTATATCTTATTATATTAAAAAACATATTTATATAAATAGCATAAAATAAATATATATTTTCAATTGCAACCAAGCTTGAAACTTGATCCATCAAGCAGTCTCACTTTCTAGGTTCTTTTTTTTAGGGTACCCGAGAACATATCTAGTGGAAATGGGGTGAAAAAGCTCTAGCATAGCTCTTTCTTTCTCGGGTCTCCTTTCAAAGGAAAAAGGCTGGTGCAGTTAGTAGCTAAAGGTTTCACTCAAACATGTGGTCTCGACGCGAAAAGAGCTTGCTTTCTACTTTCTACGTCTGCATTTTGTGTCCAGCCCGCAAAAGGGAAAATCGTGGAGAGATGTATCATGTCAGGATTCGTTGCTCAAATTGAATCCTTTCTTTATCATTGTTTCTATTCGTATTATTTGTAACTTGCCACTTGATTTGATTCGACTGAACATCTCGACCATTAACGAAAATTTCACCCACATCCGATAGGTTGGGCGCTCGACCAGCTTACAAGTTGGAGGAGGCTCCAACTATCCTTAAATTTTTTTTAAAATAACATAATAAACTCAAAGTATGATGTGTGTATATATAAAAAAAATGTTAAATTCTATATATTTTTAGTTAAATTAAATTCTCAACGGATTGTCCAAGAGACTAGACAAAGTCAACTGTCCAAAGCCTTTCCTTTACAAATCCCAACGGTCTCCCAGTCTCTGTACGCCGCCGCCGTCTCCGGCCACCGCGCCACTCTACGAAAATGCTCGTCTTCTTCCTCGCAGCCTTCTTCCTCTTCACGGCATCCAACTCCTCCCTCTTCCCCATCGACGAAGCCACCATCGCCGATATCCACAGCGCCTTCTCCCAAAACCACCTCACCTCCAGGCAACTCCTCGATCATTACCTCAACAAGATCGACCTCCTCAATCCAGTGCTTCGCAGCGTTCTGGAAGTGAATCCGGACGCCAGAGCTCAAGCGGAGGCCGCCGATCGAGAGCGGGACCTGGCCGGAGGAAAAGCCCTAGGCGAACTTCATGGAATCCCGGTGCTGCTCAAGGATTCCATCGCCACCAAGGGTCCGCTCAACACCACCGCCGGATCCTTCGCATTGCTCGGATCCGTGGTGCCCCGAGATGCGACGGTGGTCGCCCGCCTGAGGAAAGCCGGTGCGGTGATTTTGGGCAAAGCTTCGCTCACCGAGTGGTACGGATCTCGTTCTTTGAAGATTCCCAATGGCTGGTGCGCTCGTGGGGGTCAAGCCCTGGTCAGTAAGTTTTCCAACGGCTGCCCTAATTTTCCGCAATTTCTGAGCCTTCTTTTCAGTAATGGATTAGAATCAATTCAATTCACAGAACCCATATGGGAAAGAAGGGGATCCATGTGGGTCAAGTAGTGGCTCTGCAATATCGGTGGCAGCCAACATGGCGGCAGTGTCGCTGGGAACTGAAACAGATGGCTCAATTCTATGTCCCGCAGATTACAACTCAGTCGTCGGCATCAAACCCACCGTCGGTCTCACGAGCCGGGCCGGCGTTATCCCGGTCACTCCTCGGCAAGACACCATCGGGTATGAAAACTTTAACTGAACCCTTCAAATCTTGGTAATTTTTGTTTCATTTTTCTTTAGAAGTTTGATGGGAGACTGCTGCTGGACAGGCCTATATGCAGGACAGTTTCAGATGCAGTTTATTTGCTTGATGCCATAGTGGGGTTTGACCCAATGGACTCTGAAGCAACTAAAGCAGCATCTGAGTTCATTCCTTGTGGTGGCTACAAGCAATTTCTGAGGAAAGATGGGCTCAAAGGGAAGAGACTGGGCATTGTTAGGCATCCCTTTTTTGACTTGTATACCAACGGCTCCATGGCCATTCCAACCTTTGAACATCATGTCAATCTGCTGAGGTATAACCACAAAATCACCTCTTTTTCTCCATTGACCCACAGATGCTTCGATTTCTTGGTCAAAATTTTAGAGGGAGTTCCTGTCCAGTGAATGTCCTGAACAAAAAGAAGTACTTTTTTAGTTTTCAAAGTTCATTCCTTATTGCACATTAACGAAAATACCAGATTGAATTATATAAACAGAGAATTCTAGAGGTGTAGCCCCTAAGATTTGGCTGACCATGTATTTAGTGAAGCATTGTTAGTGTACTAGACTAGTTGCTGACTTTTTTCCATTTTCCTGCAATTGAAGGAAAAGTGGAGCAACCATTGTGGATAACCTTCAAATATCAAATATAGATACAATTCTGGATCCTTATGGGAGTGGTGAACTTATTGCAACAATAGCTGAGTTCAAGCTCGCCATTAACGATTACCTCAAGAACCTGATCCACAGTCCAGTCAGATCTCTGGCTGACATTATTGCCTTCAACAACAACCACCCTGAACTGGTAAGTTACCTCATTCTGAAGTTGTTTTTCAAAATTCTATAGTAGTAAAACAAATGTTTGGGGATGAGATGAACTATTGATACTTTTTGGGGCATTACAGGAGAAGATGAACGAGTATGGGCAAGACGCCTTTCTTTTATCCGATCAAACAGATGGGATCGGCAAGGCGGAGGAAGAGGCAATTAGTATGATGGCAAACTTATCGAGAGATGGGTTCGAGTTGATGATGAAGACCTATAATCTGGATGCAATGGTAACTCTAGGGACATCAGCTGAATCCGTCCTAGCAATTGGGGGATACCCTGCAATTTCTGTTCCTGCTGGATATGAGGGAAACGGTGATCCATTTGGCATCCTCTTTGGGGGGCTCAGGGGAACCGAAACGAAGCTAATCGAGATCGCTTATGCATTCGAACAAGCGACCATGGTACGAAGGCCTCCTCCTCTGCCTTTTGAATTATTAGATTGCAACTAGAAAAATTTCTAACTGTCTAGTAGGATGTTGTAACCTTTGGAAAAATAAGTTCTCTGCTGGGAGCAATGTTCCTTTTGACTGTATATTTGCTTTCCACTTTTAAGTAGTTGACTAGCTTCCTGTTTCAAATATTATCTCAATGATATTGAATGTGTCCATCACAACGTGGCTACTCCCTAATATCCGGTGGATGCTAATTTGAATATATTTTATATATTTTTTGATATCATGAATAATTTGAATATATTTTATATATTTTTTGGTATCATGAGTATTCATACCAACCTACGTACACCTCAACTAAACCTCACAAGACATATTACAGGACCTCACAACATAGGGTTGTCGATAAACACTAAGATAGCCACTACGAGTTTGAACCCTTGCCCCAATGCCCACCCGTCCATTTCCCGTGCCCCTACTAGGCTAGCTTATGGTAGTTAACTAATTACAATTTTGTTAACAAAAATGGTTGCAAAAAATTTACTCAATTGCTCAAAGTAATTGCCAATGTTTCAGATGTCAGATTACATATTTCTTCCAACTCATCAGTCAACTAAAAATGCCCTTAGATCCCATGGACAAACACAGCATAATATAGCTAATGCTACAAACAGACAAATCCACCGGACATGGACGGCAACGCCCTCCTCCCTCTTTGGACCTCATCAAATCTTCATATTTTTAATGTCCTGTTCTCCACACACTTCTCTTTGTAATCTTTCTATGGCCATGAACCAGAACGGGTACAAGAAAACAGTACTTAAACCAGAAGAGATGAGTATAAAACTTCCATATGAAGCTCCTATATATCATGAAGACTTCCATTTAAGTTTTTCACCAACATGGCCTACACATCCCCGCTTAGTTCTGTAGTCTCGTCATTGCTTCTGATTCTTGTGGCCTTTTGTTTGACTGCCCCACAATCCACGATCGTTCAAGGGCTGTCGATCAGAGAAGCCACCGTGCATGACCTCCAGCTAGCTTTCAAGCAAAACCAGCTCACTTCGAGAGATCTTGTTGAGTTCTACCTAGACGAAACCCGTAGACTCAACCCGGTTGTCCATGGGATCATAGAAATCAACCCAGATGCATTGCTCCAAGCTGACAAGGCTGACCAAGAGCGCAAGGCTAAGAAGCCTGGATCGCTTTGTGGTCTGCATGGAATTCCAGTTCTACTGAAAGATAACATTGGGACTAAGGATAAGTTGAATACTACAGCTGGATCGTTCGCATTGCTTGGCTCTGTTGTGCCACATGATGCGTTCGTGGTAAAGAGACTGAGGAGGGCTGGAGCTATAATTCTGGGAAAGGCTAGCTTGAGTGAATGGGCCGATTTCCGATCTCTTACTGCTCCAGCGGGTTTGAGCGCCAGAGGTGGCCAGGGAAAGGTCAGTTACCTGCTCCAGAGACATTTTCCCCCACATCCAATGCTTTTCAAGTAGAATTAAAGACCATTTCTTTTGTACAATTCTCTTTTCAGAACCCATATATTTTATCAGCATCACCCTGTGGATCCAGCAGCGGGCCATCCATATCAGTTGCAACAAACTTAGCAGCAGTGTCAGTAGGAACCGAGACCGACGGTTCTATCCTCTGTCCAGCTAGTTCTAACTCGGTTGTTGGAATCAAACCAACAGTCGGCCTCACCAGTAGAGCAGGTGTCATTCCAGTTTCCCCTAGACAGGACACGATCGGGTAAGCAATCTTGCAACCATATCAGAAAACTATTGTATAGAGATCAAAAGAACTGAGTCTTTGTAACTTCATATGTGAAAACAGGCCAATCTGCAGGACAGTGACGGATGCCGTAATAGTTCTTGACACCATTGTAGGGTTCGATTACAATGATGTAGCCTCCAGAACAGCCTCAAAGTACATTCCATATGGTGGCTATAAACAATTCCTCAATGCAAATGGGTTAAAGGGGAAGAGATTAGGCATTGTGAGGAGCCCTTTTTTCAGCTTCATCAATGATTCAACCATCACACAGGCTTTTGAGGATCATTTCAACACTCTAAGGTAACTGCCCTAAATCCTTAGCCAAATGGGTTTCTATTCATTTAAACAAAGAGTTGGAATCTATTGACAACTAGAAACCAATTCAATATGAACAACTATCTTCAAGTGGAATAGTTTACGTACCTCTAAAATTATCTTCTTCGGCTGTTCTTCTAGTAAACACTAAATCTAACACGTTGAAATTGAAGGCGAGGTGGTGCCATCTTGATAGACAATCTGGAGATAGCGAATATAGATACAATCTTGAACGCGACTGCAAGTGGGGAAGCAGTGGCGTTGCTCGCTGAATTCAAACAATCTTTGAATGCGTACCTGAAAGAGCTGGTGGCTTCCCCTGTTCGAAGTTTGGGAGACATAATCGCCTTCGATAACGCAGACCCAGATCTGGTAACATAACACTCAATCCATTTTTCTTCGCACAGTAACCGATTTCGTTCGTAATCGATTCGACCCATTGCTGTGCAGGAACTGCTCAAGGTTTTCGGCCAGGAGATCTTTCTGGCGGCGGAAGCGACAAATGGGATTGGCGACGTCCAGAAGGCGGCGCTGTTGAATTTGGCGAGGTTGACGAGAGATGGGTTTGAGAAATTGGTGAAGGAGAAGCGGTTGGACGCGGTGGTGACGCCGGGTTCCGGCATAGCTCCGGTGCTCGCGATTGGGGGTTTCCCCGGAATCAGTGTTCCGGCGGGATATGACGGCGGAGGAGTTCCGTTCGGGATTTGCTTCGGAGGGTTGAAGGGTTCGGAGGGGAAGCTGATTGAGGTCGCATATGGGTTTGAGCGAGCCACTCTGATTCGAAAGCCTCCTTCCTTCAAGCCTTGAACTTTGAAGCAAAGGCTATGAATCAGAATTACTCTTTGAATTCAAATTAATGGTTTTTTTTTTTCCTTTTTCCTTTTTCAAATTCATATATATTGAACCATCAATATAAGATGTGAAACTACGATCTCTGGTATTCGAATCTACACTTCACATATTTGTACTATAAAGACATATATAATATAAAGTTGGAGGTTCAAATTCTTACTCATCTAGTTAGATGATTCATAGCTCAATAGATTGAGATTCATTCAATTAAAGTAATTAAAGTAAGTTGTAATATGATTGTGTAAAATCGAAAGACACTCAACTAAGATGGATCGAGACTTAATCGGGAGAGGTCATAAACTACCTAGTCCAATAGATCACAATTTGGGTCATATGAGACAAGAAGACGCTTGCATTAGTGGGCTATACTCAAACATTCGAAATAGGCTTGATAGAAAAAAAGAGGCAAATTTGTGATTGTTTGGACATAAGATACAACTTGTTAACGAAGATTTTAAGAAAATAATAATTTTGTGCAAAGGACAAATACTTGTTTAAAAAATAAGTTAAATTTGATAACCAATGTACTTTAGATTGTGAAAAACATATCGAGTTTTATTTGTGGCATGAAAAAAAAACATAAGAATGGTTTTTGTACCAATGAAAAAAATACTCTTTTTGAAATAGTATAGAAGAGATACACATAAAAAGATACAATATATAGTAAATTTGAAATTTTTTTGGCAAAAATTTGAATTGAAATATATAGTTAAAGATAAAATGAGAATGGAGAAAAATGGAGTTGTGATGTAATACTGGATAGAGGAGAGAGGAAGAGATGTTAAAAGTTAATAAATAAAAAAGAAAAAAAATGTTTACATGTTATCGGGCCACATAGATAATCAGAAGAAAAGCGCTCCTGAATATTGAAGAGAAAAGTATTTTCCTAAATTCTCTATTAGGAATGTAGTTTTGGTTGATAATCTTGAAATAGTTGAGGTTTGAAGTCTGTCTTGGATTTTGTATGAAAATTCAAGCATATCTCTGTTAATAGAAAGTGTGTTTGATAGATTTGTTGATGGAATATTTTGTTTGAAATGAAAAATCATATACCATAAATAAAATTTAGGATGAATCTTAAGATGGCAATGAACTCCTTTGCTTTTAGAACAATCACCCCCAATTTATACATAAAAAGTGCATCTAATACCCATTGATACGAAGTTTTTGCAAGAAACGACAACATAGTTTAAAGTAACTAAGTTAACTTAGGATAGTATTGAAGATCATTGTAAAGATTAACCTCATCAAGATTGTTTATTACTTCAAGCTCGTTAGATGACGTTCTCATTTCATATTCTCATTTCTAATCTTTTAAAAAAAATGCATTTTTTGGTATTGTTTTGCGATTCACTTTTTAAGACATTCTCGTTGCATCATACATATTTCATATTTTATAAAGAAGCGTTTATTTTTTGTTTTTCCATTCCTCTTACTAGTCTTTCAATAGATCAATGAAATGTTTAGGACCCGTTTGATAACCATTTTAATTTTTGATTTTTCTTCTTTTTAGTTTTTAGTTTTTGATTTTCTGTTTTTAAAAAAGTATGTTTGATAACCATTTTTTGTTTTTTGTTTTTTATAAACAAAAAACCAAAACATGTTTTGTAACCATTTTTAGTTTTTTGCTTTCAAAAAGTTAAAAAATTGAAGATACTATTAGAGAGAGAATTTTATGTAGAGTAGAGTCAACAATGGTTATCGATTTTTAGTTTCTCGGGTCCGAGAGATATTCTCAAAAAAAAATTATCGATTTTGACAATTGTTTTTAATTATTTTTAGAGTTCAAGCGTAAAAAATGTAATAAATATATATTAATTATTTAAAAATTGAAATCCAGGGAAGGATTGAGACACGCATTTTCTATTTTTGGGACCCGACCCTGCAGAAATTTTTGTCTTCCCCTAATTTAGAGACATGAAAATAGAGATGTAAATAAACTTTTGGAAGATAAATTTTAGAGAGATAAATAAAAATATTTAGGGAAAAAAATAGTGAAACAAAAGTTAAAAACAGAAAGAGAAAAATTTTGGAGAAAAAAATAAAGTAAGAGGAAAATATATGTTAAAGAAAAAAAGTTATAAAGAAAGAGAATTTATAGTGGAAACAAATTTAGAGATAAAAACAAGATTCAAAATATAACTTTTATAGAAGATAAATAAATACACAGATAAATAAAAGTTACCGTGAAAGTGAAAGAAAATTGAATGAAAAAATAAAATATAATTTTTAGAGGAAAAAATAGATTATGAATGAAAATAAAAGTTATAAAATATGAAATTTTAGAGAGAAAAAAATTAAGAAAAATATTAAATTTTTAGGGAGAGAAATGAAACTGGTATATTAGAAACTTGAATTTTTTAAAATTCAAGGACTTATTAGACACAAGATTTAAACTTCAAGGACTTATCAGATAATTTTCAAAATTCAAAGACGTGTTAGATGCAAACCTAAAAATTCAGGGGCTAAACATGTAATTTAATGTGGAGGTTGAATATAAGTGAGCTGTCTTAATCAATATTTTAAAAGTAGATTAAGAATAAAAGAAAAAAGAAAAAAAGCCCTTTGGGATCAGACAAGAGCATCAGGCTAGAAGTGATGGTGCCCCTTGACCAGTATGGGCATTGGCATGTAGTAAGCAGGCAAATTCTAAATGGAAGTTTATAATAATGAATGTTGAGAGAAGGAAGATACCTGTTGATTAAAGCTGAATCAAACAAAGCAGCTACGACAAAACACACATCAGCTGAGCTTCCATCTTCTTCAGTAGCTCAGCTGGCCACTGAATATGACTCACAGCTTCCATTAACAACCGACCAGATAGACAACAATTATTCACCTGTCTCACAAACATGTCTGGATAAGTGGCAGCCATCATACTAGCTTGCTTGCTAGCTCCTGAAACACGAGGATAATGACTCAAACAATCTTCAGAATTATCAATTGAATAATCAAAAGATATGGCAGAAGCAAAGTTTGCAAATTTGTGGACTATATCAACTTCATCACATCCAAAAATATGCATTATCAGTAATAGAAACTTCATAACCTGAAAATAAGAAGACTTTGAGAGTTTCATCTTTGCATACGCTGGAGACGTGCCAAGCCAAAGCGCATTCAGTATACTTTTGTGCAGAGTTTAGTGAGCACTGATATTGGAAACAAGATTGCAAGGGAGAGGAGGAATATGATAGTGTACAGTGTAAAGCAAATGAAACTCAAACTCAAAGATATATTTTGCATAAAAGCAGAACTTAATTTAACAAGAAACACAACTTGACCAGTAGCTCAATGAGAACAAAAATACCAAATATCATATCTAACAACGATACCTAAAAGCACTACAGAGGAAGGATGCTTATGGGGGGGTGGGGAAAGATGGAAGGAGCAGAGCTCAGAGTCACTTGCATTCGAAGTTAACCGGTATAAGATGACTGCCAATTACCAACGTTATTACCTATATTGCAAAAATTCAGCTGCATCTGTAACCTAAATTTCATCATTGTCCATGCTGCCAATATTGATAACAACCCATAAGCTTTCTTACTAGAGGAAGGAGACCCACAACAGCCATCTGAAGCTGTTCTGAGCTGTTTAACCGAAGGCTGACTTGCCCTGCCCCCCTGTTATTCAAATTCACACGAGCAACCAGGTTAGTTGATCGTCCAACGGGAACTTGAGATTGTATATTGCAACCAATAGCAAGATCTCCGTGCCAATCCATAACAGAGAGCCCAAGAGTTGAAAGTGAACGACCCAAAGGATAATCTTTGTCTCTCAATTGAGCCTCTAGACTGCCACCATAAGCTACATCTCCCCTACCAGTCATTGCACCCCCAGTCACAACTAAACGAAATCGCTTATTAGCGATCAATTTGTCTTCAACTTTGAATCCTGCAGATAAAGCATCGCCTAATAGAGCAACCGACAAACCGGCAATTGCCTTGTTCTTCCTAAAATTAATAAATGTCGTCTCACCACGTAGTGTATAGGCCAAATCCTTCCCAACAGTCTGCATATCGAAACCAATGGAAGATGCTTTAGCTTCCCCATGTTTTATCGAACTGGTCATCTCTATTTGAACATTCGCATCCTTCTTATCCTTTGTAACCTGACCACTAAAAGAGATGGGTATTGTGTCTTTGACGACAAACAACTTCTCTGCATTTATACCTTCATAACCAACCTCATGATCCCATCCATGTGTTTCGAGTACAGGTCTTATTAACCACTGGTTAGAGGAATCAAGATAACGATACCGGTGAGTGGGATTATCAGAATCAAAGGAAGCAGGTAATGCCAAATCTGGCATGGGAACTGGTACGGATGCAGCACCACCACTATCTTCTTCTACGTTTTCACTGTACTCGCTGGGTTGATCTTTTGCCTCAGCAGCCAATTTCTTCATTATCTTCCTTCTCTTCTTCTCTTCTCTTAGTTGCTTCTTCATAAAAAGTTTTTCCCTATATTCCAACTCGTCAAAGTAGGCCTTCTTCTGTGCTTTGGAGAGCTTTGCTACCTGTGCCTTTGTCAACCGTTTAAAAGGGGGCAGTTCATCATATTCCGATTCATTTTCAGAATCTGACGATTCATCAAGGTCATCCTCGAGACCGTCGTCATCAGCAAACTGTTCCTCTGGCAGCTTCACTTGAGGTCTGGATTGGAGAAGGGAAGAGAGAAGGAAAGGTAAAGGAGGTGACTTTGAACGAGTAGGAAATGGCCTTCCAGGAGGATTGTCTTGCAACTTCAAAAGAGTGTTAGCTTCGGCCAAAATCTTTGATGCAAATGAGAGTAATAGCAGATGAGGTTTCCAAACCTGACCATTAGGCAATACCCTTTGCCCAGCTCTGTTTGTTCTGCAAGCAGAGTGATTCTCCACTAATGAGACAGGATTCATAAGGCGCATATCCCCTGCAGCCTGGCGTATAGCTTGCTGCACAACATGAGAACGCTGAGTGACAAACATATCATAACTAGAAGCGGTGCCATTTGGACCATCAGGTGGAGCAGATGCCGCATGAGTAAGAACCACAATTGCATTGAACCATATTGATGGCCCAAATATTTCAGTAATTGTACGCAAGAGAGGCATGTCACTGAAATCCCGGCTTTGCATGTCCAGTCTATCAAGATACAGAACAATATCTGGAGGTGTCTTCTTTATAAAGCGCTTAACGGAGAGAAGGATCTTCTCGTTTTGTCGCTGATCTGACCAAGAAGAAAGAAGGCCAGGAGTGTCAATGACCCGTACTCTAATCCCCTGCACAGTTCCAACGACATCTTGAACCTTTTTTGTACCCATTTGAAAAGCATCAGTGTTGAACATAACTTCATCAAATATGGAGTTGATGGTAGCGCTTTTGCCCACACCTGTCTTTCCAAGAACCATGATCGTACAAGAGAAATCAAGCGGTTCCTGTCCAGCTGCCTCCAGCTGCTCTGCCATGGCACTGGCACGGTCGAAGCTAAAGGCACCAACTCGACCTCCATTTCTTCCTCGAAGTTGCTCAGCTAATCCAAGACGGTATAGAACCTGAGCAACAACAACATTGTGTGGAGTTTGCCCGAGCCTATGCGCAAGACGCAAAAATTTCACTCTTATCATCTGGAGTTGCTCACGTGTATCATCATTTTCCTCAGCATCACCATTAACAGGATCATCAATTTGTTGCATTTGAACATGGGACACAGTACCATTTACTCGAGGCGGCTGCACCACCCGAGGGGCAGGTTCCAATAATGGAGCAGCACGCCCAAGACCAGCTGGACGGGCAGGAGGAGTGGGATTTGTAGATTTTCCAGATGATGAAGTAATGATTGACGCAGGTTGAATTTCTGGATCCCTATTCACTTGAGTTTTGTCCTGTCCAACCTTATCTTTGCTCTCTGTCTTTTCAAGCTCTCCAGTGTCGGGGCCATTATTGGCACTATCAACAGGATGCTGATGTCTTGATGTATTGTCTTCCTTCACGGTCACGTCACTTTCACTGCCCTGGATCTTCTCGATTTTCTCATCTGCTATCTTTTCCGAAGCTGAGATATCCTTAACTGTCTCCAGAGCAATTTCATTTTCACCCACAGGTTTATGTAGGTCAGCAGAAGTAGTACCATTCAATTCACGAGATTCTCTAGACTGCTCTACTGAGTCTTTCCCAGTAGAAGCATCTTTCACTTCCTCAATCCTGTGATCCTGATTTTTGGTGGTCAGGCAGGTTGAAGAGCTTTCTTCATCTTTATTATCCTCATTCTTAGGATCAATACCAGCAGTAGCCTTTCTTATTTCTTCTTCATTCTCATTTTCTGGCAGTTCCAGATCCACATGAAGAGAATCACCGCCTAAGTCAGCATTTGTAGTATCTTGATTGTCCAAATCATGGACAGCGGGTGCATTTAATGGCTCCTCAGTCTTCTCATCATGGATTGTACCTAAGCTCTTCTCCTTCAATTCCATGTCCCCATTTTCAGTAAGAATCTCACTAGTAGAATCCAGGTTAGTTCCCCCTACCATATCAGCACTCTCACTCACCAATTTGTCATTTGACGGTGAAGTCACGTTCAAATCGTCACAATCTTCATTTTCAGACTTCATACTCATCGAACCATATTTCAAATCATCCTGACCCTCACCCTTCAGCACTTCAACCTCTGGGCTAGCGGCACCATTCTCTGATGTTTCCTTTCCTAAATCATCTCTACTCAAATCCAATTTGTTATCCTTCCTCTCATTCGATTCTGAAGTCATTGCTTCGTCTCCAATTCCTCTCTCGTCAATCTTAGAAGCCACAACTGCATTCTCAATCAATATTCCACTCCCACCCAAGTCTTCCTTCTCCTTCCCAGAATTCCCATCTTGCTCCTCCACCACCGTGTTCTCATTCACCCCACTAGAAGCCTCTATTGCCTCTTCAAACTTCTCTTCATCATGAGAAGCATTAGGATGGTGGGAAGTTACTCCAGATGCAAAATCACGGATTTCTTCATCCACGACACCGCCATTCACCGAACCATATTTCGGACTCTGCTCTATTAAATGCTCCTTCCCGTCTAATACCTCCTCAAAAACACCTTCCCCTTCCGTTTCCTTGGATTCGTGAGAACCAAGTACAACTGTTTCATCTACACTGTCCCGCGAAACACCATCTTCCGCAAATTTCCTCTCTCCAACGTGCAAGCCATCAACAATCTCAACCCCATTTTCCATCACAAATCTAGAACCTCAGCCTCAAAGTCCTACACGCACCAAAACCCAAAAAAGAAAAAAGAATCCGCATCAAACCAACAGAAGATCAATCCACACCAAGAAACAAAGAAAGGCACACTCACACAATCAGAAAATCCAGCAGAAACCCAAAATTCAAAAGACCAAAAAATCGAAAACCCTAGTGCCCAAATCCAAAAATGGACCAAGTTTTTTCACATTTCCAATACCCAAAAATCGCAACCAAATGCCCAACCCCACGTCCTCCTAATACAAATACTATCCCAAAGCCGCTAGATCCTCCTTGAGTAGCAATGTTCCGAACAGGGTTTCACTTTCACAAGAATCAAAGCAAAGCAGATAGACGCCAAACTAGAAGAAAACGAACATCAAATAATGGTTTTCAGCAAAAGCACAGGAACAGGAAACTCACCAGATTATGAAGGTGGTAGAGAGAGAGAGAGAGAACTTTTAGGTAGAGAGTTTTTAGAGAGAGAAAGAGTCTGTGATTTTCCAAAGTATATTAAGAAAGAGGAAAGAAAATGCTTATTCTCCATTCTCTATTGCTTATCTACCTCTGTACATGAAAATTGCGAAGAAATTAGGAGATAAGACTTCCATCGACGGCTCACATTTCATCGCCGCGTTTTGATCCAACGGTGGACGATGCCGGAGTAAATCCATCGTGAAAGACGCCAATCGTGATGACGTGGACATGACGGAGATAATTATCGCCTGTTTCGGTACTAGATTGAGCACGTGTTCAATCGTTCACGTGGGGAGGATCTGGACCGTCTGTTGGTTGCTGGTATGCAAATTGAACGGTGATCGTAGATGCGTTCGAGATTCACGAGGCTATTCCCCATTGGAAAGTGAGAATTTTTCGTGTGAAAAATCATTTCTTTTCCTTCATTGGGATAATAATTTGTCTTCAAAAATAGAAATAAAAAACATTATTGTTAATTTTATTCCCCACTTCAAATAGAGGTCTATTTTGTTTTTTTCAAAACATGTTGATATTTTAGGCTAAATATTTTAATCTCTCTCTTCTACTACATAATTAGAACATAATTGACAATTTGAACCTAATTCAAGTAGTTAAACATACATCTTCAATAAAAAATATAAAAAATATTGTGAGTTCGAATTCTCACTCCACATATTGTATTAAAAAAGTCTAAAACAAAAATGAACTCATAATCTTAAGGTTTGAGATATATGTCAATTACCGATCAGCTATGCTCGCTTTGACACAATACTCACCTTATTTTTATACTTAACCAAAAAGGACTTATGTCTGTATGCCGCATATACCCATTTCGCCATCCTAAAGTTTGGTTTTAGACACTTTTTAGGATATAGTAAATGATTGAAACCCTAATTCATAATTTAAGAACAAATATAGAATGAAATCAAAATACTTGGGAGAAAATATAATTGTTTGGACACATGTCAGGTATGCCAATAAACAAAAGCGAGTAGAAATAATCTTTTAGGATTCTCATTATAAAGAATAATCTTAATTAGAATTATTGATCTTGCTCATGTATACAACTCACGTTTAAAATGTCACTTATCTAATGGAAATAAGATATTAGAGACATATAATGTTGTTGATTTTACATAACCATAATAGTCTCCTGGAAATAAATCAATGAACTTAGATAATATATCTATTACTTCTAAAGGAAAAGTCTATGAGTTCATAATTAAAATCACTTGATAAGTGGACTAAATAGTCCAAATATAATTGGATTGATATTTACATTATTTTTTTTTATTACTTAGGAGTTGGCGATCCTTTTGCCTTTTTATCCCTATACCTGGAGTATGTATACTGTCCATACCCGTACATACGCAAGGGACCGACATTTACATTATTAGTACCCACTTATAAGAAACTCAAATAGTATTAGTGACACCTAAAAAAAATAGTATTAGTGACACAAATATACAGTGAAGTTTGGTTGACACTATAACTTTTGAAACCTCTAATGTGGTAATTTGATACCAGTGGATGATATTCAACTTTATAAACTCAAAATATTTGGTCTTTCCCTTTTTGGCCGGTTGTGGGTGAGGAGGGATTCGAACCCCCGACACCGTGGTCATAGGTTCGAATCCTGTCACCTTGATGTGGTATTCTCAGGGGCCGAAAGATGTGTATAAGAGACAGGGGTACAGAGGGCCATAGGTTCGAATCCTGTCACCTTGATGTGGTATTCTCAAAACCGAAGGCGATTTTCCAATAGCTAAATACTCCGGTTGTTGAAGAACATAAGCTTGGGGATTGTTATCTGGTTCAAGCTCTTCGCCTCAAGGACCATCTTCGAGTCAATCTAGAACATATATCTCGATCGAAGCAAAGGAAAGGGAGTGTTTGGCACATTTGGAAGATGTTAATTAGGAAGCAAGCATCCAAACCAAATGGGAGAAATAATGAATGATGTTATGGGTTAGAAAACAGTGGATTGCCAAACATGACAAGGAGAAAGAAAATCCATAATAAAAAGGCTTTTCATGCACCAACTTGCCTACAAACAGATCAATATCACATGTTTCTAATCTTTTTCCCATACCCCAATAATATAATGGTAAACCACTATATTTTATCCATAAACTACATTAAAAAAAATATATTGGAAGATGAAAATCTTGTAAACTCACTAGTTTCAATAAAAATCAAACTTTATGCAAAAAAATAAATAGGATTAATGCATAAGAGTGAGTGACACTTAAATCAATCACCCAATTTTTGAAGTCTTTTATACTATACATATATGTATTATATTTCGTACTTGAGATATTTTTTTTTTTTAAGGTTAAATCACAAGTTTAGTCTTGAACTTTGTGTCTCGTAAATTTTTGGACTTCTTGATAGGTTCTTAGACTTTCAATTTTGTGTTAGTAAATCTATGAATTTTAAGTTTTTGGTTAAAAAATACTTTTAGTCTTTATACTTTCACTAAAGTAACAATTTAGTCCCTCAACTTTAGTTTGTAATGATTTAGTTCTGTACTTTCAAATTGTTAACAATTTAGTCCTTGAACTTTGATATGTAACAATATAATCCTTGTAATTTAAAGTTGGTAACGATTTAGTCTTTATTGTGAAATATTTTTTGTTAAGTTTCTTGTATGTATGGATTGCTAAAGTAAAGAGGGACCAAATATGTTTATGAATTAGAGAATATTCATTTGTTATATGATAAAATTTAACACCTAATTTTAATAAAAAAAAATTACGATAGAGACTAAATTGTTACAAATTTTAAACACATGGACTAAATCGTTACAAGTTAAAATTTTGGGACTAAATTGTTATTTTATGAAAAGTACATAGACTAAATCGTTACAAACTGAAATTCAGGGACTAAATTGTTACTTTGGTGAAAGTAAAGGGACCAAATGTGTTTTTTAACCTAAGTTTTTTAACTTTTAATTTTGAGTTTACTAAGTCCACGATTAATTCAACCTTTTTTGAAATCAACAAAAATAAAGATATACAATTGAATTTTGTGTGTAATAGAATCCTAAATTTTAAAATTTGTGTCTAATAAGATCATATTTTACAAATGCCAAATAGATTATTAGATATAAAATTGAAATTTCAAAAACCTATCAAATATTTTCAAAAATTTATTAGACACAGAGAATTCAAAACTTATAAATTAACCTAATTCTAAAAATTTTAGGATAGAAATAAATACATCTTGCTTTTTTCTTTAATACAAAACTACATGCGAGGATCTAACCTCACAAATTTTTTTATCGAAAAATATATATCTTAGTTAAATCTTGACAAATACATCATTTAAATTGAAAATTTTCTCTCTCATGAAAATTTGAAGAAACTAGAGATGGTACAAATTTTCAAAAATATTTTATTCTTAAAAAAACAGAAATTTATAAGGGTAGGGTCCAACGGTGGCTTCGGATCCGTCTCCCCGATCGGAACGGTCGCTGCTGCCCGAATGTTCTCTTCTGCGATGAGCTGCTTCTACGCCGCCGGCGCTAGCTCGCTATAGATGAATGGGTTTTCTATCTCACATGGTGCCCCTCTGCAATGCCCTCTTTCTCTTCCCAATCCCTCAAAAAACCCGCTTCTTTTCTTCCGATCAAATCCAAGCAACGCCCCTGTATCGTTCAGTCCCTTCTCGCCCTCTCTTCTCAAGGGCACCTGCCCGAAGCCCTCTCCCACCTCGAATTATTGGCTCGAAGAGGCATACGATTACCCTCTAGCACTCTCGTCCATCTCTTGCGACTCTGTGCGAAAGTCAAGTCCTTCAAAGGAGGCAAATGGATTCATTTCTATTTGAAACACACGGGGTTGAAGCGCCCCACCACTATTGTAGCCAACCATTTGATCGGTATGTACTTTGAATGCGGCAATGACATAGAGGCACGCAAGGTGTTTGATAAAATGTCTGCGAGGAATTTGTACTCTTGGAACCATATGCTTGCTGGGTATGCTAAGTTGGGGAACATTAATCAAGCTAAGAAGTTGTTCGATAGTATGACCGAGAAGGATGTTGTTTCGTGGAATACTGTGGTTCTTGCTTATGCGAAGAAGGGGTGTCTCAATGAAGCTATTGGGTTGTATAGAGACTTCAGGAGACTCTCTATGGGGTTCAATGAGTTTAGTTTTGCCGGTCTTTTGATTCTCTGTGTGAAGATCAAGGAATTGCAGCTCGCAAAGCAGGTTCACGGGCAGGTATTGGTTGTTGGGTTCTTGTCTAATGTAGTGCTTTCTAGTTCTATTGTTGATGCATATGCAAAATGTGGAGAAATGGGGTGTGCAAGGAGATTGTTTGATGAAATGCCGGTGAAAGATATCCTTTCGTGGACCACAATGGTCTCTGGATATGCTAAATGGGGTGACATGAATTTGGCTAGCGAATTGTTTCACCAAATGCCTGAAAAGAATCCTGTCTCATGGACAGCTCTGATATCAGGCTATGCGAGAAACAGTTTGGGGCATGAAGCACTTGATTATTTTACAAAAATGATGACGTTTCGTATTAATCCCGACCAATATACATTTAGTAGTTGTCTTTGTGCTTGCGCCAGCATTGCTGCACTAAAGCATGGTAAACAGGTACATGCCTGTTTGATAAGAACCAATTTCAGATGCAACACAATAGTCGTGAGCTCTCTCATTGACATGTATTCAAAGTGTGGCATGTTAGAAGCTGGCTGCCACGTTTTCTACCTTATGGGAAACAAGCAGGATGTTGTTTTGTGGAATACAATGATATCTGCCCTGGCACAACATGGTCATGGGGAACAGGCTATGCAGATGTTCAATGACATGGTTAAATCGGGTCTAAAGCCTGATAGGATCACTTTTATCGTGATTCTTAGTGCGTGTAGTCATTCAGGTCTCGTGCAAGAAGGACTCCGGTTTTTCAAGGCCATGATGTATGATCATGGTGTTCTCCCTGATCAAGAACACTATGCATGCTTAATTGACCTCTTAGGTCGAGCTGGATGGTTTATCGAGTTGGTAAACGAACTAGAGAAGATGTGTTGTAAACCCGATGATCGGGTATGGAATGCCTTACTTGGCGTCTGTAGGATACACGGTAATATAGAGCTTGGAAGAAAAGTGGCTGAACATGTAATTGAGCTGGAGCCTCAATCTTCTGCAGCTTATGTTTCTCTTGCAAGTTTGTATGCTTTTCTTGGGAAATGGGAGTCAGTAGAGAAGGTCAGGGAACTAATGGAAGAGAGATTTGTGAGGAAGGAGCGTGCAATTAGTTGGATTGACACTGGAAATAAGGTCCATTCTTTCATTGCATCTGATAGATCACATCCATTGAAAGAAGAAATATACTCGCTACTGGAGCAATTAGCCAGCCATACAGAAGAAGACTTTTCAATCATTTGAAAAAGAGGCTGCTAAAATTATCGGCATGCAGGTTGTTTTTAAGACGACCTGTTGCAAAGTCTACCCGTTAAGAATGAAAGTTGCTGATAAGTTCCACACAGAATGTGTTCTCTGTTGGGAAATTTCACCCAAGTGAATCTAATACATCGGGTGATAATGATCCATATGACACCAGAAATTTTTTTCTGAGGCTGACATTTTCCTAATAAACTCTTTGATCGTGATTTGTTTATCTCACTGGTAATCAATAATAATGGCCAGAGTTAGTTTCTTGATTCCACTTTTTGTTTGTATAGTTTATGTTGTGTAAAATTTGGTCATTGTAGCTTTTAGCCAAATTTCCATGATTTTCTTAAAGGGGCGCTCACCAAAGGAGGTAGCACCTCAAAATGCTTCAGGATGCTCCTTCATAATAACAAAAATCACATGCGATAGCATCGAATAAAAGTTATCGTAGACTTTACATAGCGTTTTTGAGATGCGGTGATAGGCGATGTTATGGAAAGTCTCAGACTTTTTATAGCATTTTTTCATGCAATGTTAAATGTTATAAAAAGTCTACTTTTGATTGCATAATTTTTTTTTTTTATAAGAAACTTTCTTTGGATATATCAAAAAAAGGAAGACAGACTAAAGGTTGGGTAGAGGAAACCCCACCTAAAAAACTAAACAACCGCGAGGTAGCGTTTTGTACATTCCTACAAAAGAGATCAAAAGTATTGGACTTATCTTCAAAAACCCGATAGTTTCTTTCGAGCCAAATATGCCAAATGAGAGCTCTAGAGGCACAACACCAGATAAACCTTGTTTTCTTAGGGAGGGTCCAACCATGAAGAGCTTCAGGCATCCAATCTTCAATTTGTCTTGGAAATGCCAAATCTGTGAAGCAAATTGGCAGTGCAGAAACATGTGATCCATGTTCTCACTGTGCTTCATACAAAGAGTGCAGATCCAGGGGGACAGTGTCCAGTTCCTACACTTTCTCTGGAGTTTATCATGGGTATTCAAACTTCCATGGACAAGGGACCATAGGAACACTTTTACCTTCTTTGGAGCCTTAAATTTCCACACTGCCGAAATAAGAGGGGACCTCAAAGAGGAATTCAAAAAGGCTGAACGAGTGGAGAACCGACCATTTTTGTCTATGGACCATACTACTGATCCTCACCTTCCCCCAGTTACACCACATCAATTTCTTGAATAAGCCCCATCCAGCTCTCAACCTCCCATTCGATAATTTTAATGTCATGAAATATTTTCATGCCGTATAATTAATTTTTTATAGCTTTAAAAATAAATTTAACGCTATGGTAGACATTCTATAGAATTATACATAGCATCTAATAAATGCTATTATAAATATTGCATAACGTTTTTTCATACGTCATGGTAGTCGATGTTATGGAAAGTGACTGGCTTTTTATAATATTTTTTTATAATTATGTTAAATACTATTAAAACTTGAATGATTATGCTATTATTAACCTTTTATAGCAATTATAAAATAATATGACAAACTTTCTTTTAACTTTACGAAAATGCTATAAAAAAGTTTTCATAACTTTTTTTTTTCAATTCAATTTTTAGTTATATTTATAGTATTTTTCAAATAATATCACAAATTCTATCATTGTTCGAACCACAAATTAGAAATACTTTTCATAGTTAAGCCTACAAAGTATTAGAAATTTTAAAGTACATATAATATAAAATCTTCAAATTTCAAGCACATATCAAATTAAGTAAATATATAATCTCAAATAACTTCATATAACTTTTAGAATGCTATAATACATATACAAGTATAAGTCCAAATTCATCCCAAGTAAATATACATGAAGCTAAATAAATTACATAAATCTAAAAGACATTTCAAGAAGTTCGTTGTTCAAAATATTGATAGATAAATATATCCAATGAGAAATGTTGTGCAAGTGTGTTATCCTCGCTAAAAAAACAAACAAACAAAAATAACATATATTTATAAGATCATACTTTATTTTTGCCGTCAAAATAAACGAAATTAAACTCAAAATGAAATTTGCTGACATAAATATATTTTCTACTTTATCAGTAAACCCAAACAAAAAGTTATACTAATAAAACTTAAAAAAAATAACAAAAATTGACATCTGAATTGTGATTTTTGAGATATGCATGCATTCATTTTTTCTTTGCTCCTCCCAATAACTCATGAAATATATCTCCAACACTCAGCTACTCACTAGAAAAATAAAGATAAAATGCAAGTGGTAAGAATCAAAAGAGTATAAGTAATTCAAAGTGGGCTTTAATCTCTAAGTTAAGAGAAAATCAATTGCAAACTAATTACAACAACAACAGTAATGTACATGGATATAACTATAAAACAAAACAGTAAGGAAGAATCACAATCAAAGACCAAGAAGAAAATCTAAGCGAAACCATATGTTAATATTCAGTATCATTTATCATTCCAGATTTCTAAATCATCTCCAAGTCATAGGATTCAACGAGAGAATTCTATGAATTTCGTGCACTAATGCATGACCAGTGCAACAACTTTCCCGCTTCGGATGAATGGGAATATTTGATGGTTCACCTAATGTATATCCATTACAAGACTGACAAGCTACCCTTTTGAGCACAATCCCTGGTCAATCTCAAGTTTCAGTCATGAAACTACTTAAAACTGTTCCAACGACAAATGATCAAATTCTAGAAAACTATCTTTTCATCCAGAGTCTCTTTTAATTTCAATTAATGATAGTCACCTTCTCAAGATAAATAAATAAATAAAAGGTACTTACTGGATGCCAAATTTTAGTAGAGATCCAAAACTTTACCCATTTTTTTGACTTGGAAAGCCAATAAATTTTAACAGTAGTGAAAGAGTAAAAAAACCAAATAAAATCAATCAATCTAGACTAATGAAGTAAATAGATGAATTTAAACCAAAAAAAATGGTAGGAAAAGTAATAAATTTTCTCTTCAATTTCCTATGACATCAAACCATAAATCATATTACTTTCTGCCATTGGGAGAGAACAGTTGGTCAATAGAATTATTAAGATTAAGAATGATACAAACGAGTCTATTTAAAACAAGACTTATAATAATGTCAACATCCTAGCTATCCAAATCAACTTATGTGCCAAAGAGTTGCAAGATCATAACTCAACACATTCTTGACACAGTCTAATTCAGGTCAGGCCGTAGAGTGAGAACAAGAACTTCACCTGGTTTTTATAACCACTATGCAGTATTAAGAAAAGAATTACGGAACACTAGAGATTATTAGAAACAAAACAAAGACTTCCACGAGTTATAATACAACAGTCTCACAATCTGAAAGTAGAGAGAGGATTATGGAAGTGAAGGAACACTAGAGGACTTGTAACCCGCCAAAACACAAACAACTAGATTACCACATTGCATACTATAATCAACCTGTATTTAACAATGTTAGGTGCATGGACAAAAAATAATTTAAAATGATTTAAGTATAAATTTATCTAGATGGGCTTACCGACAAAAATAACAGCACCATCAAAAAGCTTTGCAAGTTCTAAAAGAGTTTTGTTAAGGTATCTGGGAGACAAGTAATCCAATGCATCTAAAATAAAATAATGACAACGAGAGAAAATGACTTTACCCTATATGGTAGGAGCATCAGCGTCATCCAAGTCATAGGGCTGCACACCCCATGCTTACATATCCTCTTTTTTTAATAATCCAGACACAACTGAACAAGTATCAGGCCTAGATTTAGTACTTCTTATGCATACTATTCTCCATATGCTTTCTTTAAATGAACATAGCTTGCTGTATTTCTGGTGTGCACGATACACCACTTGCAGATATATGCTTGAGAGATTCCACCTTAGAAAATTTCCAATATTCATAGTACTTGATTAATGAAATGAGACTTTTATTATTCAGTAAAGTTGGTAATGATTAAACAAAAATAAATCAATCTGAACAAGATAAATTAATTTTTAATTCTTTTCCATGCATGAGAAACATTAAGGTAGAATAGCTCTTTGCAACATAACGCAAGGCATAAAAACAAAGAGTGAGCCTCAATGCACATACAACAAATTAAAAAATATAAAATACATTGTCAAACGGGACATTAAAGGGGGAAAGAAAGAGAGCTGTTGGTCCCGTGTCATGGACAAGTGAACAATAAATAAAGAATTCTTGTTCTCAAATAATGGCAGGGATGGTGATGGTACCTAGTCTGTTGACTCGAAAGCTTATGGCTTGTCAAATGGAAAGGTTAAATGTTTATCTTCAATGATGCTTGTTAAGACAGACATTGCAAAGAAAAGAACATAAAAGGTAAAATACAAATCTCTAATTCGAAAGTTACCATCATGTTCATTTGGTTTGAAACGACAGACTACCTCTTATCCATAATAGATTTGATAATTGATAGTCAATAAATTCATAAATATTTGTAACAAAGATAACCTCAGTCCCCAAGGCACTGAATTCTCGCTATGAAAAAGGGTGAACCTCATTGTCTTAACAAATAGCAGTATATCTTATATATTAAGAAATGACTAAATGATATTGCATAAGGAAAAGCTCACAACGGCCATACATCTTTCATTTTGTCCTTTAATTGCAACAATTCTCTTGATTTCCCGTTATGGTTTTCCCTTTTTTGTTACTGTTTTATGATTTGTGTAACTAAGGTATATGTTCCAATCAAACCTAGATTCTTGGATCTTGATTGAATACATTCCGCCTCTCTGCAATTTGGCGTAAACAGAAACATCAGCTTGTGTTTATCATTTAACTTCCTTGGGAATTATACAGTAGAAAATATTAGAATCTCACTACAACCTTATTCAATTTTTCGATCCTAGACTCAGATTCTTACTCTAATTCATGCTCAATTATATTTACTCACAACCATTTAAACAACAGTGGAATTTTATCCCATTACATCCATGACCCAACCCTTGGGACTGTCTTGCCATTTTAACATATCACCTAAACTTCAAATAGTAACAGTTGAGAATGTATCTATACATTCTAAGGTAGGTAATGTGCAGTAATATAGGTTCAACATCTAGTAGCCAAGTCATGTAGACTAGTTCAATGCCTACTGGAAAAGTAAGTAGAAAAAATAAAAAAGCAACCACTTATAGTAACAGCTCAAAATGTATGCAGATACATTAAGTACATATCAGCTGATTTGCCCATTCTCTAAACATATAAAAACTTATATTTTCTCTCTTAACCATTTGTCATTCAAGGGCTACAACCATTTATCCTTAATGTTCCTAAGTACACAATAAAGCAATCACTTATGATTTGTGTGAAATATGTTTTCTTTACATTTTTACTTTCTAAAAAGTGAAGCTAGAATGTGAAATGGGTTGAAAAATTAGGCATAAAAGAATTAAAAAGAAGGCAGAGACAAAAATTATTGAGAAATAAAATAAATGAAGAAAATATTTATCCTCGACTTATTTTTGTGGGTTTGTATCCTGTTAGATGCAAAGCATTTAGAGTCACTATGAACCAAAATAAAAATAAATAATAAATAAGAGAAAAGCTAATAAACCTACACCATAAAACCAACATATTGAGTATCTCACTTGGTTCAAACACCTCACCATATCCTAGTGAAAAAGAAATAAACGGGATAATATGACTGAGTCCCCAATCTTCTTAAGCGGAAAGCACAAGCGACCAACAAATTGAGCCATCAAAAGTTTGTAGAAAGTTCAAAAGTTTAAATCCTATGTGAGAAAGACCAAATAACCAAACTAATGTGGAGCACTTTGATAGAAATTCAAGAATCGAACAACTAAAATAAAAAGTAAAGAAAAGTGGAAAATAAAGTTTGATGCCTCTTCAAAAGATAGTACCTCTTGAACGGCAATGACGCCCTTCAACTCTGACGTGGAATGTCATCTTAGACCACCTATAAAAAAATGAAGACATGTTTTTGAAGCGTTAATAGAGATAAAGGGGGGAAAATGAGAGAGAGAGCAGTAAGGGTTTCAAGGGCTTGAAGTGAACGAGCCAATAGGGTCTGAAGGGCTTGCTATCAAACCAAAATTTGGTCATGTAGCTTTTAGCCAATATTTCCATGATTTTCTTAAAGGGGCGCTCACCAAAGGAGGCAGCACCTCAAAATTCTTCAGCTTGCTCCTTCAGAGAGCAATCTTAAGGCTTTTCAGTAAACCAATTTTTTAATAATCTCCTACTGTAGAGTGAAATACAGTTACTTCTTGCTTTCAAATTGTCATAAACTTTGAGTTGTCCTTTCCTTTTTGTGCCTCATTTATGTCGTGTTAATATTGAAGAAGAACAAGTAATAGTTGCATGATTCACCTTATTTCAAGACAAAGCTAGAAGGATGGCTCCTTTGTCATTACAGGGGACCTATATATACAGGAATGCAAATTGAAATCGAAAGAATTAGACGAAACTGGTTGAACCGAGTCATCGACGTGCAACGATCGCAAGATCCTTGCAGTTGGGGTGGATTTAGTTTAGAAAAAAGTTTTGCTGAAGTCGCTTGCTCATTCAATAATGTCAAGCTCCCAATCATTTTATATTGGCTAGAACATAAAAAACTACATCGCTATGCCAAAAATGCCACCACCCACAACCAGCCTACCAAACAACAAACAGAAAACAGTCGAAGCATCAGTTGACCTAATAGAACACAGTCAGTAGCATCAGTTGACCTAATAGAACAGCCGAAACTGAGATGCATCGGCATGCCGAGCAGGATGGGGGAGGGGGGACGGAGGGAACAAAGGGAAACAAAGGAGCAGAAATGTGATATAACAAAGTAACAGTGATTCTTAATAGAAACGAAGTTCATAAAGATTTAGCAATGTCTTCTGTTAGAAACTTGGAAAATTCTGCGCTTGTTCATGTGCTACATATAGGAAACAAACGAGTAATAGCACAACACACTGTGCCTGTTCTTACAGATTCAATTCAAGCTTCAAAAGCTCCAAAAAATAATTATGCTCGATAATTAGCACAGTGATTGGGGTCCGGGGGACCAGGGATCGGGCCACGGGCTTCTCCCACATCATGGAGTTTAACAAGTATTTTTTGTTGAGGCAGAGGGATCTCTATGACACCTTTTCTCTACAAGATTCAGCTTTCAGGAATTCCTCTAATCGGTGGAAAATCAGTGAGAACATGCCTGCAAGGAGTGGCATATACCATCGTAATATTGCCAATTCCATTGGATCATACATATTCAACAAATACAAAATCCCGTTTAGATTCTTGGCAATTGGGGGAGAAGGGTTTTCTCCTGTAAACTTTAGAGAATATAATAGGGAGATTCTGAACTCAAATGATTCATACGTTTGGCCTGCACATATTCGAGTTCACACGTAAAGGAGAGTATTATATATTGAAACTTGAGTACCTGCAGAAGCACTACTTGAATGATGCAAGGAGCCTTTCACAAGAAGCGTGCCCGGGATCTGCTGAAAGACCTACAACAAAGAAAATTGCTATAGTCAAGTATGGACTAAGCACAAGTGATTAAGTTCCACAATCGAAAAATGGCGAGGCAAATACCGAAACTCTAAAACACAGATTATTTGAGGGTTGAGACTCTGATTCTTTCACAGTTACACAACCAGCACCTTTGTCCACCTGGTAGGCCCCATTCTTGAGAATTGCTTGGCAATGATCCTCAGATGCTGTAATCTACTGAAACATTTGTTGTTAGCATGATATCAATCTACCATCACTTGTAAAGATATAAAAGAGGCCAAGTGAACAACCATACATCTACAGTAAATGAAGAAGTGTTCAGTTTACAAGAAGCTCCACCGGTACTAAGAAAATGTTCAATCGATTGCAGTATACTCATGGCATTAACTCGTGGCAAGAGACCCTGAGCAACAGAAGAATGGCAAAACTGAATTACATATCTACAGTAAAGGATTAATATCTGATCTATACTTTGATCTACAAATCTAAGAGGAATAACATGTGCAAGCACAGTATAAAGATTGAAAAAGCTCTGATCAACTACTGACCTCGAGCATGAAAGACAAGACACTCTTGTTAGTGACATGAGTGGAAATAATCTTCCGTGCTGCGGGCATAAAAGACCAAGCGAGTCCCCACCGGCTAGTTTGGCCTTGGACAAATTCTGTAGTCTTGACAACTGTCACTCCAACCTTCCACAGTTTAGATATCAGGAAGCTGAGGTTTGATTTCTTTCCAATCATTGAAGTATACCACCTGTAGAGATCAATAAGGATAAGAAGATAAGATTCCTAAAAGATATATAGAAAACTTGGAGGTGATTTTACAGTTGTATGAGCAATGAATACCGGAAAGTCTGCTTCAAGACGGTGCTATCTTCAATCATACGACTGATAAATGCCCTCTCCCCACCGGGACAAACCATCTCCTGAAGAGTCCCACCACAAGAAGTCTTTGGATTCAATCCTGCTTCATCCATGCTCGCAAAAAATGGAGGATTGCACATGCAAAAGTCGAATTTCTCACCATCTTTGACAACGTCAAGAAGTATGGGAGGACCATGATATCTCTTCTCCAAGTAGACTGTCTCCGTTAATGAGGATGAGGGTGAGGGCGGCCCTACCGCCCTACCATCCATATCATCTGAATTCTTGGATTCACTATTGACTGCTACACCGTCATGTAATTCTGTAGACAAAGTATTCGAGGTACTATCTACCTTTCGAATTTCAACAAGTTCAGAAACATGTGGATTACTTTTAACATTTGTTTCAGCCCACTCTAGAGCTACATCAGTAACATCTGAACCAATCCCGGTGGAATACAAAACCTGATCATTGTTAAACAACATACAAATCAATGGGTAATATAAAAATTTGAGAACAAGACAAACTATATGGCAAGGAAGTCACCTGTCCCGACGAAACTCCACCCGAGAAGAGAGGCTCCAAGAAGTGGATAGATGCAATTTGCACCAGTTCCTATATCAAAACCTCTTACACAACCTCTATCACTATTCGTATTTGCAATGATATCAGATGACAGAAGATCTTCAAGCCAATGGATATAATTTGATCTATTAGGTACTGTTGGGCAGAGCTGTCCATCAGGAATCCACCTAAAATATCAAAATGACATTTACCACAAACTCAGAACATTCATTTAGAGATGAAATCTAATTTGACAATCAAAGGACTTTCAAATTGCCAACAAGCCAACAAGTGAAACACAATGAAAGGAGTCCCTAAACAAGTTAAAACATCGAATGTAAACATAAAAAAGTAAACCCACATAGAGCCCCCCCCCGTTCCCATTGGAGTTTTGCAACCATGGAGGTTCAAACAGCAGAAACTCTCAAAACATTTTGATTTGGGGAAGATAAAGTAAGGAAACATCAACTGGGATACAGTAATCAAGCGCAAGGAAATGGAGTAGCAGAGAAGTATGGGGGAGAATGATACCAATTAAGGCCATGGTCATGGAGAAGCAAGACCCGGGTGAGCTCTCGTGTGGCATTGAAGTCAGTCCATTCGATTCTGGGTCGAGGATGGAGGAAGACGAAGGGTTGAAAGGAAGGATAAAGAGAGGCTAAGAGAGCGAAATCTGGGGGATTTTCGGCGTATTTGTTTCTGGGGTGGATTGTGAGTGCCTCTCTCGTCTTCCTCTTGTTTCTCGTCATCGCCAAATTTCTCACTCACCGTCTTCTCAGTTCTCGAGGGCTCTGTTGGGTGTTTGCTTCCACTACAACAAAATATATTTTCAGAGACAGACAAAAAACATCGCTGAAAATATTAGCAGACGCGTCTTGGTTCGTCATGGTAGACGTCGCTAATAACGTGTCGTTATAACATTTAGTGACATTACATCCGCGTCGCTAAAAAATGATTATCAATGACTTCTTAGGGTGTCGCTGATAATGGTTTTTAGCGACAAATAAGCGTGTTGCTGATAATTATTTTTAGTGACGTCCTTGTGATGTGCTGAAAGTATTATTAGCGACAAAAAAAAAAGAGATTCAATTTCATAGACAACTTGCAAATAGTTTAGAAAACAATATAAAACAATAGTTCATGCAGCCCTAGCTATTACAAACAGAAATTGAAAGGGGAAATAAGCACAAGCATTTGAAACACTATGAAAGGAAAAGATATAGAGAACATAAGTTATACGACACAATAAACAATCAACATAACCTAAAATCTAACAACATCGGTAAAACTATTTAAATTAGAACAAACTTATTGATTAATGAAATGTACCAAAGAAGCCTTTGAAATTAGAAAGATGATCTCCAATTGGCAATAATCCCAAGTAAAAATGACTAAAAACGTTTTGATGAAGAAGATAAAAAGAAGAAAAAAAACAATGTGATCCACACATCCTATTTACTCGCATTATTTTTAAGTCCAAACATTACAAAGAACCTCAAATTTGACAAAAAGTAATTATTTCATTATTTTTACAACCTAAACATTATCAATTACGTTTTATATGATACATAAGCAATGAGCTACTTTTTAGCCTCAACTACAGTTTTCAATCAATTTAGAGATGAAGGGATAAGGAAGTTTACATCACAAGCATATGCTCAGCTTAGAAATATAGACTACACATACACAACTGATTAATAAAATAGATATTTATGGATGAGTATGAATAAAATAGCTTTTCAAATCTTTATGATTGTGTGTATCATTTCATTTTTTTCAACAGGAATAATAACTACCATCTCTACGGATGCCCATAGACATTCTATATACATATTGTTTTCTCCATAACTCCTCCAATTTCCCTACTTTTCTACTTTCCTGTAAGTTCGTTCATGTATTGTTGACTTCACTGTTTCCTGCAATTGAATTGCTAGATCTGCAGAAAACACTTTGTTATTGCATCTACATCGTTTCATTTTCTTGTTTTCCATTGAGCTTCCCTTACAATTTTATCTCAAAATCCTCTTTACAATATAAACAATCTTAAAAATCACTGGCACAAAAAAAAGATTTGTGATATGCGGTCCACATTTTCATTGTTACAGTGAAATGAAACGAACACACTCCTTAATTCAAATCAACTCAAAGAACAGCAAATACCCAATTGAAAACCAGAACACATTTAGGGTACAATCAAATTTTGAATTCACGAATAAGTAAAAAGAAAAAGGTAGAATGCACACAGAACCTGTTTCAGCAGCGATGACCACACTCACGAAACTGCAATGACAAGGTGACTACGAAGGATGGAAAGAGGTAGCGCCGGCGGTGACAGGCGACGGCAAAGGATGTAAAATGACTAAACGGTGCGGCGGTGAACGATTGAGCAAAGAAGATGAAGATTAAAGCATCATGTGGTAAGCATCGGCTGCTTGGGCCAAAATCTCGAGCTAAAATATTTGGTCGGATCCGTCACAAATTTGAGAATCGGGTGATCTAATTTCTTTACTAAAAATTACAACTTTATCAACCTCTCGCTCTCATTATTATTTATTTTCTACCCCTCCATACATTTTTAATAATTATTTTACCACCTTTAATCTATTTCTCTCCATTTATTCAGGAGAGTAAGACTATAACTATTTAATTAATTGTTTTATAATTTTTCTCTTTCAATTTCGAAGAAAGGTGGTGTGAAAAAAGCTATCGATTCTTAAAGGGTATTAGGGTGAAATATGATAGACAATGGAGAAGTAAACTCTCTTGGAGGAAAATTAATTTTAAGATATAATTGTGACGTTAATTGTTATGTTGTTCCAAATTCTGTCAAAATGTGTTCATGAAAGGTAAAGTGTAGTATTGAAACTTTCGAAATTATAGAGGTGTTTTTGAACAAATAAGAAAATTCAAGGGTATTTTTGTAATTAGTAGCAAAAGATGTATGATGTATGTGATTTTATTATAAAATATTACCCATTTCTATTTAATTTTACATGTTTTTTTAATATGCCTTGGATTTACATATACTATTGTATTATTTTATTAGTTCATCTTTTGATATTTATTATGCATTTTTTTGTAAATGAAAAATGGAATGTCTTAGAAAAAATGGGAAACGAGAAACTTTTTATTTCTAAAATTTCAACATAATTTTATAAACGTTTCTTAAAAATGAAAAACACAAAACATAACAAGTAACCAAATTATTATGTTTCTAAAAACATGGACATGATAAATAAGAAACGAAAATCATTAGGGGTTATTTTGTTTCTGTTTCCTCAAAATAGAATTTTAAGAGTGCTTCTAAAAATGAAAAGCAAAAAGCATAAATAGTTGTCGAATGCTATAAAGGGCATGCAACAAAAAAACAAAAGTAATAATAATTGAAGATATTTTTGAACTTATCATTGATTCGATCATATTTATAATATTTCATTATTTCATTATTTTTTTTCCTTAATTGCCCTAAATATGTGTAAAAAAGGCCCTAAATATGGCTTGAATATAGGCTGCAGGATTTGATTTTGAAAAATTTGATTGATTTTAGATTGTTTCCTTTTTAATTATTTTTTTTTATTTTATTGAAATTTTTTGCAACTTTAGAGTTTCAAATTGAAGATTTTCATTTGTGGAAATTAGATTTTGTTAGGATTCTTTTTTCAGAACGTTAAAGTAAGTTTAGATTTTATTTAAAGTTTAGGGTTTTCTTTTGTTGGTAAGTTTACATTTTGGTTTAATAAATGAAAATCCCTCTGATCTCTCATTTTTGTGATTATTTTTCCATGGCGATAGTATAGTATCGCAATTATACTGAAAAGTGAAATATTTGCATAATTAGTTGATAAAGAGGGGGAAAATATATCGGTAGAAGAATTTATTAAAAAAATTATTACCCATCCGACAACAATGTATAAATGGAAAAAAAAAAACATTTGAATTGTCAGCAGCAATTAAATGATAAAGGTCCACCAACATTTATATATATATATATATATATATATATATTTTTTTTCTGACATATTTGATTGTCCAAAAAAATTTTGACATAATAAATTCACAAATTTTCTTAATTTTCCATTTTTTTTAAATGGACCTAATATGATTTATTTTTCTTCTTAAAAAATAAAATTGATGATTTTATTTTCTTTTATAAAACTCACGAAAAAGCCTATATAGGAAAAATGATGGGGAAATCATTGAATTAAGATTGAACAAAGGCACCGAAAGAATATTAATTTAAAAAAAAAGAGAAAAAATACAAATTAAAACAAAATGAAAGGCAATATTGGAGACTAAGAAATACAAAATACATAAAAAAGAAATAAAAGCACATAGATGCATGCTCAAACACACTAAAGAATATAAAGTATAAAAAGATACGTATTAAAAAAAGACTAAAATATGAATTAAACAAAAAAGGAGAGGGAGATAGAGCTCAGATTAACCACTGTGACAATGATAAATTTTGTAATTTTAGTAGATTATTATATACTAAACATATTATCTAAAAAGGTTGAGGGGGGCTCGGATCCTGCGTAGCTCCTACAGACCAACACGAGTCCTTTTGTTTTGTCCTCACCTACATGCTTTCTAGTAAAGCAACTAGAAACATGCTCCCTAGTAAAGCAAAACTTTTGAGTTCAGATGTGATATCGGTTTATTCTAGTCTGGCGTCACAGATTTTCTAAATATTACATTGTAAATAAGGAAGGTAACTTTTATTATTATTATTTTTAAACATTATATCACACATAAAATGGTGGAAGTTCGAGTGTGTACACTTAGGTACATATACATTAACTAATAAACTAGGCTAGGAACATATACTTTGATGCTACAACTTTTTTATAATCATAAAGGGTGGATTTAGTTGGCAATTTGAACCTAGAAATTTGAAAATAAAAGATTTAATAAAAATATAATTGTATCTAATATTTTAATGTGTTTAGCAGTAAATTTAAAATTTGAAAACACATTTCTATTTAGATAGAATTGAAAACACTGAAACAATATAAATATTGTTTCAAAAACTTTCACCTTTTGGTTCACAAAATTTAAATACAATCAAAATAACTAATTTTAGAAATAAACCCACCCTACAAAAATTTATTGAATTCATTTGATATATTCCATTAATTTTAGCCTCCCTACTTTTAACTTTGGTTCGTTTTAGTTTATATGCAATAGAAATCCTTTAATAAATTTTATGGATTTTAAAAAATTTAGTGAGTGAATTATCATATTTAATTTGTGACATAAAGAATTGAGATAAAAATGAAATTGAAGGTGCAAAATGACCCTTCTTAAAATTACAGATACAAAAGTACATAGACCGAAAAAAGTTGAAAGATCGTGAGTTGTAAGGTATATTATTTTCGACCAAAAGTTCTAAGTTATATTTTCGTCCCCACATATTGTACTTAAAAAAAAGTTGAAAGTATACATATTAAGGGTGCATTTGACTTATTTTGAAAAAAGAGATTTAAGTATAATTGATTTTCTAAAATCATCTGATACTTTATAAATAAAATTAAAGTAATTTTAGATTTTCTAAAATAAATTTTTTAATTTACCAATGGAAAAAGAAGTGATTTTGACCCTGATATTCATTCTTCAAACACACCCTAAAATAGACATTTTATTTGTCAGAAGAAATATATTTTCAAATATAGTAATTAAAATAACAAAAATGGAGAGTTAGATGATGAAAATAATATTTAACATTAATTATGATAAATATAATTGTCATGATCAAAACATTACCAAATAACAAAAACCCTATATTTTGACCATTAATTGACCTTTTGACTGGTCGTGTATCCCTAAACGTCTTTTCACAAAATTTTTATTTCTATAATTTAACAAGAAACAAACGAGTACCCCCCATTTTCTTCCCTTTATTAATTTATTTAATTCTCTGGGCACGCAGTAATATATTATTTAATTTTTTACAGTAATTTTCTAAATAGAACCTCCAACACGACTATTGAAATAGATTTTATCGGTCAACATTATTATTTTATAAAGTATTAATAAACTAAAATAAATATTCCATCTTACATATAAAAGTTGTGAAACAAATAAAATAGAATAATTTAATGTAATAAGTATTACTTTTGTTTCACTATCAATTTTAAAAAAACGTTAAGAAAAAATTTAAAATCTGAAAAAAGAATCTTTCAAAAACGTGCTTTTGTTTTTAAATTTGAGATCAAAAGTTGTGTTTTAGCTTCTAGTAAATACGAAAAACTTAAAAAAAAAGGAAAAGAAACCCAAGATTTTATGAATAAAAAAATACAATTTTTTTAAAAATATTTGGAAACCAACAAAATCAAAACACAGATTCAAACATTTCTCCATTCTCAAAAACAAACAAATAAAAGTTCGACTTTCACCGCATAATTTCACCACAGTAAAAAGAGAAATAAAAAAAGAAAAATGAAGATATTTTGGAAATGGAGTGGGGCCGGGGAGGTGAATTCGCGAAAGTACCCCGAACGGTTAATCTTCCGTCGCAGATCCCAGGGCGGAGTGGTCCATTGGAAGGCAGAGAAAAGGGAGGGCCCTGGCCGTCGGATCTCGTCGGCGACGGCGACAATCGGACGGTGAGCAGAGAGGGAAGTAGAAGA
>NW_019104495.1:1925593-1967553 GCF_001995035.1 Momordica charantia | reverse complement strand
GAGACAGGGCATCTGGCCAGGGACTGCTACCAGAGCGGATCTCAAGGCGGTGGAGATAGGTACGGCAGCGGCGGCGGCGGCGGTGGCGGTGGGAACTGCTATAGCTGTGGCGAATCTGGGCATTTCGCTAGGGAGTGTCCAAACAGTGGCCGTTGATCTCGTAAATTGGTGACTGGCATTTACTTTTGTTTGGTTCATCATCTGGGGGTGTTTTGTTCGGGTTTCCTTCTTCGCCTTTCATCTCAGTTTTGATCTACTGGGGTCTGTAAGGTCATCTTTTAAACAGGATTTGAGTAGTAGTCTTTTTCTCTTATGGATTTTTATCTCAGCTTAGTTTCTGGTCATTGTCTTTTGGGTGTTGATGGTTTGTTTGATGAATTTAGGGGTATTTTATCAGCGATCCTTTAGAAAAGAGATGATTTATGGGGGGAGGAATCTTCCTTGATTCTCTGTTTCTTTAACTGTTGATACAAGTATTTTCATATACAATGCTCTGCTTCTGGTTTTCAATGAATGAATGTGGGTTTCATCAGATCTTTGTGTTTGCTTACCAATAACTCTATTGAATCAATGGCAATGGGGACACTCCCTCTTCATTGCTTTTCTCTTTTTCCTATGCAATTATTGTTGGAATGAGCATGAGACTATGAAAGGGAAATGCAGGCTGGAAAGAGATAAAGTGGTACCTCTTTTGTGAAAGAGCTCTGTGCTTGATTGATAATAAATGAACAGAAATTACAAACACAGTTTCTATTACTGCATTACTAAATGCCCTTTAAAAGGAGCCTGTTTATAGCCGAATCCTTTACTTTTGAAATTTATCATCATCTGTTCGTTCATACACTGCTACTTTTTTTTAATGTAATTGTTTCATTTTCTTCAAGATCGACAAGCTTCTTGCGTTTTTCACTTTGTCTAGAACAAGTTTCTTAGTTTCGAATTTCTATGCAGTTTAGAAGAGTTTGAATGCCAACGCTCTTCTTCAACCATTTCTTTGTAGTTCTTTTTACTCTGTTCTGTTGGGATCCAATGGTGAATTCTAGAACTCTTTGAAAAGTGGAACTTCCCTCTCAGGTAACTAACCCATTATTCACATGGCATAGTCAGTGGGAAAGCCATATTTAGTTGGTGATTGTGATTATGGAAAAAGCAGCAAATTTGCATCATAGGGTGCAGGCAGGTTATAATTTTCAGATACGAGAAATTTCTCAGCTTTTTCTTTTTTTAGGCACCATAAAGAAGGAATTGGCCCTACGCCAAAGTAAAAAGAGACAGAATGATAAGGGAAATGTACTATTTCGGATGAAAAAGAGCTACATTCGCCAACTCTGTTTTTACCCCTCCCCTCTGTCTAATCAAACCAAAAGCTGCAGTACAGAGCAAACAAACATTATCCCAATCGTCCCTTCCTTGACCTAAACAACCTCAACAGTCTCATCATTCTGTCCCTTCACTCATCAATGGCCGCCCGGGCGATGGTGGTGGTGCGGTGGTGGTGCTGCTGTGATGTTGAGATGCGGTGGTGGTGGTAGAGCAGTTGTCGGTGGGGGGCATTGGTAACACTTGGTGAAAAGCCCGAATGTGTCGATCTGATGTACGAAGTTGGTCACACTAGCCCACCCGCCGAACCCGAATCCGACAACCAACACCCACACCACGACGAATGCATTGATCACATACGCTCCAACCCATCTGCCGGTGAACTTCGGCGGTTGCTCCACCGCATTCTGCATCAACAAAAACCAGTCACCAAATGACAAGTGGAAGGTTTCCAAGAGGACTGTCACAAAACAGGGGTGGTGGTGAGAATCAGAGTACGAACAGATACTCTGCCGCATCGCATGCAATATGGCAGCACCAAAGAATCTCGTGCCTTTTCCCTTTTTTTCCCTCATCGTATAACGAAACAAACTTTTTCTAGGAAACCAACTCCAAAAAACAAAATCTTTACAAAAACTAATGAACCACGACCACCCATTACTAATTAAACAAAACCCACATCAGACAGAGACTTGGGAGAACGAGCCGCTCCCTTGTCTGCTACACTGTGACCACATACACGCAACCAAAACATAGAACGAGAGAGAGAGAGAGTAGTAATCTAGTGCGGCGTACCTCACGGGAAGCAGGGGATCGGAAGGTGAACATGTGGGCGAGGGCAGGGATTATGTAGACAGTGAAGCTAACGAGGAGAGATCCAACGGTGGAGTTGATGGGGCCAAAAAAAGGGAAGATGATGGCCAAAAACCAAATGGGGATGACCACAGGCAATCTGGCAGCTGCCCTCTTGCATAAGCTCTTGCATTCGTGCATCCCAATGACCTTCTCCCACACAAAATACAGAGGAGTGCAGGCAAATCCGAATGTGATGAACTGCAACAATTAGAGAGCAAAGTTAGTATTTTTGGTTGAGTGTTGAGTGAAGGAGAGGAAGAGGAAGATGATGATGATGATTATGCCTGGTGGATGAGCATTAGGATGACAGCCATGTCTCTGAGGGGAGATCTTGGGAGAAGGGAGAAGGCATTGGAGTGATTCAGAAGCATGTCTCCAAACGCCCAATACACGGCGGTTGCTGATGGGAGTGTCAGTGTCAGCACATACACAGTCGCCACCAAGTATATTGCCTTGAACTTCTGTGGCTTCCACATCGCATGCATGATTTCCCTGCAAATTTTTTCCCACCATCAAAACACTTTTCTCTACTTTATTCCATTGATGAATCACTACAAAGTATAAACTAATTAGATTTCTTAGTCTAGTTTGATTTTGATGACACAGTTCATGTGGTTGAGCTAAAGGTGTGAGCTTCATGGGCCTTTCTCAGTTGGGCCAGTGGAGAAAGGCCCATCAAACAAAACTAAGGTGGTCCCTGTTCCCTCCTACTTTTTCAGATTCTTCTCAGGGTCTTATGATAAAAGAGAGAGGCCCATTGGAGAGAGAAACTTCACTTACAATGTCTAGAAAGAGAGGGGTTTTCTTTTCCCCAAGAAAAGAGGATGTCTTTTTTGCTCTCTCTCTCAGCTTGATAAGTACAGTTCAATTCAATAGTGTAAACAGCTTACAAATATAAAATTCATAAAGGTAGAGAAAAAAAGGGCAAGCTGAATATTTCTATACGGTGGGTGTGCTTAGAGAGGTTTGACAAAGGCATTATATTAATTACATTTGAACACACCAAATGGTATTGAGATCAAGAATGGTAAAAGATCAACTAAAAAACTTGAGAGATCTTTCATGGGTGACAACAAAGAGTGGAGTTTTTGACATTTTCAATGCCACACCACACCACACACTAGAGACAGCCAACAAACATATGCACATTCCACATCTTTGATTTGAAGACCGTAACGAAACCAACAAGAAAAAAACATTAATAACATAAAAAGGCTTTGAGATTGTCTTACACTGTGACAGCATGCCCACCAAATGTGTAAAGAATGTTTGTGGCCCCAGTGAAGTAAAGAACCAACTTGGTTGGACCAGAGTGCTTCACTCCCTCCACCTAAAAAACACATCATTAAAGCTTAAACCACACCGAAATCCTTCATTATCACACCCAAATCCATGTTTTTACAAAATGGGTTCATTAGAATCCAAGTTTTACAAAATGGGTTCATCATAATCCGTGTTCTAACAAAATGGGTTGATTAGAATCCATGTTTTACAAAATGGGTTTAGGTGGAAAATCTGATACCTGGCCATGGAGGATGGAGGCAATGGTGAGGTACCAAGCAGTGTAAGTGGTCATCAAAAGACCAAGAAAGGACCAGATTCTGTAGTTCCTAAAGGAAGGAATGAACACAGTAGTGGCACAGCAAGCCCCAAAGATGTACGTCCAAGTTCTCTTGTCCAAGTTATCATTTATGTAATAAATATTACTGCATACCAGAAGAAAAAAAGAAAAGAAAGGAAAAGAGGATCAATAATGCCAAGTTGAAGAAGGTGAAATCTGCAGAGGTGAGTGGAATTAGGTATTTATTACCTTGCACAAGCTATTAGTTGAATGACAGATCCAAACAGAAGAAAAGTGCAGTTAAATGCCAAACCCACATTTCTCCAGTGTTTCCCAAGCAACCCATCAAGCACCTCAAACCACTGAAAAGCCCCATTGTGAGGTCAAGATTCATGAAAGGGTTTTTGAAAAGAAAAAGTTGAGTTTATGAACCTGGATGACATGGTTTCTGAAATCCACTTTTTCCCTTTCCTTTCTGGTTCTGTATTCGATATAGAGAATGCTAATTAGATAGGCGGTCCAGCTGCCAAGCAAGCCATAGAAGAGCTGAAACAGCACCCCCGAGAGCATACCCAGTTGGGAAAACGAATAGGGCAGAGTAAGGAGAACTTGGGCGACCTAATTTGGGGCAAAAATCGATCAAATTAACCGAAACCCAGAAGATCGATTAATGGGGGGAACGGAAAAACAGAGAAATGTGAAGAAAAGGGGGAAAATGGACCTGGTTTGAGGCGCAGCTGAACCAGGCATCGTAGACGGAGCCGCCGTGCCAGAAGAGGTTGGAGAGCTTGGATTTGACGGTGGGGGGGTTGCCGTCGGCCTCCATTTCGACATAGTTTCCGGCGATCACGGTTTCCACTACTTTATCTGCTGCCATTTTTGTGGGTAATGGAGGGAATGAGGAGAAGAACTGAAGGAGAAGTTGCAGAGGGTTGGGGATATATATACACTGCTTAAAAGGTGGCCATGTGGGCTCTTCATGAGTGGGAAAAGCCTGTGTTTGAAGTTCGAGGGGAATTTTGGAGAAGGTGATGATCATAAATCAAATTTGTTTATTTCCAATTTAATTTCCATATTTTAAAAGTTTCATCTTTCTTACCCATTTAGTCCCTAGATTTATTTTCCTTTTTAGAATATTAATAAATACATTTTTCACGCGTCGAACTATATTTATGTTGATTTGATCAAAGTTAAAAAAGATGAATATGCTATTAATATTAGTAATTATATCAAGAAAATGAACTATATTTATGTTGATTTGATCAGAGTTAAATATCATATAGTCTTCACTTGTCACATTACAAATAATTAATTCTTTTCTATGAAAAAAAAGGAAAAAAAGATCATTGACAAGGACGTATTGTAGTGCTTTAAGCAACATGTATTCATTTACTTGAAAAAGAAAGTGGCATGTATTTGATTCGACACTAATTTTAGAAGTTAGGATTATAAAATATTTTGTTTCGTGTAATTACCGCTTTGGTCTTTAAATTTTTAAAATGTCTATTTTAGTTTATGGAATTTTTTACACTGTATTTTCAAAACTTATGTACTGGTTTTCGTACTTTTAAAAAGTGACTATTTTGATCTCTTCATTTTTTATTTTGATATCGTTTCTTTCAATTACAATTTTTGCACTCATAAATTTTTTTTAATTGTAGTCATAAAATTGGTTTAAAAGATTTTCATTGCGTATAAAATTTTGCAAATAAAGGATCAACATAGTCAATTTTTTAAAGTATGTTTGTGCAACAAAATTCGGATTGGTCAAACCTGGTCAAGGTAAGACAAGTAGAATAACTTGAGCGCTTGGTCGAGGAATGATCTGCACAAGAGAGGAAAACACTTCGAAGCTCAAGTCAATTTAGGCTCAGACTTAATATGGAGTTCGAGATAGAATTTGATAACTGATGTGGAAGTAAGACCCTTTAATTATAGGTTAGGGGTCGGCAGGCTATCCGATAGGCAGTTACAAGTGTCGGTCCGAAGGTCGGACATATCGGGTGCCTAAACTCGACCCCAGATGGTGGTCACTCCACTAGGAGGCATTTTCACAAGGTTCCGTGACTAAGTATGCTAGGTCGAATCTCTCCAAAACTATTCTTAAGCAGGACCTGGTTATTCTTGAGCTTCCTCTGTTCAACATGTGGTAAGATTATTTTCTTCTCCCAACAAAATATAAGAACCAAAACAAACCTTATGCAAGTATATGGACTAAAACGAATACAATCTAAAAGTACAACAACAGAAAGTAAACGTTTTAAAAATACAGAGACTAGAATAAATTAAACTCGAAACCACGAGACATAAAGTAATATTTAAAACAAGAAGTTAGGGCATACAAGGAATTTAAAAAATTGTGAGGCCCTCCATTGTTATTTAGTATAAGTCAGGGGGTATTAAAATAGCAAAAAAGGAGGGGGTTATATAATTAGAGTGAGTGGCTTTTTCGCACGAGTGGCTCTATTTTGGGTTCCCGAGCAAATTAATGTATTATTTAATTTTAATCTCGATTATTGTTCCTAATCACTAGAATTCCACCCTCAATATAAGTAAAAAGAAAAATAATTTTTTTTTCCAAAATTTGTATTTTACCAAAGATGGGTGGAGGGAAGAAAGTTGCCCTCTTAATTCGACTTAGATTAAGCTTTTTTTATTAGTTATGAAATTGAAAGACTAAATATATAATAGTTAGATGTTGAATTTTATTATTCTTTATGAAAAATTTTAGCCGAGTGGATTAAATTCTCAATTTAAATATGGTTAAAATATTTATAACTTTCTTAAAATAGAAATGGGTGCCATTATAGCCCTATAAAATTATTTTTGTAAATAACGAGTAGAAGAGATATTCTAGTGTGTCCATTTTTTTTTGCACTAAAATAGAAATCTCAATCAATTTTAAAATAGGACTCCTAACTTCTTTCTTCTTTTTTAATATAAAGAATAGAAATTTAAACCTCTAACGTTTAAAAGAGGCTCTATTATCTTAATTAGATAAGTTACGTGACATTACATTATATGTGACTTCGATTTTAATGTCTCTATGAAATAATCGTAAAAGTCGAAAACATAGAATAATAGCAAGACGAAGACAAAAAGAAAAATTCATACAAAAAGGGGGAAAAATCAACCATGAGAGAGAGGAAAAAGGAAAAAGGAAAATAGGAGAGGGAGACAAAAAGGAGTTGGAAAAAAAAAGAGAAGGGAAAAAAAATAATTATAAGAAAGAAGACCGCATGATTACAACCAAAGGGGCGTGGTCTCTTCAAAACAACCACCAAACTTACTTTTTTCACATGCCCCTCTCTCTCCAAATATTTATAAAAAAAAATTTAATTAAATACTATTTTATATGCTCTCGATTTTGATTGTTATATGTTCAAAACGTTCCTTTTAGTTACTGTATTTTTAATATTGGTTCATTTTAATTATCATACTTTCTAAATATCTATTTTGGTCTTTTGCACTCTTAAAGAATTGACAATTTTAGTCCTTATTTACAAAATTGTAGCTCAAATTTTATACCTAATAAAAATCTCTTTCTATAAATTTATGGTTATGTTTTTAAAAATGTAGTGGGTGAAGTGTTAATAGGGATGACAACACGGTAGGGTGGGAGTCATCCCCATCCTCGCCTCATTGTAGATTTTTCCCCATCCTCAAAATTTTAGGGGTTGGGACGGGCGAAGATGGGTTCCCCGCAGGGAACCAGTCCCCGACATACATATATATATATATATATTTATTTATTTAGAAATATTTATTAATATTTTCATTATTTAAAAAATATAAATTTTTTTATTTTATGGAATATTGTAAATTTCAATTAAATACAATTAAAAGTATTTATTAAAATTAATATATATTAATATGATTATATATAAAAAAAATATTAAATACCCGTCGGAGAACCCAATTAGGATCTCCTGTTTGACCCCATCCTGATCAAATCGGGATTTCCCGCCCAAACTAGGTCRGGTATCTGTGGGTTCTTTTGCCGTCTCTAACTGTGAAGCAAAAATTTTGATCGAAAAAAATTTAAAATACAGAAGTTTAAACAGAGAATTCAACATCAAAATAAACCAAGATAGGGACCACAGTAGTATTGAAGCAACAAATTTGAAACCCAAACCAAACAAAGTGTAAGAAATGAAAGAACATGGTGATTGGATTTTGGGAGACACCCACAAAACACAAAACAAAACAAACTGCCTTTTCTTCTGTATATTCTCTGCCATTTTGCCTCTCTTCTCTCAAGTTTCTTCTTCTTCTTCTTTTTTTTTCAAAGTTTATTTAACTCTATAAGATTAATTATCACTACCCTCCCAACCAAAAACTCATCATATATTCTTGTGTGTTTTCTAATTAATTATTGTTTCCACTTCCCTTTAATTTTGTGGCTTAAGTTCTACACCTCATTGAATTCCCTTCCAAAACATTCTCTTCACAATTCTCATTATTGTGTTTTATGCTGTTGCATTTGCTGCCCATTTTAGTGCTAATTGAGTGGCTTCAAGTTTGCCCATTTGCATCCCATTAGCCACAAAGGGGGAGAGGGGAGACATGGTTCAATTTTGTTTAGACCATATTTGGGTCATTTTAGGGTAAGGTTTTAATTCTCTTGAATGAAATATTTGAACTTGTCTAACGGATGAAACTCGTCGTCGCAAAGCTAGCTAGATAGAGTCCATGTCTTTTTAATTTTTCGTGACACAAAAAGTAGTGTAGTTGTTAATGAATACGTCAAATAATAAAATGTTGGTATTAGTTGAAAGGAAATATATGTATATTTACAAAAAGGAGTTTAGTCAAATAGAATACGTTCTCAAATCAGTTCTATACCTAATAAATTATCCCTACACTTTTATCATTAGAAAAAAACATGAAACCATTTTGTAAATGACCTCTAAATTCAAACAAAAGCTATTATACATAATTGAAATTATAAGTACGTTGAACATAGTGTAGATACTTGTAAAGTACACTCTACTTTTAGAGTTGTTTGACCGTAAAAATGATCAAGTTTGAATTCGCGAAGCTCGAACTACATGCACCGAAGTACGAAAGAAGAGTTAACACTCAAACGTTCTAGTTAGTTTACAAGTCGATCTATATTCGAGAGAGAATATATTTTGTTTACCTTATATGAGATGTGAGGCACTCTATTTACAGAGGCGATACCTTGCATAGGTCGGTCGATATGTAGAATATAGCGTAGCTCGACATCAGTTTACCGAGCTAAAGTAACTTTCATTTGTAGAATGTAATCTTCCTATATTCTCCTCTTTGATCATCTTGACAGTTGATGATCTCTAATATTGACACGTGGTAGTTCCTGCCACAAGAGTCATTATATTTGATGCTAGCTTTCAATTAAGATATATCAAAAAAGGGTAAAAAAATCCCCATGATGAAATTAATCAACTAAAGAAATCTACACAATATCTTTACACATATCAAAATAGCCAAACTTTGGACTTTGAATTCTATTTTGTTGTGTATTGTAGTAGACAAAGACCAAAAAGAAAAAAAAAAAAAAGGGGGTATGAAAGTGATTGGATTTTGGTGATATATTTTTTGGACCCCAAAAGAGCAACCTCTTTCATCTTTCCAAAGCATCATTGTCAAGCTATTAAGAAACAAAAAAACAAAGCTACTAATTATAAACCATAACATGCCAAAAGGGAAAGGAAATATATTGGCATTGGCATGCCTATAGTTTTATGTCCTATGTGCTATAATGATCCATTATTTCTTAAGATTATGCAACAAAAACCCAAATATAGAGCTTCTATAATATGCTTACAAATTAATTTCCCATATGGTGCTAAAAGGTATTATCATTTGGTACAATCATTATGCCACTCATCAAAACTTCTTTCCTCTAAAGAATGATTTTCAACAAGATTTTGAATAACTTGATAGATTTTTTGGGTATAATCATATGATAGATTATAAAATAGAGTAAATCCTATGAAGTTTATGTGATTATGTAGATAATAGTAAATAATAAGACATAGATTTACTTGGGTAGGTAAAAATGGGTGAGATTAGCTAATTTTGCAAGTCCTGACTCTAGGTTTGAAAAAGTTTCCAAATATCCAATCATTACAGCTCTTATATTGATTAAATATAATAAAATTGGTATATGTGACATATTTAAGATAAGTAACTATCTGTTAAAACGAGCATAGCTCAGCGGTAATTGACATATATCTCCAACTAAGAAGTTGTAAGTTCGATCCTTCATCCCTAAAAAAAAAAAAATAAGTAACTATTTGGCTGGGACAATAATTCTACAAATACTTTCTATGGAACAAGATCTTGCACTCTCATCTTGTTACGTTGAATAATAGTATATTTGTTATTGAAGTCGCCGTTCCGCGCACCACCCGAAACCTACTTTCTTTTCCTACAAAATCAACCAAGTCTAACCGGTTACGATACGTTGTTGATATCGATTGAATTTGAGGGACTTTCGTTGATTGAATTCATCCATAAACCTAGACCTTGGCAACCTTCATAACCAAAGCGTCACAACAACATCCAAATGTCACTTTTAGATTCTTAAGTTGGTGAGCAAGGAGGGACATGACAACATCCAAAGGTCACTTTTAGATTCTTAAGTCAGTGAACAAGGAGGGACACATAGAAATGCTGACGACCACTACATAAATAAGCCACTTATAGCTGAGAGAAAGCGAGCACCACCTTATCTTCCATAAGTTAGGCTCGCTTAAGGCCACATGATCCTACAACATTTGTAGTGAGAAAACACATAGAAATTTATTCTAAAGCAGGTGACCATCACGAGATTCGAACTCAAAATCCCTCGATTTAACTTATGGACCAATCAGCCATCTACGATGGTGGCGGGGGGACGGATGATTTAGATACTTGTACAATTTGGGTATAAAAGGGTTTTTAAAGGATACACACAAAAGTCCCAAATCCAAGAGAGAGAAACCCTAGGATACAAAAAAGTGGAACACATCAAATGATTAAAGCTTCAAAGTGGTTCAAATTATGGGCTAGCTGCCTCAAATTTTTTGATGGGCTTTCTTTTTAAGGTGTTGGGAAAGAGAATCACCCTTTTGGTGAAAAAAAAAACATAAAATTTGACCTAAAAATTGAAAATGAAATAGATGCCATTTTACCCACAAAGGGGTGGGCCTAGAAAACATTGCCTTTGCTTGCTTTTTATGCACAATAAAGAGGGTGTGGGTATAGTGGTCAACTTCTTCTCCCAATTAAACTTCAAAATTTTTTTACATATAATTGCATATTTCACCCCCACCAACAAAAACAAAAAAACACCATTATGGAGAGGTGAATTGGAGAAGGAATCTCACTGCTTTTTACAGAGGAGAATTTGATGATTTTATACCTCTACTTTATGTCCATTGTGTCTTCCACTTAAAGCTGCCACTATATAATTCATCATCTTCTTCTTCTCTACCTATTTTACCAAAGGGTTGAGAGGTTATATCTCATTGTGCTTTTTTAACTGTTGAAATTGTGGGGATTGGTAACGGGTTCAACGTAGTTTAGTTGGTCGAGATATTTGTCAGGGTCTTTTTTAAATATTGTTAAGGCTCGAAGTCTCATCTTTTGATGCATGATTGAGGACCAAGTGTGACATATTAGCAAGCGAGCTGAGGAGAAGAACTGGGTACCTACAGATAGAACCTTACATTGGTGTGGTTGCTCGACCACGTACACTCCAAAGTTTAAGTTAGTACTTAGTCTGAGTTGATGTTTAGCGATTATTTAATAGATTTTCTACTTGCTTTCAGTAGATCATCTGTCAACACAAGTGGCGTTTTGCTGATTATAAACGAATATTTTGCCAGCAAATTAAAGTCTTCCTTGAAGATTAGCCGTGTTCGAGGCCCGAACACTCATGTCTCAAGGCAAGAGAGCTACATATTACCTTTGGTTTCACCTTATGTTTTTTTTAATCAATGATGTTATTTAGTTGTTTTCAGTAATTAAATGATACAATTAGTGGGAATCATAGAGCAATAATAGAACTATTTCCCAAACTTGGGCTACGTTAATGGGCCATGTGCATATTCCTTTGCAAGACATTGCTTTATTGCTTTATGGGGTTTGAAAAGGTAAATAAATTAGAATGAATTGTAAAACTTAGGTTTAAATTTTGTTATGATTTTTTTAGTACAACATACCGTGGCGGGAATCGATTGAACATATATGCCAATTATCGCTGATGCTCACTTTGACAATTTTGTTATGAATTTATGACCTTCTAATTTGATTTGTCATATGAATCCACTTTATCTTTAAAATTTTTAAAGATTTTCTAAAATAATTTTAAAAAGTAAATTAACATAAAGGCTAAAAAGTAGATTAATGAATGATGTAAATAATATATAAATTTTGGAACTTACTTGATGAAATGACCCGAAAAGAATCTAGAAATCTACCTTCTTCCCCTTCCCCTCCGTCGCTGCTCCCACCAACAATGGTTCCGCAACTGAACTGGACCACCCCTCATTCGAAGTAATTTTTTTTTGGTAAATTACACAAACCACCCCTAAAATATGATAGTTGTTACAATTACACCCTCAAATAAAAATTAAACCCTCAATTTTTGATAAATGAAAAAATTTGACACCTGACTAATAAAATTAAACCCTTAAACTTTCCTAATAAAAATATACCTTCAAAACTTTTAATTGTTAAAATTAAACACTAAAATTTTCAAAAAAAAATTGCATCTGAGAAGCATGACAGTGATCCGTCGAAACGTAGAGAGACATGGTGGAGAGAGTAGGAGAAGCATCTGAGAAATGGGGTTTCTTCCAACTGGTCAACCATGGAGTTCCGGCGAGTGTTGTGGAGGAGATAAAAAATGGGACACGCAATACTCCTAACCTTCCCAACCCTCAACCCTCAAGACCTGCCCGAAGTTTTCCAGTAATTTAGAATTTAAAGTAAAAGATGGAACTTTTTTAGGTGTCTTAAATAGTGAGTGTTTGTTGCAGGGAGTCGATCTTATTCGAATACTGAAAAATAAATGAAGAAACTGTGGAGAGTTTTAAATCTTCACCAGTGGTTGTCGACACTGCTGAAAGGGGGCGGATCGCACACTGAAATTCGGGGTCAACGAAGACGATATATATTTTAAGACAATTTTTTTTAAAATTTTAGGGTTTAATTCTAAAAATTAAAAATTTTGAGGGTATAATTTTATGGCATAGAAAAGTTTTAGAGTTTAATTTTATTAGTTAGAGTTTAGATGTCTGATTTTTTCATCCATCTTGAGGGCTTAATTTTTTATAATTGAAAGTGTAATTATAATAACTAGTAAGGGGTGGTTTGTGTAATTTACTTTTTTTTTTTTAAGAACTTTTCCTTTATCAAAAGTTTAATTTTTTTAAATCGGAATTTAGGGTGCAATTTATTATTATTATTATTATTTTTTACATTCAAGTAAGTTTATGAGTTGTAATTATAACAATTTAATGTTTGAGAGTCATCATATTTTATGGGCGGACTTTTTTTCACTTTTAAAAATTTAAGAATTTACTTTTTATTATTGAAAGTTTGAAGTGTAATTGTAACAATAATTATACTTTAGAGATGATTTTTACCATTTGACCGTAAATATATATCAAATTTTAAAAATTTTCATGTTCAAAGATTTTCAATGAGACAGTTCGAAATAGATACAAAATATCATATGATTAAAAATTGATCTTTGACACTTTCTATACAATCTAATCTTTATTATCACCTCTAAAGTACTTTTTTTTTTTTTTTAATTCCTCTAACTTGACTAGAAAAACTCTTTTGGAAGAGTATCACTTGAGGGTCTTTCATATGATTATTTAATTTCTTTTTTATTTAAATAATTTTTTTAAGTATTTGGAAATATTTTGAATTTTACATTTTTTACAAATCTATCCTTTGGAATTTATTATTATTATTATAAGTTTGGTCCAATAGAATTGTGTCTATTGAATATTTATTTTTTAAAATAATTTTTAGTAAATTCTTAAACTTTTATAGGCTGTGTCTATTCTTAAATTTTCTAAGTATAATAATAAAACAAATATAGAGGGTGGAGATTTAAATTTATAATATGAACACATGTGTCTTTACCGATGAGCTATTCTCGTGTTGGTAAGAAAATTCATAAGATTTTAAATTATTGCACCATGTTTTGAATTCATTTTTGTAAGCTAGCTTTATTTTTTTCATCATCCCAATGATAACTAGGTCAACTAGGGATGGTTTGAAAAAAAAAAAACGAATCTGAAAACAACTCTTGTTTTTAAGGTAGTATTTAAACATGAAAAAAAGCTCCCTCCCCCAATATAGTTCCACAATAACTCTTGTATGTACACAAAATATATACATATTTCTTCTTGGTACAACAATACATGAGAGTGAAGTTCGAATGCACGAACTTTTGATAAAAAATACATACCTTATTCAGTCAAGCTAGGCTCGGGTTGGTACAAAAATATATACCTATATACCATTGGATCAGGGAGGTACGTATTTGTAAAGTGGTAGAGAGAGAGAAGAAAATACCTAAACAAACTGATTGAGATATTCATCCACAGTGGTGTATTCAATATCTGGATACAGCTCTGTAGCTTCCAATCCAACTGATGCTTCTATTTCACGGTTGCTATGATCTCCCTTCACAAAAATTGAGTATTCAAAAGCCAGCATCAAATTCTCTGGATCCTCTGCACAATAAACCAACTAAAAGTTAATCTACTTTTTATATATACAGTTTTCTTTAAAATCTTAACTATATTAAAAATGTTTCTCCGGTTTACCCCTAATACGTCTATTTACTACGATGATTTAGCCCTTATACTTTTATCAACGTAATAATGAAGCTTTTGAATTAAAATTTTCGTTAAAATCTTATGCGAAGAATAGATTATGCATGAAATATGGGCCAAGGGATGAAATTTGATTGACTTCCATCTCCTGTCAAAATCAAAAGTGATTTAATTATATATTCATTAGTATGATTTAGTTATGATAAAACATTTTTTCTTTTATATAAGAATCAAACTATTACAAGAGTCAAAATAGAAATGTATTTTTTTAATAAGGTCTCACTCCTTGCATTATGCTCATGGTTCACTCCGCTAACCTCAAGAACTCCCATCTAAGACTCAAATAAAATATAAAAAATGATTAATTTTGTGTTCTAACCTTGGATGTTCTTCAGCAATTGGTCCTCTGATATGTAGATTTTCTGGAGGGTTTTCCCAATTTTTGTTTCCCAGAGGGCAACGAGTTCGTTCAAGGAGAAGACATTTTCAGGGGGCTTGATGTAGACAATTTTGTTCAAAGTTCTTGGGTCATCCATAGCCCTGATAGTGTAGGAGGCAATATCTTCTTCCTTGTTGAAAATTACTGAAAATTAACAAAATGGAAACCAATAAAAAATCATCGTCTTAGATGCAGACATTTACCAGAAAACCCACTTGGATATTATAGTACTAGCTAATAGAAAAAACCAAAGCAATCCAAAATGGAAACCAACAAAAACTCATTGTCTTAGTTCGCACTTGCACAATCTAGTTTCAATTACTCAATCTTTTACTTAAAAAGAAATTAAAAATGATAATACTTCAAGGATTTTTCTTTTTTTTTTAAGTACAACATGTTAAGTTTGAACTATATGTCATGTTTGAAGTATATGTCAATTACCGCCGCTGAGCTAAGCTCGCTTTGACATACTTCAAGGATATTTTTACTTGTATTTTCACATTAAATTAGAAAATAATCATTCAAAATATATATATATATATTTTGTAAAAAAATTATTGAGTGGAAACTTAATAAATAAACAGTAAAAAAGGATTTTTTTTTTCATTAATAAATTTGTCCTTGATTTTGGGAGAAATTCATTCAACGATGAAACTAACCTAAACAAATTTATAACTCAATCTCATTGCAAAAAGGGAAAAAAATAAAAAAGGGTTGGATTGACGAACCTTTTTTAATTCTCAAGTTTTTCAAACCCCATGTTCGTATAAAAAATGCTAAATATATGTTTAGACCCTAATGTTGGGGTGCTTTTCAATTGATTTCTTAATATTTAAAGAGTTGTAATTTAGTTCCTGTATTTAAATTTTTTTTAATTTAGTTCACCATCACGGTGAATGTTAAAATTGGACAAACTTACGTGGCAATAATACCCTAGTGAATTGGTGGAAATTTAAAAAAGAAAAAAGGCTCATCAATTTCTTAAAAATCTAGAGGGAAAATTAGAAACATTCATCTTTCAACTTTTTCTTCTCTAAATTTTCCATCAACTCACTAAATATTATTATATCATATAGGTTCATCGTGAATTAATTTTAACATTTACACAAATTAAATTAGAAAAATGTTAAGACACAAGGGACTAAATTGAAACTTTTTAAACAACAAAGACAAAGAACACGAAGGATTCTCTAAAATATATTTAGCCCGAAGAAAATATAAAGAGTGAAGGAGTTACCCTTGGGATTTCCATCCCCCTTGATAATAACCTTGTCTCTGGGTGGAGCAGAGGCCCCATGCTGAGCCAGACTGGGAAGACAAAACCCATTAAAATAGTAAGACCATACATAGGTGTAGGGGATTCCCTCAGCCTCCACAGCTCGGCGAACTCGAACCTTTGCCTCAAAAATTGACTTCACTGGCCCAACTCCATGAACATTATTCTCTACATCGTACCCAAACTCTGAAGGCAAAAATCTCTGCACCAACCAAACAAAATTTGTTTCCACCAACATTTCAGCCATTTTGTAAGATTTCCATCTCATCTCATTGAATCAATCTCTTGAAACCTGAATGTGAATTAATCACAAAAGGCAAATAAAACAACTGAAGGGCTGGGGAAAGAGTGGTCCCCCGCCCGGTCGGAGCTATAAGAAGACTTTCCAGTTGTTCATGAACATGAAAAGGTCGTAGTTACAAAACTTGAGAAGAAGAACAAAAATGCTTAAAATGGTGACAATCATAATTTTTCCCCTGTTTCTTTTGTTGGGTTATATTTCTTTTGTTTCCCCTTTCAAGTGAAAGATGAATTCTAGTCACTTAATTCTTTGACTTGTTAGGCATCTTGGTTCCAGTCTCCTGACTAGAATACAAAGTTTTCATAAAATGATTAAACATGGATTTTAAAGAGAGTTGAAGTTTCAAATGATTAGGAAATGTTGGTTAAAATTTTGATCAATTAAGATAGTATAGTAGACATCAAAATCCCATTTCATCCTGTAAACGAAATAAATAGTTATAAAAACTGAAGCAAATGTTTTCGTGACCTTGACATTTCCAGCTTCTTTAATGGCGTAAATGAGCTTATCTTGATCGCCTAACTGGTTAAGACCGACCGTCGATATCACCACATCCACCTGCTTTATCGCATTCACCAGACTCTCGCGGTCGAACAGGTCGCCCTGCAAGTAAGTGCTCAACAATCAGTTATCGAAACGCAATCTGTTCGTCTACTGCCAGTGCGCATTTCCGTTCCTGCAGTTCTTTCTCATTCCGAGAGAAATCCGATAGAAACGAAAATCGAAACCAAAAACAAGTAAAATATTGACTAATACAATATTTTCTGGAAATTAGAGCAGGAGAAGTAAACGCAAAACTGAAAAAGGATAGGATATTGTCCTCTAATTTATCGGAAGGCGCCAAACAGAAAAGCAATGAAAAGGATTGAGTAATTAGTTGCAGTATTACAGAGACAATAGTGACTCCGAAGCTGTTGAATCTCTGAATAATCTGAGACTTGGCCGGATCGGAGAGAGCTGAATCTCGGACGAGAGCGTAGGTCGGATGACCGGCTTTAGCGCTCGCCTCCACGATAAATTTACCGATATAGCCGGTGCTTCCGACGACGAGAACTCTGCTCTTGCCGGCCATTGGATGAAGTTTTCCGGCGAGGAATCGATCGGAAAACACAGACGAAGAAGCAGAACCAAGCGATTGGGGAAAGGGAAAATGGAAAGCAGAGCGGAGACTGGAGAGTGTGCCTATGGAAACTCCACCATTTGGCTGTAAGTCAAAAAGACCAAAATATCCAGTTTACCTCTTCTTTTCGTTTTAGATAAAATAAAAACAAAAAATAGAGGAAAGAATCAAATAAATTTAAAGTGAAAATGACTATCTTATCTAAATATTAAATTTCTATTATTGATTTTAAAGTTTATTTGAGGAAGTATCAAGAATGTGCTATTAATTAGTATAATTTATCATACTGTGTTGGGAGAGAAATGATGAGGACCAACCACGTGTCACAGAGGAGAAAGAAATCAGAGCTATYCTAGTTCTGAAGGTCGAAACGGAACGACCAAACAATTCCTATAGAAGCCATGATCGAAAGCCCTCAATAATACGAGCGAGTGACCAGCGGTTAGATGTACCTATCCCTGACCACCTATGGTGTGGTATACCAACTCTCCAACTCCTTGTCAGACAATATTCATACACCCATAGACAAGGGACTGCATTATTTTTTAGTTCAGCTTCTCATTTAAGTCATAGAAATTGGCTTAGCATCGGAGTATCTACTCTACTCTCTTGTGTAGGTATTATGCACCCAACACCTAAATCGAGCTATTCGAACCTACCAACTTCCGACCAGACTGAATCGAACTATTGATCAAAACAGTCGACCAATTTAAAAATAAAAATTTTTAGTATTTCTTAACATAATATGAAATTTAGTGATTCTCAAATCAATTTTATATTTAACTTAAACTTTTATCAGTGATAATCTCGTTGATTTTAAACGAGGCAGGTGCAAATATGTCAAAAATATTTAGTAAAATTAGTAAAATAACAACCACATTTRATTTTTTTTAATATAACACATTTTAAAAAGCAAAACAAAATGGAGGTCCAATTTTAAAATGATAGYTTTACCCGAATGATATACATCTATAATATATCTGTAATATATCATGTATGTAATCTCATATACTATTGATATAAGTGTCTGATATACTTGCAATATGTATGTGATATACATCTAATATACTACTGATATATTATTAATATAAATAAAAAATTTTACTATATTTAAAAATTAAAAAAACAAAAAAACAGCTCATATATTTTAAAATACATAAAAGATTTTGGATAATTTTCGCATTTKAAAAAGTATGGTCGGTCAACTTTTAAAAAACGAATTTTTGAAAACAATTTTTTTTTTCTTTTTAACTTGACTTGCAAAATAAATAAAGTTTAGTCCGAGAAATTTTTTTTCTAATTCCATATGTCTAACGATTACATCAACATTGTAATATTGTAGTTGGGCTGGGCTTCCATGAATAATTTAAGCTTTTCGGCTTTGGTGGGCCTCATTATATGGGCCTAGTACCATTTTAAAAGTTCTTAGGCTTTTTACGAGTTATATTTATTTTTACGTAAATTACATTTTTAATTCACAAAATTTTAGGCCTCCCAACTTTAAAAATATCTAATACATAATTCAACTTTCAATTTTTTTTTTTGTCTCATATCACCATTTTAAAAATTAACGAATTTATTAGACATAAATTTAAATTTTATGTCTAATAGAATATTGAACTTTCAATTTTTTTGTCTATAAAYATGTGGATTTTTAAAAAAGGTTGAATAGATGAAAGATAATAAGATACAAAATTGAAATTTCATGACTTATTAAATACAAAATTGATAGTTTATGGAACTATTAGATACTTTTTAAAATTTAGTGAYGTATTGATACAAAATTGAAATTTCAGAGCGCTATTAGACATTTCTTTAAAGTTTAAGAACTAATAAACTTGTAAGTTAACCTTAACTTTTATCATTAAATTTACTTTTATTTCATAAGCTTTGAAATATTCTAATAAACTGTCAAAGCAAGTATAGCTAATCGGTAATTGACATATACGTCCAACCAAGAGRTTGTGCGACGCTCCTATTTGTTTGGAAGAAATTGAAATTTGGAAGTAAAATTTCAATGCATCATATGCATGTTTAGAAAAAAAAAATATTGTTCATGTTTCCTCTTTTTTAATAAAGAAAATAAAGAAAACTATAATTTTATGACTCACAGTATCTCTTAATTCAAGAATGATAAATAATATTTTTATTTATATTTTAAAACAAATTGGAAACGAGAAAAAAATAAGTTAAGAAACGTGTTTTGTTTTATAATTTTTTTAGAAATTATAAACGTTTGTTAATTATTCGTGTTTCTCGTTTCTAATTTGTAAGAAACGTTACAATAAAAGTAAGTTTCTTATTTTCACTTTTTTTTAAGCAAATAAAAGCATTATTTTATCATTCTGGACTGAAAATTAACTTTCATAAAAAATTTTATTTCTTTTAATTTCGAATTTTAGAGAGCATGAAGTAGAAAATGGTTTACCAAATAAATATATATATATTATATTTTAAATAAAAAAGAAAGAATAAGAAACCAGGAACGTTTACGAATACAATCCTATTTTTATTTATTAAAAAAAAGAAAACAAAAAACAATAATGTTATAAATGAGCCTTAAATTTAATATTTCTTCCTAAATTTAGGTTGTATTTGGGAGTAATTTAAAAAAAAAAWTTAAAATAATTGATTTTCTAACATCACCATGCATGTGATACCTTAAAAATCAATTTAAAGTGATTTTTAACTTTTCTAAATTAAAATTTTAATTTGTGGATTGAAAAGTGGTTTTGGTAATGACAAAATTGATTTTAACCCTATTAAAAAATCACTCTCAAACACATCCTAATAAATTTTTAAATGCATGTTTAAATAAAACAATTTTAAAAATATTTTAATTAGTTTAAACTATATTTCTCTGTCTTGAGAGTCATGTCAAATCTACTCTCAATATATTAAAAAAGAAAACGTGGGCASAAGAAAGAGAGTCAAAAAGGGGAAATCAAATCATAGATTAAAATATTTTAATTTATGTGAAAGAAAGTTCTAAGAAACTCGAAGGCCAAAGTTTGAAAGAAATATCCCAACTTTTTTTTTTTTTAATGTTGAAAGCAATGTGAAAAAACTGTCCAAAAGTTGGTATATTTTTTTAATATGTTTTACTAAGATGCTTACGTGTCAGCAACAATTTTTGCGCTGAACATTAATAAAGATTTAACAGCAAAAATAGTAAAAATATCTATTTTTCTATATTTTCTCTTTTACTTATCAAAATTTAATGATGATTAGTAAAAGATAGATAYAGATAGATAGGTAAATAGGTAGGTAGGTGCTGATTGATAAACATCTCAGCAGTTGGGTACTTGGATTTTTGTTTYAGTGGGCTAATTTTTTAAATTAAATTATATAAAAAATTATATTTCTTTTATTAGTTTGAGTTGAACAGTTAAACATTGTTTATTCTACCATGTTTTATTTTTTTCTAATACMATTGGCAAAAAGTTCCACCTACCCCATTTGCTTTGCATATCCCATGATTCCCATCCAATACTCTMACTTTTCATAAATCTAACTTTTAGGTGTTCTTCTTTATACAAGTTTGAATTTTATTTGGTCCTTTTTAATCTCATTCTATTTGTTTATCAAAAATGTAATTTTGTTGAAACATTACCTAGACAATTTTTTTTTNGTCGACATTTCCATCCACATATCCATGTTTCTATAAGTTCGACATCAAAATGAGGGGTGAATCAACATTTCCATCGTAATACAAGAAAATCAACAAAATATGAAAGATATCAACCAAATGTCACTAATATATATAACTAATATTAGTATTAATTATTTTTAACTAATTTAGAAATGGGAAAATATTTATTTGTTAACATAAATATTTTTTACGATTTTTTAATTTTTCTAACTTTTACATAAATATTCATCGACGTCGACATTTTATCGATATTTCCATGAAATTGGGACCTTGATATTTCCATTGATATCGACATTTAAAACCTTGATTGAAACGACGAAATTTGAAAACATATATTAAGATTTGTGTTAAATGATTAAAAAAAATGGTTAAATGACAAAAGGATGTTTTACTCTACGTGTGGGGTTCCAACTTTAGTCAACTTCATAGAAGATAAGATACACAACATATATTTGACCATTATGATTTAAAAACTCACTCTAGATATTTTTTTTTCTTTATTCACTCACTAAAAATAAAATTTAAAATTTAATATGAATAAGAAAACAACACTACCATGGGAGAAGAGGGCACTAAAAATTAAATGGAGGGAAGAAACAAAAAAGATATTATGGAGAGGAGAGAATTAAGGACCATTTGGCAATTTTCCCATTAATGATTTTCACCATCCATCACTAAAAAAATAAAAACAAAATAAAAATAAAAATAACCACTTATTTTCTTCCACACAATCAATAGTCAATACCCCCACTTTTTTCCTACTCTTTCTAATCTTCTTCTATTATTTGTTTTTTTTCCATTTCATTTTCTTCTTCCTAATTGTCTTTGTCAAAAATAAAATAAATAAAAAATAATTTTTTTATGAACTCTATTTCTATCCATATCTTATCTACATCTACATTATCATGAAAGGTACAAATATGTATATTATAATGGTTTATATACTTAGCTAATTCGAACATAGTTCAGCAAATAATAAATTTTTTACCTTCTCAAAAGTTACCTTTGGCAAAAAACCAGAGTTATCAAGGATGGGGTATTAGAAAAAGACTACATTGAAGTAAAGTCAAGAAGCACTAAAAAAGCAACTACTCACTTTGGACCAAATTTCTAAGAGGTCGATCACGACATAAATGAAGGTGCTAGACTCATACATATGCCAGTCGTGAGTGATAGTGAAACATGAAAAAGTGCAAGATAGAATCAAAGAGCTTAGCATGAAATGTTTGAAAAAAATATCGGTAAAGATAGAGAAGGACTTGTGAGGAACATGGCTAGAAAATTTATACCAGCAACCACCACCCTTCTCCACCCACCAGATATCAAAGTTATAAATAAAACATCAATCAACTTATATATAATCAATTAAATTGTATCAATCGAGCATTCTAAATAGACCAATATGATTTAAGTGATTGCGAAATTAATAATTGTAAGATGGGAAAAAAGAAATTTAAAGAATGTTTGATATTTTTGAAAAATAGTTTCTTTTGGAAAAAAAAGAAAAAAAAAGTCATTTAATTCTGTGGGGAGGAAAATGACTTTTTGACATAAAAGTTTTTGTAGGGTCCCACCGCCGCAAGCGGCGTGGGGAGCCCGCGTTTTTAGTAGGGCGGCTTCCACCAACCACCCTAAACCGGCGGAGTTGGTACCAAATTGCAGCTTTGGACGGTGACATTTCTTTCTAGTTTACCCAAAATACCCCTTTCGTTTCCTTTCAACTACAAACCTATCCCCTTCCCTAAAATCTTTATTTGCCCTCCCCACCCACTTTACTTTAAACATTATCGAGGTGTTTTACTTTTAAAACGTTTATTTTGGTGATTATATCATCAATTTTTCTTCGTGTTTGTCTCTGTAGCGAAGAAAGGCTTAATAGAAGGGGACAGTCAGCTGGTTGCTTCTTGGCCACGCCCTCCTAGAACTAGATACGAGATACTTGATCTAAATTCGAAAATAGGAAATTGCATACCATTCATTGATATACGTATAGGAACATGGGTACCTGATATAAAATGTCATCCAGGTCAAAGCGCAAAGTTGGCTCGCGCTACAGAAACCTGAAGGTCTACCTTTGTTTTTGTCCTTGTACTTTTAAAAATAGATCTTTTTGGTCTTTTCATTTTCATTTTTATCTCTTTTATTTTGATAACAATTTTAGCATAACACTTTACTCACTAAATTTCTTGAAATACAATCCTAAATTTGTATTAAATAGTTTTCATTGTATATAAGATTTGCATTAAAATGTTGCAAATAGAGACGAAAAAAGTACATGGACTAAAACAGACGTTTTGAAAGTACATGACTAAAATGAACAAAATTTGAAAATACAGAGAATAAGAGAACATTTTGAAAGTATAAAAACCTAAATCAACCAAAAGGTGAAAGAATATAAACTAAAGTAGTATTTACACCTATATTCTCTCTTTTTGGCCCATTTTCAATGGTAAAGAATGGTAAAATAAATTTGTAGATGTGCATAACGGAAGAAACTAAAGAAGAGCTCAACTACAAGAAGTCCGAGTGAGACCATTGTTAGGTAAGATCGACAATTTTTGGCCTCCTACAAGTTAGAGAACCCATATTCCGATTATCTTCTTGAAGTATGTGTAACTACGAACTTTATCTGAGAAAGCAAAACATAAGCATTTAATACAAGCGTTAAGATGTCGACACCAAAAAAAAGTTTATCGAGATCATGAGCGTTGGATGATAAGTAGGTGTTGTGACTTGTACTAATCACTTATTGCTAACTACAAATAGTTGCAAAGCAAAATTAATTTGAGAACTAAAGGATCAAATTTTAGGGAAGGTGTGGAAGTTGAAAAAGACATGGTGGGGAACCCTATATGGTAAGGGACCATGCAAGTAATGGATATGTGTAGGTGTGGAAGATGAACACTTTTTTTTTTTTTCCAATTAATGGTGGCCCAATAATTTCCCAAGTGACGGATACAAGGATAAGGGAAGAAAAAAATCTTCAATGTATTTACATTTGAATCTATAATCCTATAATCCTACTAAGTGTATTAGTTTATATAGACTTAATATTCTTTTCTACAAAATAGAATAGTTGGGATGTGACTCGAGATCTTTTAATTTCAACTAAGATTCAATAGAATAGAATTTTTTTTAGTACAACATGTGTGGTGGAGATTTACGACTTCTTGATCATAAATAAATGTTTTAACCCGTAATTGACCGATGGAATATAGTTTTAGAGTTGATATGATTAATTGGTCGAGTACGAATAAATGAGTTTTGACTTTGGAGGAAATAGTGGAAAGACTACATTTACTGAGGTATTCGATAATTTATTTTCAAAAACACAATTAATTAACCATCATGAGTGGCTCATTGGTAGAAAGGAACTAGGATAAATTGAGAGGAAATAGTTTCAAATCCCATGATGGCCAACTACCTTAGCAAGTGGCAGAATATATTTTCATTAATTCCTAAGTATATTTTCATTGAATTTTGTTCTAAAACGTATAAAATTTTTAGCCCTTATATTTTCCAACTCTTGTTTTAAGACAAGGATAATATTGTAATTTGGGAAGGGCAAAAATGAAAATGGAAGGTTCTAACTTAGAAATTAATGTTTCCTACCTAACTCCATTTGGACAAAGAGAAATGGCAAAAAAGAAAAAAAAAGTTTGAAAAAGGAATACACTTTTTCCTCGAAAAGTAAAATCTTACCATAGATTCCCAACTTTAAAAGGGATCCCTATGAAGTCTTGTGCAATTGCTCTCTTTTTTGAACACTTTATTCATTGGCTAAACATTTACCCACTCAATCTTGAAGATTCATTTTAAATAAGAAAATAGAAAAACTAAACTTGAAGATTTGGTTTTAAGAATAAAAATCTATCATCAAAAGGGTATTATAGTAGTTTTATAGCTCTACTACTCCTATTAAAATCTACCTTTTATTATAATTCTTCTAACTTCAATCTTTCGGTCAGTATGAGTATAGTTCAACTATTTCTGATAAATAAAATTGTAGAAATTATTAATAATTATTGATTTCTATTGATATTAATTAAATACTAGTTTATTATAATGTGTTGGTGGAGTATTTTTTTTAATTTATTTATCACGTAGTAACAATACATATATTATTATTTGAACTCTTTCAAATATATATATATATATATTATCATTTGAGCTATTTGGTATGTTTTTTATCTTTTAAAAAATAACATTAGATTCTTCACGTTTCCAAATGTAAATAATATAAGTAAACCCTGGTAATATCAATATTAAAGAGTTGAGAAAATATATATAATCTTTTTATCTCCAAATATTTTATAAAATTTTAAAATGTGAGAAAATACTATTTTTTCAAAAGTCTAAACTAATATTTAGAGCAGTTATTAATTACAAGAAAGTTTCAACCTATAATAGAGTTACAAATATTGGCTGGAACAAAAAAAAAAGAAAAAAAAATATATATATATATATATAGAGTTATAAATGTGAAAATTAGACTTAATAAGATCTAAATCCTAAAACTTGTTTGGAAATATTGTTTTCATCGAAACCCCTTAATTTCTAAAGAAAAGAATATTTAAATCAATAGAGATTTAAACTAATATCTTTTATTTATTAAAGAATAAAGAAAAAAACAATTGAGTGTGAGCAATTATTTGAAAAAGTAAACAATGAAGAAAAACACCCGTTGTTTTTCTAAAGTTGAGATAAACAAGATTTCAAGAAAATAAGAAGTATACGACAAATTGTTTCGTATATACTTATATGTTAATATTCGATGCCAAACAGAACATATATAGCTCAAATGGTCAAGACACTAAAAAAAATTGATAAATGTGTTCTAGTGTATTTATTTTGTCGAACACAAAAAAAGTTTAAATACTATTTTGGTCCATTTCAGTTTTTTTTTTTCATTTTAGTTTCTATATTTTTAAAATGTTTATTTTAATCTTTCTATTTTCAACTTTTTTATTTGTTAATTTTAGTTCATATACTATCAAATTGATCATGATCTTTAAAAAAGTGACCCGTTTGGTCTCTATTTATAAAATTTTATAAAAACCCTTTAATACAAACTCACGACTAACTTTCAAAAAATTTAGTGAGTGAAGTGTTAAATTAAAATTTTGATGGAAAGAAATGAGAAGAAAATTAAAATGAACAGACCAAAATGGTCATTTTTTACAAGGATCAAAACGAACCTTTCGAAAACACATTGACTAAAAGAAACAATAGTTGAAAGCACATGAACCAAGATAGACGTTTAAAAAGTACAGAAACGAAAACGAATCAAAGCCAAACGCACATGGACTAAAATGATTGTATTTAAACCAAAAAGAAATGGTCAAAACTTATAAACACATTGAGTTTAATTTTGAAATTGCACACACCTACTAGGCAATTTAGAAACAATCAAACCCTAAAGGGAAAGTTGATGCACTTAAACATATTTATAGTCTCAAATTACTTTTAATAAATACAACCATATAGCCAATCAAAGTCAACCCAAAACATACCTAAAAGATATAATAATGATAAAAATAATACATGTATGTATAAATAACATACATACATACATAATAAGAATATAGGTGTGTGTGGAAAGTAATTTGAAATTAATATTGGAAAATGAATGGTAGGTTGGAGGGTAATACACCTAATTTTAATTAAAGAGGTTGGTTGAAAGATGGTACTAAATTTGGAGAGTTGGTAGTTCCTCCATGTTAATTTGCTTCTTTTCATTAATTATACTAGAGAGAGAGAAAAACACTTACCCCACCCACTTTTTTTTATTATTATTTGAATATTAGGGAAGGGAAAAAGATGGTTTGATCATAAATTGGACAAATAAAAGAGATTTGAACCTAAGTTCGAGAAACCTAAATTAGAGAAAAAAAATAGATCTGAACTAAAGTTTGGAAGAAGGTTATCGACCTGTTATACTAATGAGTAAACCAAACAATAGTTCATTTCTTAATAAATATTTGGATATTAGAATTATTATAATTCACGGGTGGATTTGATATAGTGTTCATTCAATTAAGAAACGGCGCTAAAAATGAATAGGAAATTATAAGATAAATTAAAAATAAATAAATATGAATATGACATTATGGGAGAAAGGATTATGATCCTCCTATGTATACCATTTACTTGTGTTTTTAGCATTTTATTTGGAAAAAACATCATTTTAGAAATAAATATAACTACAAATGTAGTCCACCCCATTTCATTTATATTAGATAATTACCTTATTGCTCCATTTGGATTATATGTGTTGTTTGATGAATATTAAATAATATTATTTGGGATCTCAATAAATATTTGATGTTAAATATCTACATTTATACGTTTAAGAAAATTGATAAATTTTTACACCAAAATATTAATCAAAAGTGAGAAATTTTAAATTTAAAGCAATTAACTAAATCTATTATCATAACGCTAAAATGTAAATTATAAGTAGTAACTAAAATTGATTAGAATTATTTTTTTAGTTCAGCAACATGTGACGACAGAAATTTGAGATCCTGATCTTTTTCTTTTTACCCAATTTTCGATTATTTCAATTTTAGTTTTAATATAGAACTCAATTCAAACCAACATCTTTCTCACGCCATATTTTTTAGTTAGTTTTTCACTAGTTTTTGTTGAATTCAATGAACATTTCCTACTTTTCCTAATTACAAATTTATATAACTGAAAACATTATAGTGAACAAAATTACTCCTTGAAACATATAACAATTGATGAACCCATTTTTTTCATTTCTGATTTATCTTCACTACATATATATATTATTATAAATAAATCAAAGAAAGAAAAAAAAAACACTTTCCAAAAGTGTCATTTAATCTCCAAACTTCTACAATCCAATACACAACTTTTCAATCCCAAAAAATCATACCCATTTTTGTTGTTATTATTTTTGCTCTCACTCGAAGTTTTACCATTTCCACAGCTGCAATCTTTACTATTCTGCAGCCCCAAACTGCAAAAGAAGCAAAGACTGCTTCTCCCTCCCTTCGCCGCCGCCGCCGGCGGGCTGATTCTGAGGTCGAGATTCAAGTCCGGGCACCGTTCTTGATAATCTGCCGGAGCATAATTGATCATAATTTGGTTGTTCTTTCTATCTTCAAGATCTTCTACGGTGGCAGTCGCCGGAGATTTTGACCGATATGGGTTTGTAATCGGCCGGTGAGTCGCCGGGTCGATCCCTCGGCTCAAGAGCTTTCGTTTTATGTGGGTGTTCCAGTAGTTCTTTATCTCGTTATCAGTTCTTCCCGGTAATCTTACAGCTATTAGAGACCATCTGTGTGAAAAACAAAAAGTACCCATTAATCAAAGGTCTCTCAAAACAGCATGAATTGATGTAAATTATTGATGGGTCAAGATATTTTTGGTATACCAATTTAAATTCAAAGCGGATGCATGAACTTTCTAATCAGCTAAACTAAATTCTTGATGGGTCAAGTTCAAGTTTAGATTTTGAAGTTCTCAAGGCAACAAACAGATGCAAATTCCAGATGGGTCAAGTTCAAAAGTTCAGATTTTGAACAATTCTCCATCATCAAGTTTAGATTTTGAACCTCCCAATCCAACAAACTAATACAAATTCTAGATGGGTCAAAGTTTTATATCGACAACTCTGAACATACGAAAATATCATATCATTATAGAAACATGAACACAGACCCACCTATTTCCAAGAAGGCTATGGAGTTTGATGATGATCTCGTCCTCTTCTTCAGTGAAATTTCCGCGTTTAAGGTCGGGGCGGAGATAGTTGATCCACCGCAACCGACAGCTCTTACCGCAGCGGAGGAGGCCGGCGGCTTTGGGGAGGGAGCGCCAGCAGCCCTCACCATGGGCTCTAATATAGGCTATGAGACGATCATCTTCTTCCTTGGTCCATGCCCCTTTATTTGTATGAGCCTTCTCACAGCAAGGAGATCTTCCCATTGATTATTTTTCCAAATTTTGAAACAAGAATTGAACAAACAAGTGACAATATATATATATATGAATGAATGAATGAGAAAAGAAGGAGAAGAAGAAGATTAATTGAACATTAAAACTTTATATTATAATTGGGGGTGTGACTGAAAATATTTGAAGATTATATATTTAAAATGGGGGGCATGGCTTTAATAGGATTTTGACTCATTTTGAGAGCTAGAGAGAGAGAGAGAGAGAGAGAGAGAGAGATTGATAGCTTCTAGATGTGAGTTGGTAAGATAGGTTTGATGGAGTTGGCTAATGGGACCCTTCTTTTTTTTTTTTTTTTTTGGGTTTGATTAAAAATTAGCATTAATCATATAAATTTTGAGTTCATTAAATTATGGGGTAAACTTAAGGTAGGTATAAAGTGAGGTATCTTGACAACAAACAATAATATATCATGTACTATCTGCCTTTTTGTTTTCTCTCTTTTTTTTAAACTACTTTTCTCTTTTTCTTTTATGAACTCTAAAACAGAGTACCAAATAAGAACATGATAAATATATATAATTATTTCTTTTTGTTTTGTTCTTTGAGAATCCAAAGTTCAAAACCCATATGGGAATTTAAATTTTTTTCGAAAAACGATACTTATTTACTACCCACTACTAAGTTTTTTGAAAAAGCTATTTGCGTTCATTTTCTTCTATTTGTCAAAAATTTAGCGGTGAAGAGTAAGAAGTCGATTCGCATGGGGAAGGTATGTAAATGTAAAATTAACATAAGGGGAAAGGGGAGATCTGGTAGAGCATTAGTTATGAGAAAATCATGATGAGGAGTGGTTTTGGGCCATTTTTTTTGTTTGTTTTTTTGTTGTGCATATAAGCTAAAGAGTGGTTGTTGTGAGCTCTTTATTCTTTAGGTAGGCTATCATACAAACCAAGAGAGAGAAAAAGACAGAGAGATAGAGAGAGAGAGAGAGAGAGATCAAAGAGAGAAGGTTTTCTAGAAGAGTTTATGGTGGTTTGGTACAAAGCAAGATGATAAGAAAAGATAATGAATATGAATGTGGTTTACCTTTTCTTCTCTCTCTTCTACCTTTTCTTTTTCTATCGGAAGATAAATCGTCTAATTCTACAATATTTTGTTTTTAAAATTCATGGAGTTTTAATATTTTAACAATATAGGTGATGCACCATGAATTTGAGTATATTTTTGCGAAGAAGCTGCTCTAGAACAACTAGTAGTAATTGGTTTTGAAAAAATATGGAGGATTTTAATATCCTAATGTAGGAAACTATCCTCTCAATAAAATCGCTCTACTTTTCTTCACGTGCTCAATGTTAGGTTCAATGCAGGACAAACTGTTTTGACTTTACGATATTTAGTTGTTAGGAAACTCGTAAGACTTAAATAACTAAGTGGGTGGGGGAATTATTATAGGTTTGAATCCATTCCTCTCTAGTCTGATTTTACTTTTTTTTTTTTCTCGCAAAATTCCATTAGGGCCAATAATCCTTGGTGATCTTTTATGCAAGTTTTTGGGCAACAAAAGGGTGAAGTTTGGGAGAGAGAAAGGACTGACAAAACTTCACCAACCCAACCACACAATTCCAATGGCAGAATCAAAAGTTGGAAGAAAGAGAATTTAACTTTCAAAAGCATAGATATTTGAAGTTGAAGATGAAGAGGGCAAAATATCTTCATTTCCCAATTAAAAATTTGCTTTTTCATTCATCCCTAAAAACTATACTAAATTATTGAAACGTCTCTTTTTCTTCAGAAAATCCAACTTGGAAAAATTGTTAGAAACTAATTGAAATATAAGGACCAAATAACCAGGATTTCAAAAGTTTAAAACTCCTATTAAAAATGAATAATGGCGAGAGGAGAGATTGGTTAGTAGATTTTCCTTCAAATGACTTTATGAAATGAAATTACGGTCTCGATACTTTCTACAAGCAACGTATGAGAGACAATATCTCTATTTTTCTTTCCATATTTTTTTCGTATCCACTCAAAAAATGTCAAAGCATTTCCTACTATGATTCGAGCGACAATAATGGTGTCACTCTTCTTGTATCAATAGAAGAATTATCTAAGCTTATATATCTGTAACGAATAGACACAATCTTGATTATGTAATTTATTTGAAACGAGTTGTTTGGTTTTAGTAATATAATATAAAAAATAATAATAATAATAATTTTTTTGGTTGGAAATAAGAGGGGGAAAATTGGTGAAAGACAGCAGGGCAGCACTTGGGTTTGAGTTATCACGTGTTTAGGTATTGAACAAATACATACTCCTCGGCCTCTCCTAAAGGCTAAAACCTCTTACCTAACCTCTCTCTCTTTCTCTCTCCTATGCCAAAAAATGGAGGTTTTAATGTTCTCTACCACCAACTACCGACTATTATTGGTCTTCACGAAATTTTTTTTAATACCGCTTTCATTCATTGTTAGTCACGTAAGCATCATTTTAGAATGATGGGAAGTTTACCAACACGATTATAGAATTATTTTTTCTATAGATATATCGATAAAAGAAATCTGGAGAGAAATTGATGGCTTAAAACATATGAGTTATTTTCTCAAAATTAAAAATTCTCTAGGTTAGTATAAACATGAGAGAGAATACTCAAAAGAGAAATGAGAGAGAGAGAGATTAAATCCAATTTTAAAAATTAGTCACTATGAGAAATGAGTTAATCGATGGCTATCACTTAATTATGCTTAATTAAATACTACATTACTTATCTATTATTATTACTATTTAATTTGGTTAGTTAGTTGATTAATATATTACTTGCTTCTTAATTAATGAGTTTTCGTAAGAATCAATTTGGCAATTGAAAATAACTTACTTTATTTGACTTAATATTTATTTGTCTAATTTGTAATTCACTAATTAAGTAATAACAATGCGTAAATTGAAGTTTTATGCAAAACCAGACATTTCATCAAAGTTTCAAATTTCCATGGGAAGAAAATTTTAAGTCAGCAAAATATTTATTCAATTAAAAGAACCTTTAAGTTATTTTCTAAGGTTAATGGATAGAAAATTGATTTAAAAGATGCATAAAAAATCATTTTTAAGAGATCCATTAAGTAATATCCATGTTTCTTGTTTCTCATTCCCTTCGTTTCTTCTTTTAATAAAGATAAAATAATGCTTTTATTTATATTTTGAAGAAAGTTGAAAATAAAAACAAACAAGAAATGAGAATAGTTACCAAAAACTAAAAACGAAAAACATTATCGAACTCACTTTTAAGTTGTCAAGTTCAAATTACAAAATAGGTGCATGGAGAATGGAAAGAGGAATGTTTGGCTTTATTATTTTTTCTTCTCACTTTCTTGTGTTTGGTAACATTGATTTGATGTAACACTCTAGAAACCTCAAAATGGTCTATTGGCCACACTTTTCTTCCTGGGTTTGGTGTGGAGTGTACAAAAAGCTTTAACRAAAGAACACAAAATCCAAGCCAATATGAAACAAGGCTAAATTTATTTTCTGTACTAAAAGTGGAAAGTTTCAATTAGAAGGGTGAAGTCTGTTGGCTCTGCCTCTACAGTCTTCTAGAACCACTGAAATTTCCTATTTGGTTGGTGAGGAAAAGGAATGGGGGAGTGGGTTTGAAGAAGAGAGAGAGATTAGAAACAAGAAGAGAGACAGATTCCCCATTCAACAAAAGGCAGCTGTGTTCTGTAAGTTCCTTGTAAGTTCAAAACGTCCAAACTTGATGTGTTCCCAAAAGTTCCTCCTAGTCCCATTTCAATTTGGTCCTTTTTTTTACTTTTTATATCCGTGTGTCCGAACCAGCTTGCGACTAATCACGGAATAACTGCCTGCCCTACTAAAATCCTAGGTAAGTGGCTACCATGGTTACCTCAACATTTATCGACCATTAGACCAACCTACCATGGTTCATTTTGGTTGTTTTCTACCACCATGAATATTATATTGTCACCTTCAACCATCAATAATACACCAAAATCTCACTAAAAAGTGGCATTCTAGTTAGTTTTTTTTGTTGAATTTGGACATAATAATGGCCAATTCATCCCAAATGAAAGATAATTTACCAAAGTCAAACTGAAGCTTTTCTATATACAACAGCTAAAAAAGTACCTTTAACTGGTGAAGCTCTGAAAAGGGCCAACAAGAAATTTCACAGGGCAGTAAACATATAAAGCAAGTCATAAATTTTCATGGTATGATGATAATCTTGAATCTTGGTGACTGATTTTGTTTATAAAGCTAATGCCTAGAATCATATTATGATGTCTAGGTTGTCTTATTGAGATGTTTCAGATCTCAAATGCACAATTTGCATTGCAAGGTCTCTAGAAAGGACCTCAACATTGCTATATAGACAAGTAACTCTAGTCGACCTTGCTAAAGTGATTACTTCATTTTTTTGCGGATTTCATAGAAGTAGCTCAGAATTACCACGGCAGCTGCAACCGCAACTCCGACAGCACCTTGTGCCAATACAGTGCTGTCCTTCACAATGGCCTTCCCAAAGCTGGGAGTGAACCCAAGCTCTGAAAGTTTCTTGTGTGATGCAGCATAACCTTTGAAGAACGCATCTTCATCCTACCATAAGAATAGTATAAGTAACGTAACTGCATAAAATGGTTAAATCATATTCTTAATCCTTAAACTATGGCATACCTTTCAAATGAATACTTACTTTTGATTTTTAATCAATTCGATCTGAACTATCATTAAATTGTTGAATCATTTTCTTTAAAGTCTGTTATAATGTCACGAATGTGACATTAATGCAATGCATCCATGAGTTGAGGGACAAAATTGACAAAAACTACGACATTAAATTTACATGGCAAGCAGAATTCAAATGGCAAGATGATACAAATCGGAATTACAAATCAAACCATTCTTAGTTCCAAAAGGTATCTCTTATCTATCATACATGGCAATCCTAGGACCAGAGGAAAACAGGAAGATGGAAGGTTTCGGGTATTTAGGTGCTCAAGAGTCGTATCAAGAAAGCCTGTTCAAATACATCATAGCTGAAAAAAGAACCACATAGTTATTGATAGGTTATTGTACTTGCTGTAGAATGGCATAAATGTTTCTACTCTCCTTCAATAGTTGTAATCTAAACGACCTTATCATTAATTGGAAGGTGTTCTTGTAACTTGCCCTATGACTTTTGTATATTTCATATCATCAATGAAATTCATGATTTTTCAAGAAAAACAAATTAAAAAGAAAAGAAAAGAAAAAAAAAGAACCATATAGAATACCAAGTTTGCAAGGTTGGAAGTAAAAAAATTTTAATCCCAATTAACMAAAGGGGATAATTGTTCTTTATCAGTAAAGAAATGGTATTGTCTAAGATAAATGGACGTATCTATGTACTGTTCACACTGGCCAAATCTAAAGTTGTAGTTAATGGCAATGATGGATAGTTAGAGACTATAAGATTTGTCCTTCAGCTAATTTCTCCACTGCTAGAGTCCAGATCAAGCAGATTCTTTATAGAAAGCATGGAAATTAACCTTAGAGTACAAAAGAAAATTTACTATTTTGACTGTTTCAGCCAGCGACTGATTTTTTAGTTTCTTCTTATGGTAGCAAAATGGTAAAATTGTCCCAAATTATATATAACATATAAAAGAAGACCTTACTTTAGCATACAATTCGACATAATAGCGGAACTCAGGATCTTCGAGTAAAGCCTTATCAGTAGGAAGTTTTAAAAGTCCCTCGTATTCTCCTTTCAACAGTTCCCTATCAACATCAAATTGACAACAATCAGAAATAATAATATACCATTGTATGGCCTATTAAGATGATATAGCAAGATTAGTCTGAGATGTAGCTCAAGTCATACACAAAGTATGAGTTATCAAACTTCAGAGGATCCTCTGTCCAAGGTCCATCAAAACCAGATCTCTCCGGATGTGCTCTTCCCTATAACATCAGAATTCACAATATATGATTCAACTAGTAAGACAATAAATCCATGCAAGAATAAAATGTGTGAAGAAATTACCAATGTGTGAGCCCCAGACAATGCAACAATATCCTTGTCAGACAGTCCCATCCTATAAAAGATGTCACGCAGATGCAGTACACCTATCACCAAAATTTAAAAAAAAAAAGTATTCTAGGGTTGACATTTAAAATTAACTTTGATAAGTGACAATTTCCTAACGACACTTGGAGCAAAAATGCACAAAACTTTGTAGAATATGACTTGACCTATCAAGATACCTTAGAAGTGCAGCTGCACAGAAAAATATATGAATGTATCATTATCATTAAACCCTAGGAGAAATTAAGAAGCAACTTCCAGTTAAATAAAAATAAATAACAAATAATGTTTCTTAAAAAATTATAGTCTAAATATCAAACACCATGTAGAAAAATATACAGTAAGATGATACTACTATCAATATGATTAAATCACAGTCAAGGCTGTGGCACTGACACCTTCTTCAGTCCAGTATGAAAACATTGCACTTTAAATATCATTATTATTACATTTAGAACCTGTAAGCAGTCCAAATATTTACCCGCTTACTTTCATCTTACAACACGAGTGAAATTTTACAGCAAATTGTGCAACTAATAATAATACTAATGGAAATTTCAGATCTTCTTCCTTCTCTCTCTTTGACAAATGACTAAATAATATATAAACCAGTTAGCTAGAAACTCAACCATACTATTATCCATTCACAGTACATAGCTAAATGCAGAGAAGGTATTTAGATATCATTCAATTTGCAGGACTGCAGAAAACTACATACAATATTAATAATTTATGATACCTTTTTTTGCATCTGGAAGTCTGCCTTCCTTGGTACAAACGTTTGAATCCTGTGGACAAAGGATTCGGATGTTACCAGAACAGATGGTATAACCATCAGATGCCACATTCAGAAAGTTAACAAATAAATCACTGTACCTTTCTACCAGGAACAAAGTCAATAGTGGGGCCTCCAGTGACCTCAACAGCAACAACACCAGCTAGCTGTATTGAGTATATTTTGAACACCATCAGATTTTTGTTAAGAAAGCATTGATGAATAGAGTAAGCTCGATAAGATCATCGTTCTTGTCATACTAGATGCACAAATATATGACAATCTTTGAGTTTGCCTTTATGAATCTGTAAGGTTGAAAGAACTATTGATCTAAGATCTGGAAAAAATGATTATCTGAAACTCTTGCATCTGCCTTCGCCTAAAATTTACACTCATCATTTGGTACTTCACCGCTCATGACTGAATCCACCTTATGCTCACTGAGGCAATAGGAACAAATATATGAAGAATTCACTCACCACATTAGGGGCATGAATTTTTTTCTTTTCCCCTTTTTTATTGGAGTGAGGTGGGAGTTGATGTGAACAATGATAATGGCCAATTTCTCACCAACTCCAAATGCAGTTCACATCTTTGAGATTTACACTATTTTATAATTGCCAAAAAATTCAACGACATTAATTACAGTACAGGACTTGTGGTTATAAAAAAATTTCTTCAATGACTCTAGTAAATAAAGTTTTCCTATTACAATCTGCACTTATTCATTTAGCTTTTATCTAGGAGTTACGAAGAGGCATATGTGAACTTGTTTGCTAAAATACAAACTTAAGCATGTATGCATATGAATTTGGAAGAAGCATGCATCTTTTCCTGGCACAAACTCCAGTCTGGAAATGATTGACAAAGACGAAGAGAGAAATTGAAATGCTTTAACAACTAAAGTCAAGTGCAAGCACTTAACCATTGAACCAACACCAATACCCAAGCAACATAATCTTCTATTCTCCATACATATCATGCCCATAAACACAAATAGTAGAGTTTTTCTTTTAATCTCATTGACATATCATTGGTCAATGGATAACAAATTTCTCACGCTGAGATTCAAAACACATGATTTCTTTAATACAGAATCTATTCCACCTAAAATAAGGTGCGGTAGACTTCCCAAGTGTAGGCATATCGACACTACTGATATAGTTCCAGTTACCTGGTACAGGTCTGCATAAGTAATCTTTGGATGTTTGGACTTCACTTCCTCTGCCAGTAAAGAAACGAAAAGATCATTAACATCGAGAAAGTTGAATTCTCTAATTCATTTGCAGAGACAAGACTCTGTATAATTTTCTATAGTCTCTTAAACTAAGGATAGATATAAATAGTAATTCCTATACTCGAAAGTGCAAGTAAAATGTGTTAATTTGCTATTTTAAGTGCAGATTCTCTGTAAATTAAAAAAAATATATATATATTTAGAAATACTTGATACAGCTCCATTGTAAATTCTAAGTTGACAGCAATAAAAATACTCCAATTGACTTTCAGTTTACATAGGAAAAGAGGAAAACCGAAGGCACCAAAAGGCATACCACAAAAATCAATAGCCTTTTTCAGGCCATTATTAGAGCCATGAGAATACTCCTCCTCATTCCTAATCGATCCGTTAGGCCCACCGGTTTTAGTACTCGCGTCATAAGTCCCAGCATCGTGCCAACTACAGAAACAGTTTCAGAGACGTCAAAAACTTTGCTACAGYCGTTTGTAAGAAATCGTACCAACAAATTCATAGAGAAAGTAAGCCTTCACTCAACACAAAACAAAAAACCAAAATCTGAGGATTCCAGCCATGCAATTTTATCAAACAACAGCCAAAAAGAAAAAAACAACAGTAACTCATCCACGCTATTCTAATAGGAGCGGCTCGTTCCGCTCATTCACTCAACCGAACTCGCAAGAAAAAGGAAATGATAGAAATAACAATACAACGCATAAAACGATAACTCCTATGGTCGGTTGCAGATAGTCAATGTAAATGTTCATTCAGAGGGAGAGAGAGAGAGAGGATACGCCAAACGAAGCATGATCGGAGCGCAGTTCCGGTTGGCAATGAGAGCGCGGAGGTCACGGCGAGCCCTGTCGATCTCCTTGAGGTATTCGGTGTCTACGACGGGGAGCGCCATGGAAACGAACAAACAACAGAGGAAGAAGAATCAATGGCGATTGGATATTATGGTTGGAAGAAGAGCGAACCAAACTCAACAGATTGCCTCGAACTTAGCAAACAAAATTTTCCCCCAAATTGATAACGCTCCCTCCAATCTCCTCATCCTCTGGGCCATGGATCGCCACGCGGCTTTATGCTAAAATTTCAGTGAACCAAAATTTTTTATTTTTATTATTATTATTATTATTTTGATTGGAATTTTAGAATTCTAGGTCCGTTGCCGTCTGAAGTCAAACAAAAATAAATAAATCAATTTTGGAATTTAATGCACCGTTTTTCCTTCTTTATTTTTAGGGGATTGGGATTCCTTTCTTCTTCTTTTTTTCCTCTCTTTTCATTTTTTTGGTGAAATTGAACCAAATTTTAATATATGAATTTTTTATCACAACTTAACAGTTAAAAGACATTTTGTTGCTTTTCATTCAATTTTATATCCTTATATCCATCGTGTTTAAACAAAAAAGAAAAAAAAACTATAATTAAGACATCTACATTAAAGTGTGTCCCAAATTATTTTTTTTTATTAAAATAGTAATATTTTACAAGGATATACTAAAAGTAAATTTGATGTCAAAATGACTTCTAAATATGTCAGTAGCTTATAATTCTTGTTGTCTCGTAGTTTAGCTTAACTTTATTAAGCGTATTTGGTTCATTCCATAAAGTAGGGTAAGTAATAAAAGACACGCTAAGCTTAATAAGGTAGGTCAAAGAGTTCATTTCAATGAAGTACAAATAAAGAGTTCAAGGTCAATATGAACATAATTCAATGGTAAATGACGTCTACTTCAAAGAATTTATGTTTTTTTTTAATCTGTTTTCAAAATAAATATTTAACAGAATTATCGACAATTTATTTCAAGTGTATTACTTGATGTCCTTTGTTACACTTGGTATCTAAATGATCACTTTTGGAAACCAAACTAAAAGAATGTATATTACAATATAAAGAGCTGTGCAATTTAATTGAGTTGAATTATTAGTATTTTCTTGTGATGAATCGTAAAAAAAAAAAAAATCATTCTACTATTTTCACTCAAATCAAAAGAAACTACCAACTTAAACATATTATATTTGATGTCTCTTCATTAACACTTGGTATTTGAACTACCACGTTCGAAAACCATATTAAAAGAATGTAAAATACAATATGAAGAGTTGTGCAATTTAAATGAGTCGAATTATTAGTATTTTCATAAAATCAAAAAAATCATATTCCATCTGCTTTTATTCAAATTAAAAGAAACTACCAACTTGGACATAACTCAATAGTTAAAGACATATTTCCTATCAAAACGCAGAATGAAGTTTGAATCTTCATCCACGGACTAAATAAAGTAAGAAAACCAAAAGAAACTAAGAAAATAAATATTTCAATTAACATAATCAACTGTTTCAATTCTGCCATTCTGTTACAAAAGTATTGATACCAATCCCAAATTGTGAAAGGAAATTTTGACTGCTTTATTTAATCACCGTCCATGTACATAAAGAAAAATATAACAAATGAATCTGATATCATAAAAGGAGGGGGGAAATGTCTTTCCTGTCCCTCTTGCTGTATGTATTCCTCTGGCTCCAAAGAAGAGAAAACTAAGCAAGAAAAAGGAGTGAGTTCAGGATGAAGTCCTCCATTGGAGCTCAATCTGAATCCTTCCATTCTTTGAGTCTATAAGATGGTATTTTTCATTTATCCTTTTGTTGGTAACAACGTCAGACAGACCGATCTCGACGTATCCTAGAGATTCCTGTTCCAAAAAGGGAGTCTCACTCGTCACTTTCAAATCACTCAAACTGAGTTTGACATGAGTTTTGTAAAGGTGTGATTCTGTGGTAAATGGTGGTTTTAGAATAAGCACTCATTCAGAACTCATCCTAAAAGTATTTACTGAAGAAGTACTCTACTTATAAACTCTCAAAAGCATACAAACTCACTCTGAAAAAACATTGTACAGGTTGGACCAGCCTTAAACCACGGGTTAACAAAGAACTGTTAGTAAGGTTTAAAAACTATTGCGGTCCTATACTTTTGGCTTTGGTTCACTTTGGTTCCTGTATATACACAATGTTCATTGTGGTCCTTGTAATTTAAATTTTTGTTTACGTTTTTCTTTGTACTTTCAAAATATTTGAAGTAAAGGGACCAAAATAGACGTTTCGAAAGTACAAAAACTAAAATGAACAAAATTTAAAAATACAGGGACATTTTAAAAGTACGGAGATCAAAGTGAATAAAAGCTAAAAGCATAAGGACCAAAATAGTATTTAAACCTATCAGTAATTTTAGTTTCATTTTCTCCGAGTAAAAGCGTGAATCATAATCCGTTCTGCTACCTAAAAGTCCTTCAATCTCAAGAGCTTGCCAGATACTGATTATTTGTACACAACCTTTATAACAAAATACCAGAATTTTTCTTTAAAAACTTGTTCTTGTTTTTTAAGAGATTCAAACACTCATTAAATCTAGATATACTAGTGCAATTCCAGGCTGATAACCTGTAATTCCTGAAAGATTATGATTTGTTTGTCGATCGGATATTCTGCTACTGTCCATTTCAAGGCAGCAATTTCATTTACTATCTAAGACTAAAAAGACTTGTATTGAAGAAAAACAGTTGGTAACCATGTACCTTGGGATGCAAGAGGCCCATTCTTGATGAGGAGCTGAGAACTTCCACATATAATTTGTCATCTGTGGGTGGTTCTTCCAGCATAAATTCAAACTCTTCCTCCCATCTGGGGTCTCTGTTCTTCTTCAAACGCTGCAGAAAAAAAAAGGAAATTTATTATCTGGTTGTAAGAGGCTAAGAGCCTTAAGATCTCAATACTATAAAAAAGAGTAAGAAAACAAGAACATTTTCGAAAAACAAGACAGGACATGTAGTGGTACAACTATGATTCTTGTGAAAAACAAAAATCTCTAGAACCTGTCACTTGTTACATGAATGGTTTTGCGGTTGATTGTCCTAACAGTATTCTTAAGGGTAATTTGGTAATATTTTTGTTTCTTGTTTTTGGTTTCTAATTTTCACCTTTTGAGAAACATCGGGTTACAAATTTTATTATTTGTCATTTCTAGAGGTGAGTAATCAGATGAAACCTCCATCCTTCCCACCAACCAGATCCTGATGATGATGATAGTAAAGCAAGATCTTGTTGATGAATTAGAATCGTTAAGTTACCTTAGTTCTTTTCTCTTCCCCTTTGAAAAGAAGCCTCACATATGGATTGTTGTGGTGCTTGCCTTCAACATCTTGAGCTTCATGAACGATAACTACGAGTAGACCTCCATTTTCAGGCGTTCCTTCAGGAGCGTCCTTTACCTTCATTGTTTCATCAAAGTCTGCTGCTACTTCGCCTTCCTTAAATGGCTTGTACATCAATTCAACCACAATCTGTCCCCTATTCTTATCATTTTGAGGATCATTCGAATTCATGTTCTTCAGCAGGTCAAGAGTGAAAACTTTCAGCTCATCAGGAGGAAGATCTTTCAAAGGGACTACATTTATGCCCATCTTATCATGTTTGCCAACCTTTGAACATTAACAACATGATTCAGTAACAAAAACATAAAATATAAACTAAACAGAACTAAGGAAAGCAAATCAAATCAAACCTAGCCTCGCTCAATGG